>CALSCE010000618.1:1628003-1703142 GCA_943593645.1 Bovichtus variegatus
ATGAATCAGTCAGGCAGTGCATCATAGTACTCTTTTAGGTCACAGGAGTTTGACGTACTAACGTTGTTCTACAAGCATGATTCTTTATGTATTTTATGCTAGTTCATACAGGATTGCAAGAACATAAATAATGAACACCGTATCAAAAATTAAACATTGAACTCGTTATTCACTGAGCTTTATAAATGTGATGTCAGTAGGCTATATACATATCTCTGTCATTGTGCTGTACACATTTTTAGTCTTGAATCTATCCATATAAACAAAATGAAATGCTATTAACTTAAACTATTGTGCACGGTCATAAGCATTTATAGGAATAAAACCACCAAATAGAATAATGAATAAGACAAATGTGTATGTAAGATTTTGCCATCAACGTGCAGGAAAATATCCTCAGCCTGGATGCACCAAAGCCCAAAGGTAATGGCAACGGCCTCAGTCTTTGCCTGCGATCACCTCAAAATGAACCGATAACAGATGGATTGGGGGAGGATGAAGTGATAAACTGATAGCGCTAAAAAGAGAAGTGTTACAACAGTGTGTCATCTACTGAGACAGCAGCGCAGAGAAGCTTTGGTCTCTCCCGGTTGCATGAATTCAAATGTGTGTGAATTGTGTGTCTGTTTATCCAGGAGTGTTTCGAGAAGACAAGAGAAAATAAGAATTAGCTGACTAGTATGATGAGAATGTCATCATTGATGGCATGGTTCCTTAATACCAATGCATACTGTATGTTCAATAGGGTGGACTTATAGATCGATACACAAGCTATAATCATTGCATTGACAGATATTATCATGTGGAAATGTGTTGGCTCGAGGAGTTTGAACTGGAGGAGCAGAAAGGTGTAGCAAACCTCCCTTTAACCCCTCTTATCAGGAATCACTGGTCTTGCTTTAACACACTGCATCCCCACAGGCCGCTCTGTATCTGACCATGACCTCTGACCTCGTCCGGTGGAGAGAGTAAAAAGAAAGTCTCCCCGTGGGGATTCATTGCTCTCGGACATCTCTCCCATCACACACATGTAGGTTGCTTTAATACGTGACTTCTCTCACAGCTGGCTCGCACCCCTCCTCTCTCCATCCTTCTCACTTACACCTGAACTCTACTTCTCTATATCACTGTAAAAGTCACGTCTACACTAAAGCATTTGTTTAGCTTTTCATCTGCACTAAAAGGTTTGACCCGCAAACAACAAAACACTTAAAAGCAGCCATGTGGAAAAGTCTTAGCAGAGGTTTCTTTTTTCATGATTTCTTTTTTTTTTTTTTCTTTTTGCATTGTTGATTGCTTGAGTGGCAACTCGCAAAAACAACCTGAAAATGCCAGTGTGGGCAGAAACCCGTCGGCACGGACATGTAGGCAATTTTTTCCAAACCTCCTCTTTGCCTGGCCTTCCTCTTTCCTTCTGCTCCTCCTTTTCTCCTCTCAGCTCCTCCACATTCCTCCCCCCCTCTCTTTCTCCGTCTCTCACTCATTCATTCTCTCGTGACCCTTTATGTCCTTAACACCCTCCTTTATTTTTTTCTGTTTTTCACTATCAGACCCCCACCCTCTCTTCTGAGTGCCCTTCCTGTATTCCTCCTCCTTCCTCTCCATCACTCTTGCTTCTCCCTCCGCTGACTGCTTCCTCCTGTCATAGTGATTGTATATTGACCTTATGGGAGGTAGTGCAGTCATTGACCAAGTGCAGCTGAGTGCTTTGCATTAGTTATGCACACATGACTTTCAGACATAGTGGCTCCCTAGCTTCTCTGACTATCCCCATCTTCCTCATCTTCATTTTTTACTTCTTCCCTTTCCTGTCTTTGCACTATTTGTGTGTCTTTATGCACCATTTATGAGGTGCCGGGTGTGGTCTCTTCTTCTTTCATAGGGACTTTAATCCATAAAGAAATGCTCCTTTACTCATTTTGAACTGAACAGTTGAGTTATCCTTTATTTCAAGTATACTGTTTATTCTCAAAATCTTTGGTTTGGCATTGTGCCTAAATCTAATAGCAAGAGCATAAGTTTACCATTATGGGAAATACACTTGTTCTCTTTCTGGCGGAGAGTTAGAAGATTGATACCACTCTCATATCTGTGTATTATAAAGTTACAGTCTAAAGCTGGTTAACTTAGCACAGGCACTGGCAGCAGGGGGAAACCAGCTGTTCATTAATTAAAACGTTATATTTTTGTTTGTTTAATCTGTTTAAAAACTGTATAGAATCTAACAATGCGGTTTAGCCAATTACAAACAAGACTTCATACATCTTTACACATTTTTTCTCACATTCTCTCAATGCTTTGTTTAAAAAAATATAAAAATAAAGATAATTCATAGTTTTATGGAGAGGTTATGTGCTGGTTTTTCTGCTTGTTTCCCTGGAAACTTGTCAAGGCCAAGAAATAGTCCAGCCCATAATTCTGTGTTCCAAATGAGGATTTTAAAAGCTATTAAAAGTAAGAGGTACACCGCTTCCTTGTGCCAGCACACATTTAAGGTCAGTCGCATCAAGTCCTCTGTGATCAGATACAGCTTAAATCAACTTTTAAATCATGTGGTGCTTGTTTTAAAGCGCTTACCTAGTAAACGTGATTAGGCAATCACTGACAGCTTTGTTCCCAGCACAGTTATTGTGGCTTTGGCCAATCAGCCCCAAGCCTCTTATCACATTGCGTCAGAAAAAAGAATTATAAGGACTGCACAAGCACCTGGTAAAAATAATCCTCATCTAAAAATGTTCCAGATGACATGCTGTGGTTCATGAAATGTGCTTTTCATAGCAGATAGAGCACAGGTGTAGTTAATAACATTCTTAACGACTATATTCCATTCAGGTGTTCCAGTTCCAGGTCTGTTGTTGTGCATGCTGGGTCACTGGGAACTGAGCCATCGTGATGAGTAACACCTGTGCGTGTCCTGCAATGACTTGTCCACATGTCTGCCATGAACAGGGTCTATTGGCTTTGCTTGCTTTTTGATAATATTACTGTTAATCAAAACCTTTCTAAATTATGTAAACAACTATTTAACACTGGACCTTGACAAACCGTAACTAAAGCTCTGCCCTTTCCGTATTTTCTTTGCAATGTTGCCATTCTGTCACTTAGAAGATCTTGGGACAATACAGGATTTTATTGCAGATCGCGAGGGAAAAAATTCACAATGAGTTTGTTGTGGTAAATTTCTATTATTCGGATAATGGTGAATATCCTCACCAGTGACTTGAAAAATCTAGAGAGTAGAGACGTGAAAAGTAGAACCTGATTTAAAATATATATATTTATCCTTTATTTATGCAGGAAGACTTTATGATTACCTTATTCGAGATTGTTTGTTTGATTTTTTTACTAAAATAGGATGTTCACTAAAAAAAAGAACATATTTTTATTGCATCACATACAGGACAAAAAGATGTGTCCTGTATGTAATGCAATAAAAATATTTGTTTCTTAACCAAACATAAGGTAAAGCTATTCTGGTAGCTCTAAAGCAGTTTTATTACTGGATCTTGAGATACAATGACCAACGCCTGACAGTGGTCTATCATAGGTTGTAGGTCAGGCATTTCTTACCCTCCCAACTCCGTATTCCTGTAGTTAATGACTGAATTCCCAAATGGCACTTACCTTGTGTCATCAAATACATTTTCAGATATCAGTATTGCTGTCAGGGCACTTACCTTTTATCAACACACATTGAACATCTCTACCTAGCATGCTTTGCCAGTGGTATTTCTGCAGTGCTCATAAATATTGAAAAGTTAGGAAAAGAAAGAGAAAACAGGTTTAGGGAGAGAGAGAAAAGGAGAGGTTGCACAAAGCTGCAAGAGGGTCTCTCTCTCTGTCTCTCTCTCTCTCTCTCTCTCTCACTCGCTCACGTGTCTCCCCTCTTTCTTATGCTGTTGGAATGGAGAATTGAGTAGTAAAGAAAAAAAGGTACTGGAAATCATGCAGTGGCATAACCAGGCAGAAGTTCAAGTTATAAGAGGGAAATGTCCATGCCCATGTCAGCTGGACAAATCCTGAATGCAATGGAAATGTTCAGGAAAAAGAGGTGTATTTCTTTCCCTGTGCATGTGTGTACATCTACAATCTGGGGGATAAGTCTCATAAATAGTAGATTATGAAGTTCGGAAAGTTAAATGGAAAAATAATAAATGATGTATCTTAGAGGAGGATGTAACAGTGTTTCTTTTAGGCTGCTTGACACAAAGAGGTGAGGATTGTTGAAAGTTTTCATAGCTGCTTCAATTTCCATTCAGATGGTTCTGACAGGGTCATCTTTGTAACACGCCGTCTTTCAGTCATTTGAAGCTCTCTGACACATGAAATTATTGAATATTATTTTCTATCATAATTTTTTTTAATTGTATATCACATTTTCTGCCTGAATGGCATCAAGACAGAAAGCAAGTCATGTAATTCCAATCATGTACATGTGTACAAAGTTGTTGTGTTTTGTGTGTTTCTGTATGTATTTGTGTGCATGTTGCATTGTATTGCAATATCTTTGTGTCTCAGACTTAATAGAATCTAAACCTGCATATCATAGTAATTGCCCAAATATGTACAGTATGTATGTGTGTGTTGGATGTACATGCATTTAGACATCAATATATATATATTTACATATATTTATATATATTTACATATATATACGTATATATACATATATATATTTACATATATATATTTACATATATTTATATATATTTACATATATATATATATATATATTTAGATATATTGACACAAAGGAATAAATAAAATATAGGAAAAAAAGGAATAGCATGCTTTGATTGTAATGGCTTGCAGAAGCAGTAGCCCGACAGAGGCTATAAATATTTCAGATGCTCTGTTTTAGCACCGGTATAGAGAAGACAACAGGAAGATCCTCGTTTTGATGTGTCCTATAATTGTTTCACGATGGCCAGAGGATTTTGCTGCAAAATATATTCGTCTCAACAAATCATTTAATCTTTTAATCAGACTTGTCTACTGAATTGGGGCAGTGTTAGTTTTACTCTTACACTACTCTCTCAACATTTGTTCGTTTCCCATCACAATAATCTGACTTGAACATTAGCTATTAGCAGTAGCTTGCTTTCACTGCGGTTAAAAAACAGTTTTCTCTTGCTTGCCGCACACACCTTTATTAAAGGGGCTGTCTAGCAGCAATCTAACAGCACCGTAAATTACATTTCTACAACCAATTTGTTGATGACATATCATAAAACATGACGACAGATTTTCAAAGCTTCATTCTAACCCTGGAGAGCTTCAAAAGGCCGCACGGCAAAAAATGTCTCTTAATAAGCTATTTACTTTATCAAATGCAGCCTTTCAGTGACATTTCCTGCATTTGTTAATGGACATGTGTGCTTCTACCTGTATTTTGTAAATGTACTATATCTGTAAATTGTGTGGTTATTGTATGAGTACAGCCCCTATACCTTTTGTGTTTCTGGAGCACCAGCTAACACTCACACACTCTTGCCATCCATCCATCAATACTGGATCAACTCCCACAGTCTGCTGGACTCTATTGATTTTTCATTCTCAAGGCTATGACTTCATCTTGCCAGGCATAGACGTGCTGTAGAAATGATCTCTACTTTCCTGGGCGGAAATGTAAAATGATGACACTTCATTTATGATTTGAGGCTACTATCCATTTATCATGTTACCTCTCTTTAACACAATTAAGTATGTTATGCCCAAATTGTTTAGATACTTGACATTTTCTAATATCCCTCAGATTGACATACTATAAGTGATGCCATCACAATGTCAATGTTACAAGATAAAACAATGTGCACTAAACACGATTTAGATCTTCATGTTGTTCCTTCATTAGCCTGTCTGTCACATCTTAAATACCAATGATCAGATTTGAATGAAATTTAGTTTTTCATAATTGCAACATTAACAGTAACTCCGGGAGTTAAACTACTGCAAAGTGTTTATTTATTGATGTATCATTTTGTCAGACACCCCTGATCAGTATGTGGTGAAAGTTATGAAGTTCACAGGTCATAATGGGGTAATTAATTTCTTACCGACTGTAGTGGGATTAATTTGTGAAGGCTGACATGCTTCCAGTTTCTTTCTTAATTGATAGTCTCAGGATAGAAGGTATCGTGTGTGAAAATCACTACAGGGAGTATCACTGCTGGTCTCCAGCAGATGTTTCATTGTGATTAAACGGTTTTTCATTAACTCTGGGTCTTCTTGCCATGGTAATATGTTACAGTTAGAGGCTTAAGTTTAGGGAAAGAGCTGTGGAACCAAGTGGGAAAGAAGAAACAGTGCCAATAATAGAAGTTTTACATGAGGTGACTTGTTTTAATGTGTCCCTGTGCTGCACAGTGCAGGTTTCAGCTGTAACGCTGCCGGGTTAAGAGGTTCCTATCTCTGTGCATCGGTGGTGGAGGATGACATTAACACTTCCAGGGTTTGGGGTCCCACTAGAACAGCCTATGATAAAAACATGAGTACACCGAGTACGGAAAAATCCCAAAATGGCATGCAAGATGTGTCTTTTTTTTATACAGTGCTGCGTGTGTATGCTTATTGACACACCTAAATAAACACATGGGTGCGTTTTAATACATCTGTTTCTGCTTTTCTTCTGTACTCGCACTGATGACGAGACAGAGTTGACAGCAGGGGCCTGCAAGGCTTCTGCTACGTTGTTTCCTGCTGTCAGAGCCTGCAAATCATTGTGTACGGTAGCTTTGTACTGTGGGACTCTGCATTGTTGGATTTGTGTCTGCTTCTATTTTACGAGTGTGTGAGTTCGCTTGAGAATCTATCTGTCTTTTGTGGTAGAAGTGGGTCTTTGTTTAAACCCATGAGGGTTCATTACTGTGATCCATCTCCCTCCCTGTTAGCGTTAACACTAACATACTGTGGCGTCTATGCAGCTATTTTTAGTTGCGCTTTGCGTTTGTGAGTGTTTTTAGGTAATTTGTCTTCATATGCATTATTTTTTTTTGCATTTTATGAATGAGTTTTGTGTTTGTGCTCACAATGACAAACAGCCACCATTTTTTCATCTTGTAATCTCTGACTGTGCACCAGTATTCATGGTAATACACCCAAAATATGTATTTTATATATATATATATATATATATCCCCTCCTGTCTGCTCCTCTTTTCTGCCCCCCCCCCTCCTTCTCTCTCCAATTAATAATGTTAGACCGTGAGAACAACAGCTTTGAACTTTCTACACATTCAACTCAAATTCACAAACCAATGTGTTTTGTTTTCAGCAGTAAAAATGTCAGACAGAGAAACAATTAGAAATCGTTTTTAGTAGTTGATGTGGAAAACTTCAGGTCAAACTTCACTTATATGAATAAAAGAATAACTCAATGAGCCTTAGTTGTCTTTATATATGTTTATTACGACGCAAATCAGACGTCAGTGAAGATTTTGGTACAGCTCGTATACATGGGCACGGTCTTACCAAAAACTTAAAGTGTCTTTCTGTATCTAGAAAAGCACTTTATAAATTGAATGTATTTCTATTATTATTGTTATTATTAATTGCATTCCCTCAGCTTTATACAGCATGTCACATGTCATACAGAATTGCATATAATCATAAAACCAGGGAGGAGACAAACCAATGTGTAACACTTGTTTCAGACGTTACCGTGGGACTCAGGAACATCATCAAGGTCCTTATCTTATCTGAACCTCGAGACACACAGAGCCTCCTCACATAATGCATGCCAAGTGTGAAGGACTCAAAATACCAAACCATGACAATGAACAAATCATACATTTCTTCATATTTATTTCAATTTCTCCACACCAGTACTTACAGGTATAAATGGATGTTTGTTATAGTGTTTCAAAGGTCCACTGGCTAAATCAAAGTCCTGAAATATAACATATGCATGTTCCACACCATATTGCCTTTGTTTGGCGTGCAAATCATTTCTCATAATGTTTGTTATCATTTCTAGGCATTGCATTACAGTAGAGCTTCTTGTTAGCTGTACAACAGTAGTGACTTACATTATTTAGATAATATCAGATAAAGAACATATGACCATTTGTTTAAGTGCATTTTACAAATATTATCACAATGCGCATGAGAGAATCATTGCTCTGATGACAATGCGTCGTCATCTTAAAAATCATTAAAACCTCTTAAGTATAACTATGTTCTTCATATAAACAATGACAATTATAAAGAAATTAACGAAAGTAAGTATTGGTAATATGATAAAAATCGACCAAGCTAGTATCATTTAAGTCAGCATAAAAACAAATAGCGTAATATACTGATCCTCTTCCATTTCTGCTAATTTTATGCGAAATAAAGTTAATACTTAAAGGTTTCCCTTAGTAAACATAGACTTTAACACATCTTCTGTCCGTGCCAACAGTAGTAGTACATATGGTGTAGTCGTAGTAAGTGTTTCTACAAGCAGCCACCAAGTAACAGTGCGAAGGAGACGAGATGCAAGTTGAACTGTGAGAAGAAGTCTTACTTTAAAGTGACGCAAGGAGTCATTTCAAAATCAGATGTGACAGCAGCTGTCACTACAATAAGTACACATAGCCAATGTTCTGCCAATGACTTCAGTCAGAAAGACCCACAATACAGAAAACCACAAAGACGGAGAGTTTATGATCGTCAGAAATTAAATTTCTCTCCTCTCCAGAAGCCCTGACTGCTAATCATAGACAACGATAGTGTGTGTGGGGGGAAGCCAAAATCAAGTAGCCTGCAGCGAGGACGGTAAAATCTGTCCTGAAATATTCTAATATTAATGTTTATGAACACATTCTCAGATTATTAAATCAGTCACACATTTACATCAACAGCAGCTAATGTAACAGCTTATATTTTGATTTAATCACCCACTTTTCCGTGTGACTCCATATGTTTTCTAAAGGACATGAGGTGTTAGTCATCTTGTAAGATTGGTTTCCACAAACCTTGTCACTTGTACTAGACCATTTGTGTGGGTTTCAGCATATGTGTGTATGATTCAGTGTATGTGTGTGTGTGTGCGCAAAATGTAGGTGCCAATTATAGAAGGGCACAGATAACATTGATTAAATAGCAAACCTGTAATCAATGTCTTTAACCTTTTTGCTTTTAATTTCCTCATGTGTATTGCAGTTTTGCTTTTATATTCTCTGCCTTGGTATTAATAACTGAAGTCTCTATCTCTTCTGGCTTTTTCCTTGTCGACATGATTATTTTTGGCTCAATATAAAGCTTATGAGTCTGTGTTACACTGTGAGGATATTCAATCAGGTTTGTGTCAGTTAGCCGCGCTAACAATAGAAATTAAATGTGGCATGTTTCACAGCACATGTTAATAACAGGATACATTTTAGTGTTTGGGGAGAAACTTGCATAAATACAGCTGTTTGAAGGAGACTTTCTCACAGCAATATATAATAGATATTAGAAAGGGAATTATGACCCGTTTAACTTCCTAATAAAAACCAGTGTGTAAACGGTAATAAAGAAATGTATGTTGAAGTACATGGGATGATTCTTTTGTTTTTTTACCGTGGTATTGAATTGGTATTGAGAATGGTGGAATTCACTGGTATTGGTATGTGGTATGGATCACTCAATTTCTGGTAATGTGACATCCCTAGTATAAGAATTAATAAATGTGTGATGTACGTGTTCTGCATTAATCACTTATTAACCATTTGTTTTATAGGCTATATGTTTATAAGATATCATACTCGTGGAAAAAAAATCAAAATCTGGGTGATGCTAAATAACATCTGTCAGTTACACCATCATTTCAACCAGTTCACATGTTGCCTTTTCTGTTTATATGTCTGCCATTAACTGTCTGGTCTTGTCTTGGTGTTGTCTTGGCCGGTGTGTGTTGTCTTCTAGGCTCATATGGTTCAGCGCTGACTTGCCCGTCAGGTCAGTATTGTGGGCTTTGAGAGGTTGGCGGAAACCTATGGAATGTGGCTTTTTAATAACAGAGTAAATCTGATGTTTGTTTACATCCTTCTGTACACCTTGCTTATTTCCTCAACACTTTGTTCGTGTTTCCTCATCAGCTGCAGTGGGGTTTCTTAAGACATGGGAAACAATGTCACCTGTCTAAGTCTTGTAGTTACACGACCAATGAATAATTCTACTGATACTGGAAGATGTGGACATTTCACTCTTGACAACATTAGTGAATCAGTAGAATTTGTCACTATTTCCTGTACAATTAGCTTAAATAAAGGATTGACCCCACTGGCAGATTTTCTTTTCTGATAAGTCTGATTCTAAAACTTAGTACACAATCAGATAACTTCTTGGATTGACGTTTCTTCGCAGTGGTGGTATGTGGTGGTGGTATTTGTGTGTTGCTGTTGCTTCTTTTCATGTTCTTGTGGTCGTTGTGTTCAGGAAAACTGCTGTTGTCGTGGCCTTGCCGGCAAGTTTCTAGTCGCGCTCGTTTGTGCTTTCCCAGTGCTGTTGTGTCTCCTTTCTTCTGTGTATTGTAGTTTGTAGATTGTGCTGTGAGCTGATTTACAATTTAGAAAATTAACATTTAATATTTGATATTTCCTAGATCAGCTAATGTGTTCACTCTAATGTATGTCTGTTTTTCCATTTTAGTCATGTGAGTAAGTCAATATCTGTAAGATCGTTTCTTATTCTTGGTACGTTGACAAACTGCAGACTGACCTTGGTTATTTTTTGTCCATATCCATTTTTATTTTTTATTTTTTTAAAGCTTCCTATGAAAAGGCCACACATCGCTGATTTTTGCTGACAAACCTTTATCTTTACAATTTTAACTTTAAGAAATTGAAATCCAATTATTAAAAATGTTACACTTGCGTACATTCTCAAACTTTAAAAAACAGTTTTGTCCTCTTGAATAAAAATATAATAACTGTGAAGCTGAGATTAAAATGCTGAGGTAAACATTGTCTATTAAGAGAGTGTGAAATTGAACACTTATCCTACACACAATGTTAATTTATTATTAACATTTAGGTCCTGTTGGCCCAAGGATTGCACCCCAAATACACAGTAAACCACTTGGCCTATGTTTTGCCCAAGGCCTCCCCTCTGGAACTATTTTATATTGTGTTGTTAATTTAGTACTAAGCATCGTTGGAAAGAATAAATCAAGATTCAACTGTATACACGCCCTGAATTAATTTACTGTAGCAATGATTAATTTTTAACACTCTCATCTTTTCTACTCTCTTATTTGATCCAATTTGATATGAGGCTCCTATGAAATACATCAAACAAGTGGTGATGGTATTAATAAATACAGGAAAATAAAGCAGAATGTGTGAGTCAGAGAAAGAAGGGAAATGGCCAGACAGGGAGAGGCAGCCTGGAAAAGTAAAATCAGATTTAGGTACAGGAAGGGATCACAATGAGGGGTTTCAGTAATCTGAACACGATGATTACAAAGTGAACTGCCAGGATTGGACGTACAGCTCTAATCTCTGTGATGGAGGGAAGAACGAAGGGAAGGATGAAGGGAACGGTATAAAAAAAGAAAAAAAGAAGAGGGAGCTGGAACTGCAGGGACGGTAGTGGAGCACAGAGGAAAATGGATTCCAGCCTGACAGCAACATGAACACGAGCTGGTAAAGACTGAGTTTGTAGGAAGGTGCTGCAAGATTTTTCATTTTCTTCTAAATGTGGTCAGCTCATGGCGCACCGGCACTCATTAACAAAAATGGTGATGATAAATGAACACAGAGAACTGGCTCGTGAAGCACGAGTCACGGGGGAGAGGAGGGAAAAATGCAGGTGGCGTCTGTGATCAGTAATACAGAAGATAACATGAACACATCATAGCGCAGAAGGAGAGAAACATAAAAGGAGATTCACGGTGAAATATAATAATAATGCAGCTGAACACTCAGTGGATGGCACATTGCCATCAAAAGCAATATGTTATTAATTAAAAAAAGTGACCACATCATTTAAAGGTATATACGGAAGCAAACAAGTCTTTGTACAGAAAAACTTTTCTTTTCATATGCCAGTTTTCCAATTATAGAGTATTCATAAGAAACTGTGACACCTCAAACATGCAGTACCAACACTCGGGTGGTTGAGTTGCAGACGCTCCTGTATCTACACTGGCTCTAGAATAGAAGGACTTCATACACCTGTAGAGAAGGTGAAGTGGTTTCATGAAAGGACAGCTATTTCTGAAAAAGCCCACAAAGTCGTTTTCTAATAAAAACTAATAAATAGTTAAAGGTTGCTTCCATTGGTTATTACCTCCACCAAAGAGGTGGGGTAGTCTAGCGGTCTAGTGGTCAGGCTTTCAAATAGAACCACAGAAGTGTGTGAGTTTAATACCAGGTCTGCCAACATTGAGCTCCTGAGCGAGGCCCTTAACCCCGAGTTGCTCCGGGGGACTGTCCCTGTAGTTAGTTCACTGTAAGTCGCTCTAGATAAGAGCGTCTGCTAAAATGACCTTTAATGTGTCCTGTAAAAAGAGGTTATGTTTTCGGTTTGGTTTGGGTGTAACATTGGCCACGGAAGAAGCCATTACATTTTGTAGCGGATAGGAATCACAGGGCCGATACGGAAATTATTTTTCACTTTCGTTAACATTACATGATTGGGCATTTGGCCTGAGCAGAGGCTCCTCTAGTTTAAAGTAAGATCATTCACAATATTCAACATGGGTAAGTGTTTACTTAAAAATGTATTGATTTTTATCCTGTGCTTTATCCACCATGTCGTTTTTTTTGTTACTTACAGGCTATAAAACTATTTCTTAATACTCATAACACTGAGATTTAATTTAGCAGAATGTCAAAGGAGCCCGTCTGAGCGGGAAACACCGAGATGTTTAGAGAAAGAGAAAATACAAAGAAGACGACAAGACAGTTACATGGATGGAGAAGAGGCTGACCAAAGAACTTATTTATTTGTTAGATAAAATCTAATACAAATCATCAAAACATGGTTCACAAATCAAAGAACATTGGCTCCTGATACATTGGCAAAGACGAGAGATGTGAGGAGAGAAGAAAATAATAAAGTCTCAGTCATTTGAAAAGGGGCAGGCATGTCTTTCAGCAATTCAGTGTAATTAAACCACTTGAGAACAACAGCTCAAATAGATTCAGAATTCTGCCGGTGACATAGGTGGAGCGAGGGTCAAGAGTACAGTACATCACGCAGTGTTTCCTCTTCTGGGCATTGGAAACGTCTCATTGTGCGGGTCAGCCGTATTACACTATTGGTGGATGAATGAATTCAGAGGTGGGCGTACAAACACTGAGACACACCGAAACAAACCACAGGAGCTTTCCTCTGAGATCAGACAGGCAGACAGTGGAGCTCGTGGCGGAGTGCGCTCGGCTATGAACGCCTGCCAAACTCGTGGGCGAAGCTCCACTGTAAGGAGTCTGACATTTTTAGCCTCTTACAGAGGGCAGGAGAGCCTCTGAATGTAGTATCGTATTTCCTGCATATAGCCTTGTGTTCTACCTCCAAGTGATTGTAATGGGTTGTAACCTTTTAGTAAGGCTTTTAGTGCAACCACATCCTGATATCAAGGAATTGTGGTTAATCCTGGAGGAACAGTTGATGTTTGTGTAGATTTCAGACCTGTTGATATAGATGTGCAATGTGTGTTCTGTTGTCTTCAGCTTTTACCGTTTGTTTGTTGTTTGTTGTTTTTGCTCGGGACAGTATCTCTGTATTACATGTTGAGTTTTTATGTCTTGCTCTTGCTCTTCATTACAGGCGGATGCAGCCACCAGCTTCCTGCGTGCGGCTCGTTCGGGGAACCGGGACAAGGCTCTGGATCACTTGAAGAACGGAATCGACATCAACTCAGCTAATCAAGTAAGATTATTTCCTTCGCTAGCGCAGCTATCCAAAAAAGCTGTTTGCGTGAGCATGTGTTTGTGTCAGTGGGAGTAGAATAAGAAGCCACCCACAGATTTCAATTAACAAAACGGCAAAGTAAATCATGGCTCGTTTGAAAAAATCAATTACAAAATGTATTTAGTACTCACAGAGCCTAACAGAACTAGCAGCCAATCCAAAAATACTATGTTGTTTTCTTGAATGTAAAATGTTTTGTATTCATTTAAAAAGTACTCAGTGCCAATCATACTTTGTTTCTTTTTCTTCTCTATTGGTACATCACTACAGTATTTATACTTTTTCCTTTTCTTTTTTATTAACATTGGAAGCCAGGAGCTGGATGCATCAAGTCTCAATGCAGGTTCTCGGGGAGTCGAAATCCATTCTATAATAGTTTAGTTTAGTTTATAAATAGTTTAGTAACCACACATTTTGCCAAGTCTAGGATGAAGTTAGCCATTTAGGCAATCAAATACTCAGTACATATTAAAAATGAAGGAGCACATATTAGCAGCAGAACAAGGTTAGAGAATGTTATTGCTTGAGTTGTTAATGTTCCTCAGGAGAAATTTCCAAAGGTGCAGGTCTGGATGATATTTTTTTTTATACTTCATTCCACTTTATAAGCTCTTTTCCTTGAAACCACCCTCCGATTCATTCATTCATGCCCCGGGGCAGCATATTGGCAAAAGTAAAGAGTTTTTACAGTTTGCTCAGTGCCTTCTGGCTGCCCTTTGTTCTGAGCATAAAATATCATGAGAGACTCCGCTGTGTTTGTTATATATAATATGATATATGAGGAGACCATCTGTTGTTAGACCAAGATATGCAAAAAGTCTGATATTTAATGGCAAAGACACTAGATATAATCCTAAACACTTTTCCAAAACTAGAAGGGTACTTTGAGAGCGCAATCTCCAATTTTAGTGAAAAATTATGTGTGTGTTTCATGAAAATTGGGCCATTAAGTTTTCCATAATCCTTCCGAGAAATAAATCAACGAAAACCTAACCTCCTTGGCGGAGGTAATATAGAACCTTCCAGCCCTTTGTCCCCCCACTGTAGGCTAGTAAAAGTATTCCCATAGTAAGGTCATGATTATGAAACAGACTTATTGGAGAATGGTACTTAGGAACTTCATCTTATTTCCTATGAGAAAGAACCAACTGTACAAAATTTGGTGTTAAAGGAACTTGAAACTGCATTTGAATGCACCTCATAATGTCTCCGTGGAATGCCATTCTGCCGTATCAGCAAAGGATGTCAAATTGAAAAAAGACCCAAAAAGAAAATTAAAAATTCACGACTCCTAGACCTCCTGATTCTCTATCTTTTGTGTAAAGTGGTGTGCATGAATAATTAAGTATATCAGATTATATTCCGCTCAATCTTCAGCCCTGCTGTCTGCTCTCTTACACCTTATTGCATCAGAACCATAAAACAACTAATTCAGACGATTGGATATCATGAGACATGAATGTTAATGTTTGAAAGTGAATATGTGTGGTTTGGACACATACACTGGCTTGCCAGTAATTTGTCAAGTTGAGGGTGGTTGCGGTGTAGGAGTGATGAATAGACAAGTGCTTTTATACACAGACACAACACTGTCAGTGAGATGGAAGTCTGGGCATTAAGAAGAAACGGCCAACTCCCTCAAACTGTGTCGTACTAATTGATGTATGATAGAGAGAGAGATAGAGAGAGAGAGAGAGAGAGAGAGAGAGAGAGAGAGAGAGAGAGAGAGAGAGAGAGACAGAGAGAAAGAGAGAGAGAGAACTACTGAAATGTACATATGGCACAATTTTCAAGGGTCCTCAATATATGTGTATTAAGATTGTAATCAACTAGATAATTACTATTGATATGATCTACAATAATAACATTATATACCCACAACCATGTGATCAATTATATTTCTAAAGACCCCAAATGTGATCCTGAAAAGGAATTACTTCCCTCCATTTTTAATAACCCTCTTTATTTCTTTCTGAGGGGTTTTATTCTTCAGTATTTTATTGATGGATTCTTACTGAGGCAAGGGCAGAGATGGGATTTTTTTATATGTGATTTATGTTATTCTGCAGCAATAGCCTGTCCTTGCTATGCCTACAACCCTGCAGGTACTTGGATCTCTCTCTCTCTCTCTCTCTCTCTCTCTCTGTCTCTCTCTCTCTCTCTCTGTCTGTCTGTCTCTCTGTCAGTACATAAGGGGTGTTAATGGGCATTGAATGTGTTATTTTTGTGTTTATAAAAAACAAAACTTAATGTCACAGCGTATTTGCTTTAGTCCAACGTGTGCACAGCAGACGTTCACGCACAACATTTAACAGTGTGTGTAATTGCCACTGATACACAGTGTGTTTCCCATCGCTCTGCTGCGCATGCTCGCAGAGAGACTGTGTTACCCATTTCAATTGAGTGACACCGCAGTATGATGGGAAGCCTGAGAACAGTGTGAATAACTGAGACTCCTGGTGGCCACATTGGGTATAGCAGGCAGGTTGCAGCCCCGACTTTACTAATACAATCTGTAGCCAGCAAGAGAGACTCTCAGACAGACAATGTTGAGATAAAACAGTTGTTCCCTGCCTCCCCCCCCCCCCCCCCCATACTCATCAGGTTTTTCAATTTGTCAGAACTGAGTCTTCCTGCTGTCGCTGTGTGTTTATCACTTATTTTTAGAGATACAGTAACTAGACGAGTGATTTTCCACACAGCTGGAGAAAATGGGCATATGTTGCAATGCTCCCCCGGGCATAAGACTGAAGGAATACAGTGTGTTTCTTTTCTCATCCCTCCCAAATTTCCGTCCTCGGAAGCGGTTTTATTTAACACAGATTGAATATGAACTTGGGAGTTTAACAATGTTCAGTAGCAGAAGTCAAACACATTACTGTCAGGTTTCTCAGACCACTGCGCTAATAGCACATTTAGCAATCCTGAAAGTTTGCGAGATACTTTGTGTCTGTGGTTGACCACAATGATCAAGGCCAAGGAGAGGACAAGTCCAAAGGATGGCCTTGGCAAGGATGTATAGAGATTACTGAGAGATCTTTGCACAGATTGAATTCAAGAGGGTAGAATGTGTTGCTTCGCATGCGTGTTGTATAAGACCACAACTTAACTAATTAATAAGTTTCCCTGAGAGATGTGGTATCATGTTTCAGTTAATGTAGACTGTGACTATAGTAATCCTGATAATTACCAGGATTATCGTACTATTACTAAAGCTTTAAGATGCAGACACTTCTATGTTTAATCAAAAGTTCAATAGTTTGTGACTATGAATCATTAACACTATAATATGAGTTGGTGATATCTTGTGTCCTGTATGTTTGTTCTAACTCCAATGTCTTCTCATCTAAGAATGGTCTCAACGGGTTACACCTGGCCTCTAAAGAAGGCCATGTCAAAATGGTCCTGGAGCTACTGCACTCTGGCATTGAGCTGGAAGCCACCACCAAGGTACTTTGTTGTCTCTGTATGCCTGCTAATCTGAAGGGGCATTCTCAGCTGAAATGAATGAAGCTCTTTGACTGTCACACCTTCCCAACACCTTTCTTAACTTTAACTCAGCTCAGAGCTAATTTAGCTGGAACTGTAGAAACCAACTGTAGCAAGTGTCCATACCTGTACAGCTTATATGAGACGGATGAGCCTCACGTCAGCAATAAGAAATTCTTTAACAAAGTCAATGCGATGTTGGAAAAGAAACATCAGTGCTTTAGATTACTGCAGGTCATTTGCACTGAGCAGGTAATGAGACCATGTTATGTCGTTTGGCTTTTCAGCGTCATAAGAAACAGAGAAGGTTTACTTAAAGGTTTTTTTATATAAGGGATAAAAACAATACACTAGATGTATTTCAGTGTTGAGTTCTCCTTGTAGAGATCTAGGCCATTGGGTTGCAATCACTTTCCTCTGGATCACTCTAATTGTCCTCTCTCTCTCTCTCTCTCTCTCTCTCTCTCTTTCAATGTGCTTGTGTGTGTGTGTGTGTGTGTGTGTGTGTCTGTGCGTGTGTGTGACTTCCAGAAAGGGAACACAGCTCTCCATATCGCAGCGCTGGCAGGGCAGGAGAAAGTGGTGGCTGAGCTTGTCAACTACGGCGCCAACGTTAATGCCCAGTCACATGTGAGTCACTGCGAGCTTTGAGCGAGAGCAGAGTGTGCAAGCAACTGTGCCTGCGAAGACAGTGTGTATGCATGCGTTTGTGTATTTCTGCGCATGCATATGTGACACACCTGCTAAAGAGTTGTCCATATATTTACATACTAAGGACACCTGTCCTTGTAAAGATAAACACTTTGTTAATCATTTATTTCTCTTAATAAAATCCCTTTATGTATGCAGATGTGTGTGTGTGTTTTTTGACATCACATCTTGTAATATAGGTTTGAGGCCCGTATTATTGTGTGTATGTAACTATACATATCGTATTTGTGCCCTAACAGAAAGGGTTCAGTCCTCTCTACATGGCAGCACAGGAGAATCACTTGGAGGTGGTCAAGTTCCTGCTCGAGAACGGCGCCAATCAGAGTCTCCCAACCGAGGTACGTGTCTCTTCAGAAATTGTTGTTATTGTAAATATAAAGCTCCTTTGAATTGAATTTAATTTAATTAAATTGTGCTTTTTTTTCATGCCAAGAAAAATGATGAGGCGTCAGGATACTTTATATGTCACTGTATCTGCTCATATAATATTACATGGTGTCAAATTCACTTTGTCTCTTCTCCATTCCTGTACCATTTTTGACCCCATCCTGACCTCTCTACTTTTTCTGCCATCTCGCCCCTTTTTCCACTCGCTGCCCCTCTCTCTCAGGACGGCTTCACTCCCTTGGCAGTAGCCCTCCAGCAGGGCCACGAAAATGTTGTGGCCCTGCTCATTAACTATGGCACCAAGGGCAAGGTCCGCCTCCCCGCGCTACACATCGCTGCACGAAACGACGACACGCGCACCGCCGCGGTGCTCCTGCAAAACGACCCAAACGCTGACGTTCTCAGCAAGGTACACACTCACTGAGATTGTGTGTACTGATGTTTAATTACTATGACAATGCAACCATTCAAAAAGAAAAATGCATCGCATGAGCAGAAACAACACAATTACAATGTCATTTCCTTGGATGTAAAGAAAACGCTCCAAGCCATTACCAAAGGGAAACAGTTAGGTGCCATAACTTTCTTTATGCAAATCACTATCAAAAGAAAAAATGCTATTCATTATAAAAATAACCTTCAAAACACACTGTTATAAAAATCTTTTGGGCTATTGTCTGACTTTTCTTTCTAACTTTCAGTCCCAAACTGTTATATCTGTGTCATTGCACGTTGTTGTAACCTTATTTTTGAATAGTGATATAAATAGATTGTAATTATCCTTTATTTACACTTTTTATTCTCGCACTTTCCCCCATTATGTCTCCTTCTCTGTAGACTGGTTTCACACCTCTCCACATTGCAGCCCACTATGAGAATATGAGCGTAGCCCAGCTGCTGCTGAACAGAGGAGCCAATGTAAACTTCACCCCCAAGGTCAGTTTTCAAAATCTGTAGGATCAAAAGTGTGCTGAAAGGAATGATGAACCTGGTTCAAACATAGAGAATATTATAAACGACACAGGAATCTTAACAGATACATTTTCTATGTTGTCAATAGATCCGCTTCCTTTGTACTTTACATTAGCAATCTGGAGACTTGATGCAGTGATGATTCATAAAAAACAACTTATTTCTTGCCCCTGCTTCTCTAGAATGGCATCACACCCCTTCACATAGCCTCCAGGAGGGGCAATGTGATGATGGTTAGACTACTGCTGGACAGAGGAGCACAGATTGATGCCGTAACCAAGGTAGTGTGCTGTAGTCTGCTCCACTCTGCTTTGGCATTCTGTCACTTATGCAACGCTTCCCAATATCTATTTCCTCCATCTGTCTTCCTCCCTTGCTCATTCCTGTCTCTTATGTCGTTTAACACCTTTCCAATTACTCTTCTCGGTCTCTCTTTCTCTTTTTCTGTTTTAGGATGAGCTGACTCCTCTCCACTGTGCAGCCAGGAATGGTCATGTTCGCATCATCGAGCTCCTGCTGGAACACGGTGCTCCCATCCAGGCTAAAACCAAGGTAGATGAATTTAATGAAACACTGCAAACACCGTGGTTGTCTTTTAGTTATTACTTTCCTTTGGAGCTCTTTAATCATCAGTGGTAAAAATTTAGTGGTCAGTACTGATATGAACTTTGAGATTCCATGTTTTAGGACTAAATGATGTTCCCAAGGTCAAATCAGGTAAAATCAGCACATACGCTTTCATCCAACTTTGGCTAATTAGCTCAAATAAATATTGTGTTTACTGAGCACCCTATACCTGAGCCTGATAAACCATGAACGTTCATACCTAGCAGATATAATTGCTGCAAGATTCCTCGCCAGTTGCATTATTTGCAAGTCATTTTAGCACAGTGCGCATTTTAACATCGTGCACATCCCTTTCTCTCTCCTTAACCTTGTCCCATTCTTTCTCTCCTACAGAATGGTCTGTCCCCCATCCACATGTCAGCTCAGGGGGATCACATGGACTGTGTCAGGCAGCTACTGCAGTACAACGCTGAGATTGATGATATCACGCTGGACCATTTAACACCTCTTCATGTAGCAGCCCACTGTGGTCACCACCGGATGGCCAAAGTCCTACTGGACAAGGGGGCCAAAGCCAATGCAAGAGCTCTGGTAGGATTTCTGTTTGTTTTCCTGTTTACTGGTTCACGGTTGTGAAAAAAAAAAAATAGTCGGGTGGGTTAATGTTCTTCTCGGCCACCATGGACACAACAACAACAAACGTGTGGGAGAGGATCATTTTATGGAGGAATTCGATTTTGAGATGGACCTTAAAAGACATTAAGACATCCGTGCTTGGCAGTTGGCAGCGTTTTCACATGAGGGAGCGACATCTGAAGCTCTGCTGCTACTCAGGCAGCTCTGAAGACGGACCTCATCTTCAGCAGTGGCTCTGTAGCAACTCGAATTCAGCCAATTTCGCAAAAGCATGCATTGCGCACTCAGGTTAATATTTTGCACACTCCGTTGAAATTTGAATCATAATGTCAAGCACAAGGTGGTAGGACTCATGTCTCTGAAACAGCTGTTCCAATCACAGTTAAACGTGATAACGACAGCTCAGCAAACGGAAAGCTTCACCTCAGGAAACATCGCCACAAATGTGCACACAAAGACAGATGGAGTATGATTTTCCATCAGGTAGTTACTATCATAAAGATAGAAATAAAAAGATAACGAAATTGGTTTGGCGGACGCTATTTTAGCAATAATTCTCAATTTGTACATAGTTTAGTAATTAATGTTACACAACAGCGTTTCCAACTGCAATGTGTTTCACGAATAAAGCATGAGACGCTACTTTTGCTAAAAAAGAAAGCTAGAAAAGATGCTGATTGAGATGCTGCAGGGATATAATGAGCTGCAAGGAGCTTTTCATACTATAAAGCAGCTGGGCAGAGCAGATACTGTAAGAATCGCTCACATTCATTCATAGATGTGCAGACTGACTTAGGCCTGCTGACTTTCCTGCTTTAACCACAGTGTTTAATTGAAATAAATTATTTATATTTTAAGCATTAACCTGTTGTTGCAGCACGTCTGCAGACCTCACGGTCCACTAGCTATCTGTTCTGTGTGTGCGCTTATACACAGCCCTGGCTCTGTAAAAGGGAAACAAACAAAGTGACCAAAAAGTGACCCTTTTTTTTTTTAATACCAGAACTCTTTTGTAAGGGAATGAAAAAGTTTTTTTTCAACCTTCAATTTTTTTCCCCCTTTATGTCCCTTCCCGGGCTCCGTAAAAAGCTTAAAAGGTTTAATAGAGGTAGAATATTTTAAACTCCACTTTATTCATTTAGTATTACATCAGACACTTTACATCACTGTCGGGAGACAACTGTGATATTAAAGTAACGTTGAAATAAATAAACTTAATTTTAAAACTTTTTTAACCTGGAGAAAAATACTCTTTGGATCAAAATGAAAAAAGTAATTTGGGTTGAACAATTTTTTTTTTTGTGTTTCCAGAATGGCTTCACACCTCTCCATATTGCCTGCAAGAAGAACCACATGCGGTCCATGGACCTGCTGCTTAAGCATTCTGCTTCCCTAGAAGCTGTCACAGAGGTGAGACAATGTGACCACCAAGGACAGATTCTTCTGACGTAAAGAACATTTTTCACCCAAGTGGTATTCATAAAGAATTCTTTGCCTTCGGTAACAAACATATGTTTGCATGTTGTTTCTGTATGTGCTTCTTCCTTGCACATTCAAGGTCAAGCAATGGTAGAACATGTGTTATATGGATTAGAAACTACAAGAAAAGTGCGACATTTTCTCAATGATATAAGCCCTGCCAGGGTCATTTGTAATTTTCTGATTGTTAAGAGGGAAAATAATAATGTTGTCCTTTGCTGTCCAAACCCACATTGACACCAATCCATTTATGCAAGGCAGTCAGATGTGGCTAATGAACTGGAATGTCACTTGACTTCTCTGTAATGCTTTGATATTGAGCTTTTGGTGACCTCCTCTGTGTGTGTGTGTGTGTGTGTGTGTGTGTGTTTGTGTGTGCAGTCTGGTCTCACTCCTCTTCATGTAGCAGCATTCATGGGCCATCTGAACATAGTGAAGAACTTGCTCCAGAGAGGGGCTTCACCTAATGCTTCCAATGTGGTGAGAACCCCTTTTCTAGCCCCAAAGTCCTTGTTAATTTTTTATTTCTTTTACATTACTGTCCAACTTTGATAGTGTATTAGTAATTCACATTCAGATTTACCACAAAAGGTTACCTCTCTATGTGTATGTATCTACATTCATATTTTTAAAAGAGAATTAATTCCACAGTGAATTCAATAACAAATTACTTGAGAAGATTCATTTCGTAGGTCAGACATTAAACAATTAGCTATAGATGGATTAAGTCTCTTTTTTTTTTCGCCAGCACAGAAAGCCAGTGCTCTTGAAAAGTATATTGCATAAATTGACAAGTTTTGTCTCAAATAAAAAAACTAACTTTGTCAAGAATCTGTAAAACCGATAATAGATTAAATATGAAAATCACAACATCTTTTTCTGTCTGTATGGGCTAGAATATGCGCAGACATACATGGTTTACAAATTGATCCTGTGCAGCAATATGCAGCAATTAATGAATGAATTGAAAATCTCAGTTGCATGCATACAAGTGGTACTATTAGGTCATTTGAGTGACGGGTTGTGTCTGTATTTATCTACACCAGAAAGTGGAGACTCCGCTCCACATGGCCTCCAGAGCAGGACACTGTGAAGTTGCTCAGTTCCTGCTGCAGAACGCAGCACAAGCGGATGCCAGGGCTAAGGTATGAGCCGTGTAGTCTTAATTAAGTCACTACAACCCTAAACAAACTTTGTGTTTTCACTGTATGTGTGTAGTCGTGTTACTTCATTACCCAGTGCCTAATGGTATCCGTTTCCCTGTTTAAAACATAAATGGACTTCTTTCTCCTTGTGTCCAGGATGACCAGACACCTCTACACTGTGCAGCCCGCATGGGCCACAAGGAGCTCGTCAAGATGCTTCTTGAGCACAAGGCCAGCCCCGATTCTGCTACAACTGCAGGCCACACACCCTTACACATCTCTGCACGTGAAGGACATGTCCACACCATTCGAATCTTGCTGGATGCTGGGGCACAGCAGACCAAGATGACAAAGGTAGAGAAAAAAATTGCATTAATGCTCAATTACTGCAGATTTCATCCTCAACTGAACTGGTCTACTACACTAGTAAAGGCAAAAAAAAAAATGTATATTGTGCTTAGAGATCGTACTTGCCGTATTTCTTGGACATTTATAATTGGGAACTTTACTGGGCATCAACTGTCATTTTCCTCCTTCAAGAGCACTTCCTTGTTTTATTTTATGCTCAATTATATCTAATTCTGTTCTCATTCTATCACACGAACTGAGTTTTATTGATTTTGGGTATTAGTGTAAATGCGTATTTTCTTTTGCAAGGACTTAAGAATTAATGAGAAAACTAGCTAGTCTCTTTTTTTCTTTCCAACAGCAGAGAGTATAATATACATTAATGACAAGCACGTTTTCTTTGTGAGCAGAAAGGCTTCACTCCCCTCCATGTGGCCTCTAAATATGGAAAGGTGGACGTGGCCGAGCTCCTTCTGGAGAGAGGAGCCAACCCTAACGCAGCCGGGAAGGTGAGACAACCTGCGCTCCCTGAAGTACACAAAAAAAATCAAGTACTCTTTACACGCCTGTGAAGAGCAAATTCAGCCTGAAAGTTTGACCCCCATAGAGATATATTTGTCAGCTTATTTATAGATTATCATGGTACGTGTTTCATATATATATGTTTTCGTGTGTGCGTGTATGTCTATGGGTTTATATATGTGTACATGTGTATGTGTTTAACAGAACGGTCTGACACCCCTTCATGTGGCCGTCCATCACAACAACCTGGATGTTGTTAGACTCCTGGTCAGCAAGGGAGGATCTGCACACAGCACTGCCCGAGTAAGATGCTCACATATGTGTGCGCACATACTCACACAGGCAGGCCAACACATCACTGACACGTACCAAATCAGGTCCAATGAGTGCGTGATACTTCAACATACAGTAGCTTGCATAACAACCGCTGTACTCCAAAAGCACTCTCTTATGACAGCATTCAAGTTTTAATCTAAAATTAGACACGAACGGTGCTAAGAAAAGCGATGCCCACTCGTGTGTCTGTTTGTCCTTGTTTCTCGCTACAGAATGGCTACACCGCCCTGCACATAGCGGCCAAGCAGAACCAGATGGAGGTGGCCAGTTGTCTGCTGCAGAATGGGGCAATTCCCAATGCCGAGTCCCTTCAAGGCATCACTTCCCTACACCTGGCTGCACAGGAGGGGCGGCCCGACATGGTGGCCCTGCTCATCTCCAAACAGGCCAACGTGAATCTGGGAAACAAGGTATCGTATTAGAATGGATCAAAAAGGTATCGCTCCCAGAGAGTGAAAATTGATTCGCGTCGCTTTTCACCGTGAAAAACGATCCTTTCCTCGGCCATCCCTTCTGTCTTTTAGAACGGGTTGACCCCTCTGCATCTCGTGGCTCAGGAAGGTCATGTGGGAATCGCTGACACGTTGGTCAAACAAGGAGCTTCCGTTTACGCTGCTTCACGGGTAGGTTACACTGCTTCCTCTGGTCCACAGAAGGGTGGAAGAGGTATTATTATGTGAGGAGAGTTAAAAGATGACAGGCTGAATGGGCCTGACCTACAATATGTTGTCATAGTCATTGGGCTTTTCTGTCATTGACAATTACCATACATTATTCATCTCAGAGTTTCAGTTTTCACCATGCGGCTAAATTCTCTGTCCATCTGGGAATGAAGAAGTGGATTGCAATTTGATACAATTGAATTTCTTTATCAAACTAATTAATGATAATCTATGAATATTTAATGTGGTCTTTTCACACTAGATCAAAAGTGTTTAAGAACATAAAAATGTATATAAGATCTATTAAATATCTTCAAGACAAAGTAAAAATGTATTTTATAAAAGTAGGCGATGCGTCTTTTAAATGACTGCATAATCATTTCTCATCCTGTTTTTAATGTTTGCTGCCTTTTTATTTTTACAATTTTGCATCATGTTTGCATACAAGCGTTTACACACGTCCCCTTTATAGACATAAAGAGGCATAAACGATCTACGGAACAACAGCCAACTGTTCCTCTCTTTCTCTCCGTGTCTCAGATGGGATACACACCCCTTCATGTGGCCTGTCACTATGGCAACATCAAGATGGTGAAGTTCCTTCTGCAGCAGCAGGGACATGTGAATAGCAAGACAAGGGTAAATGTCTCACTTGTATAATATATACAACTTTCCTGCACATGTGTCTAATGAACTTCTTGTGAAGCTTCATTCAAACACACAGCGATTAGTTAACCATACTGGAGCACCATTGATATTAGCATTAGGTGCTATAATCATAGATGGAAATACTTTCTCTTTGTATCTACTGTCTGAACAGCCTCCCTCTTTTTTTTTGTTCTCCAGATGGGCTACACCCCTCTGCACCAGGCAGCTCAGCAGGGCCACACTGATATTGTCACCCTGTTGCTGAAGCACGGAGCCCTGCCCAATGAGATCACTTCGGTGAGACACTTTTAGGACACTGACACCTCTCAACGCTGGTCATTCCCACTGTACCTGCACGCTGATTTCTTTGGACCAACATAAACATGCATCCTATAGATAATGTGAAAACGAATAAGGAAGATTCAATTCAAGTTACTGGTGAACCATCATTCATTTGCACACATATAAGACTTCATAAAATTCAGATCATGAAATATAAAAAGAGGAAATGTGCCAGAGGAGGTCAAGAAGCCCCCAGATTATACAGCGGACTTCCCTTTTCCTTAAGAAAAAAAAAAACAATAACAAAAAAGGAGGGAAAAAAAGTTTACCAAAATACAACAACATATTTCTACCAGAAATCGGCGAAGGTCATGGAAAGGTGCACATGGTCCCATTTATATGAACACCACGATCAGGCAGATTTGACAAAATGTCCGTTTGCCTCTTACAATATTATCCACATCCTACATGTTCTAAATAGAGAGTATACTGTACTGTAATATCACTCTGCTGTAATACTGCCTTCAAGTGCATCACCTAAGGTAGGGTCTAAATGCTGATGATGGTGTATTGTAGTTTTTGCAATTTGTATAATTTCCCTCTGTTATGTATGAGATACATTTTCTGACTTAAGCAACATAGTGCTACTTCCACATTGAAAGAAGTCACCTTACCATAGCAGAAACAACAAAAAATAACATGTATTGTATAACGATTTAATAATTTGCATTTTGATGTAATGTTTAACAATTAAAATGTCACATGACATTTTCTGGCAAAATAACAGATGTTGTGAAAATGCACTTTTTTTATCGAATACTCATGAATTGATTATTAAACTTCTAATAAATATTTAGCCTGATGTTTCTCATCTTTCTCTGTACAGAATGGGACATCTCCCCTGGGCATTGCTAAGCGGCTGGGTTACATCTCTGTCATTGATGTGCTCAAACTGGTTACCGAGGAGTCTGTCTCCGCGGTGAGAAACACATCGTGCATAGTTCACATGGTTACACCCGCACGCAAAGAAGTAGCCTTGACACACCGTGACTCAGATGTTCAATCAAATAATTGTCTTGATCAGGTCCAGCTCCCTCACCTGCCTGCGAAATAATGCAGCATTTTCCATCTCTTCTCCTCTCTCTCCTTCCCGTTTCACTCCCTCCTCTGTCTCTGCCTTATCTCTCTCTGCTCGACACAGATCACTACAGAGAAGCACCGGATGAGTTTCCCTGAGACAGTGGATGAGATTTTGGATGTTTCGGAGGATGAAGGTAGGCTCTCCGATTTTATTATCTTATGTTAATCACTGTGATAATTCATTTTCAACTTTGATTCGCTATTTTGGTAGAAGAAGACTGTATGGGAGGTACACTCACATCAAAGTACCACCATGAATTTAAACATGTATATATATATATATAACTGTTTATAACACTTTTTTTCCATTTGTTTTGTAGGGGTTGCCCAGCTAACTTTAGGTAGGATTGTGTCTGTATCTCTGGCTTGTCCAGTCCGGTGGCTAGTGAACTTGTGCCTTCATTGCAATTTCTCATTTTCTCTGTGTGTCACTAATTGTCTTTTTAATCAGTTCCTTTAACTCCAGCGCTGTTTGCTCTTCTCTAGCGTTATCTCCTCTATCTTTGTTCTCTCCTCCTCTCCCTCTTGCTCAGAGATTTATTTAAAAAAATGTGTCTGTTTTTCATCAGCATGTAGTCACGACATTTTTTCATTTTTTTACCAGCGATCAATGCACATCCGTTTGTGGGCTCATTATTGACAGGCCTCCAGTGTTTCTGTCTTTAAAAGAAAAAAGGCTCCCTTCCAAAGGAGCCTTTTTGGAAATGAGTCCCACTACCTTTTACAGCCTAATTGATCAATGATCTAAATTACACACAGGCTGTGCCCCAGCTGTGACACTCAACACGCACAGTTGCCACTTATGCAATTATCTTTCTGTTTTTAAGGAAATTCAGAATTTTAGAACAGTGTTATTTTCAACACATTTTCAAAGCATTTACACACGCAATCTTCATTTTTGAAATCTGTTTTGTACTTGTCTAATTGTATTGCTTTTTCTTCAAAAAAAAATGTTGTCACCTGTACAGCTTGTACTAATGAATGTTTACTTGTCTGTGAACAGATCTGTTTTGTGAAGTGGTTTATTCGTTTACTGTTGTTGTTGTTGTTGTTGTTGCTGCTGTTGTTGTTGTTATGATCATTATTTTGATATCATTCCTCCTTAATAATTGAGGTATTTTTCTCCAGCACAGAAACAACCATCACCACATGTGATTTCATCTTTAATGGGCATGCTCACTAAAAAAGCTGTCACCAGGTGCTTGGCAGTTTGCCGTCCATGCAGCGTCCTAAACTAAACATGTTGATATTCACTGTCTTCAATCCTCTTCTTTCACTCCTTTGGTTTCCATCAGCTCTGGTTGTTGTTGGTTCGACTCAACAAGACTTGTTGGATTAAAATATTTTAGTGATTGCTTTGTGGCCATTTTTTCTGTGGTTCATTAAAGTGAAGGGATGGGAGGGATGGTGGTGTAACTATTGACTTCCGTCTATTGGGAATTGAATCCAGTGACATTATTTGGATTTAAGTGGAGAGGTCAACCACAGTTCAAGATACTGTCACTCGTAAAAATATATTTATATATATATATATATATATATATATATACAGTATGTAAAACCCTGAAAAAAACATTAAAATGCATTGGGGGAATAAGGTGAATTCTATTGGCAGATTATTCACTAAACAATTACGTTTTACAACTGAGTGGAAGAACTTGAGAGCATCATTTTGCCCTGTATTCCCCATGGTCTTGTCCTTTTCTCTTTTAATTATTTATGTGCAACCTGTTCTTTGCCAATTTTCTTTTTTTTCCTATTTGCTCCTTTTCCACCTTTCTTACCTCTTTTTTTTTTGCCCACAGGAGACGAGTTGCTCGGGATGGATGGAGCCCGCTATTTGAAGCTTGACGATTTCAAGGATCAGGACGATGACTTCCTCTCCCCGAAGAAAACCCTCAGAGACTTTGAGGGTGGCATGGGGACCACGTAAGTCATCGTGCGCTCACGTTTCTGCATTTGTGTTGTCTGGTGAATGGATTTCTACTGGTTTTGATTTATTTTCAAGAAAAACCTAACATAACAGATGTCGTAAAAGAGGATTGAGGATCATTTACAGTATATCTGTCCTAAATGATGAGAAGGATGGGATTGTGATGAGATGAGAAATGATTTTGTTTTTGCAGAATAATAGTCAGCTTCTTCGTGTCTTACATTGTTCTCACTTCCTCTCCTACAGGCCGTATTCTCCTGCTATTCCCAGGATCCCTTGTGTGTCCCCAGAGACTGTACTGCTGGATCAGGTAGGCTTAGCGTGTGATGTTTAGAGGGTGCATTACGTTTTGTAAGCATGTGTTTCTTTATCCAGTTGAAGACCGATATTCATTTGTGAAAGTCAAAAAGTATTTATTTTTATCTCTTCTTTTGGTGTCTGATTTTCTCCGTCTCTTCTATCCGTCTCCTTTTTTTCTGGTTTCCTCTCTGCCTGTTTCTGTCCATCATTGTCTCTCTTTTCTCTCGCTCAGCTCATTGCACCGTTTCATCTTCTCCTCTCTCTCCTTTTCTCTCTCCACCTTTTCTCCGTCTTTAATCTTTTCAGTCATGGTTATTTAACCGCCTCTGAATTTTTCCTCGTCTGTCTTTTTTTCTCCCCCCTCTGACCTCAGCACACCCCCATCCCCCTGCCGAAGGAGTATGATGATGACTCCCTTATCCCGAGCAGCCCGGCTACGGAGACTTCAGACAACGTCAGCCCTGTGGCCAGCCCAATTCACACTGGGTCAGCTGATAAAACATTTTGCTGCATGTTAATCCTCGTTTTATTTATGCTAAATTATGTCATTGATTGATGTTGCTTGTCAGGCTCATTATAAAGAAGGGATTTTGTCAGTCTCAATTGTTGAGTTTGAGTTGAGTTTTGTACAGAATGCATGCAATTACAGCGAAGATGGAATAAAAGGGAAAATATGTGAAAGAATACTCTGAATTTAGACCGTAGACTCACATGCATAGTATGTGAGAGATAGGTGTCTCTAAATAATGATTGCTATGTTAGTAGTCACAAAACACATATTTCTAATGATGGGAGGCATATTCACAAACACGTCCGCCATCTTTTATGGTCACTGATCGTCACTGATGTCGTGACATCCCTGACATCAAAACATCAATGATGCCAAGACCGAACCACAGACACTCCACCCCACTTCCCACTTCCCACAGTGCGGGCAAATGTCAAAACATAATTACAGATTTTCTATTAAATTCAACCCAGGATTCATACTGTAAATGAAAGATGATACATAAATTATAGGTGTTGGTCACTTGAGGATCATAAACAATTTGAACAGTCCCTGTGTTTACACTTTTTCTATATTGTTAATGCTTAAAATGTATCTAATTAAGGTATTTCTTAACAAATTCATGATGTTAATACAGCATAATGTTAATTTATCTAGTCTGCCTAGTCATAATTTATGCACGGCACAATGAGTCGGCATTTCAAATGCAGAATATAAAGTGAGGGTGTTAGAAAAGATGAACCCGTGAGAGGAGAAGAGTCACTCTGCCACACAAACACACACACACACACACACACACTCACACCTCTCTGTATGAAGCTGCCCGTCTAATGCAAGATCAAACAGCATGCTGCTCTTTTTTAAGTCTCTTATGTCATTCTTGCTGCACTTAGTGTCCACTCCAGATGGCCTGTCCTCCCCTGCCACATTGAGACAATGAAATAAAAAGGGCACCGACAGTGAATTAGTGTCTCCTTTATTAATCACTGTGAAACAGACAGAGACCAGATCAATTCCAAACACTGCTGAATAAACCACAAATTAATAATCCTTCTCTGTCTCCTACAGTGGAAGAATTTCCCTCAGGAAAGCCCAGTACTGATTGTTAAATTGTATATTCCTACCCTGCCTTATTTATTGCTAAATGCAGCTTGATCACAATAACAAAGTTTAAAGATGAACAATGGTCATTCAAACATTTTCATTGAATCGTCGTATCACTGTTTGACTCTCAGCTTCCTGGTGAGTTTCATGGTGGATGCTCGAGGAGGCTCCATGCGAGGCAGCAGACACCACGGCCTGAGAGTCATCATCCCTCCTCGAACCTGCACTGCACCGACACGCATTACCTGCCGTCTGGTGAAACCTCAGAAACTGACCACGCCTCCTCCGCTGGTGGAGGGGGAGGGGCTTGCTAGCCGTATCATCTCCCTAGGACCATCCAGTATGCAGTTCCTTGGGTGAGTCAACTTTGTACTTGGTTTATTTGCTGTGCTTGTCCAGCTTTATGGCCTTCATGTAAAAATCACTTATCAAGCAAGTGTTTCTGTGAGGGTCAGGCCGGATGTGCATTTATGTTTGTAGCATGTGGAGGTCTCTACATATCATATTTATATGTTGGTGTGTGTATATAATATAGGGATCAGAATGTTTATGCTCATATGAAATGTTTTCAGTTTTATTTCTACTTGTTCAGTGCCCAGCAATTTTCATCCTGATTCAGTTGTAAGATTTATATGCCAGATATGAATGCCAACTGTCAACTCAAACAGACTCTAGAAGTAAGAATAACTTGACCTGGATTTTTGTAAGATAATGACAATAATGTGCTATATTTTGCCATTTGAAAATAAATGACAAGCAGAGGATTATGACGCCATCTAGTGGACAATAATAGGTCTGTATATGATATGTAATATATAGGAACATATAATATAGGAACAGAGCAATATTGGATATTGTAGTTTTTTCAAAGTTACAAAACGTATTTCTTTGTATCACAAACCCCATTTTCTGTTAAATAGGAAAAGCCTGAAACCTGATTCAAACCAGATTCTTACGCAGGTTTTTTTTTTTGTTTCTTTCACAGGCCAGTTATAGTAGAAATCCCCCACTTTGCCTCACTGGGCCGAGGGGACCGAGAGCTTGTCGTCCTCCGCAGCGAGAATGGCTCGGTCTGGAAGGAACATCGCAATCGCTATGGTGACGAAGTGCTGGAAACTATACTGAATGGCATGGATGAAGGTCAGTATGATGTAACGGATGACTGTTCGTGCGACCTTGCACAGCAGCAGATGAGTCAGTCTTCATCTTGATGTATGACCCTGGCGTTGCAGAGGGGAGGGGTTACTTTTTTATAGGAATGTTGTCAAAGCGACGACAAAGAATTGCACTTTTTCTCACCTGGGCACACAAGTAACCTGCATTCTAATATTTACCCTCCTCTCATTACTGTTCCCTCTGTGTCTCTTCTTTCTATTTCCTCCTCTTCACTCCTTCCTCTGTGTAGACTTGGAGAGTCACGACGAGCTGGAGAAGAAGAGAATCCGTCGCATCATTTCCACTGACTTCCCCCTCTACTTCGCCGTGGTCTCCCGCATCCAGCAGGAGAGCGATCTGATCGGTCCAGAGGGCGGCAGGTTGACCAGTAAGCTGGTGCCCCGCGTCGAGGCCATCTTCCCCGAGACGGCCGTCACCAAGAGAGTGAGACTGGGGCTCCAGGTAAGACGAGGGGATGGAGAGCGTTATGCGTGAGCAGGAATGATGAAGAGGAGAGAGGCAGTGCAGATTTAAAAACATGACATAACAGATCCTGTACACTTTTCATAATTGCTTGGGTGTTTGTTACTTTGCTTATACAACAGAGACAATCTGGCGCTTTTGAGAAATTACCGCGGACAGATGTTTGAATTACAAAGCAGCTGACTCTCAGTCTGTGACTAAATGGTCTATGCCAATGGTGTTTACCTTCAGTTTGTGCTGCGTTCAGTGTCTTGGAGTGGAGATTTGACAGATTCCATATCCTGAAGTTGATGTTCTGTCTCTTTGACGAACGACAGGCCTTAGTATGTAAGAGTTGTGCTGTCAGTCACTGAGAGTGATTGTGTACGCTGCACTGCTGACTGCAGACAGGTGCTTTATTCTCCCATTACTTTGAATCTTGACGTTCAAAGGAAGTTCATTAAATATTGTATATTGAGTTGTTGCATCTATGACAAGCAGCATGTTTTTTTCTACAAATTTACTACAAATCATGCACGTTAAATTTCTTAAAATGTCATTTTCCTGCCTTACATTTCTTATAGTCATTGGTTTCTATTTATTTCATTGCAGTATACAGTACATTTGCTTTAGTTAATTAATCACAGTGAACACCAAACCTACTTTGGCTGAAACTGGACAGAAACCCAACAGCTCCACATATTACCTCTAAAACTTGTTTTTAACTATTTAATAATTTCTCTTTGACTTTAAATATTCACGACTACAACCGAAACAATCTGAGCAAAGTTTATGTCTTGAAAGAAAATCAGGTAGGTGCTTTTTATTTAGAGTAATACTGAAAAGCTCTTTTTTACTGAGAGAGCTGGCAACATATATATTGCTGAACTCTGATTGGTGCATGGAAGTATGGTATCAACTTTTTCCAACTAAGCCAAGCAAGTGTGAGAAAAGCAAGGAAAAGAAATGCATAAATCTCTCTTGTGAAATAAACAAAACTGTTGATGACACTGACTGAGAAACACGGATTAAGAAAATACGTTTTCAGGGTCTTTAAAGGACAAAGTCACGTACGTTTTTACAATAAAATACATCAGGCTGCATAAAGTTGGCAAGAACTAGACATGAGGAATATCACAGCCTGTCATGCCGTACTGCACCATTTCTAAATTAGCATTTGCAACACGTGGTGTCTGTCCTGCCAAACGGGATCTTTTGGCAAATGTGTGGCTGGCTGTCACTCATCCAGACCTCCACAGACACACATATGGGAACCTGGCAAACAGTTTTTTCATGCTGACTGTCTCTTTTCACCCAACACCTCCAGTCTGTTTTGTTGTCCATGGCAGAGATTATGACGGATTATGGGTTCTACATTTCCGTTTTTTTTGGTCACTTTCAGCGTACGTTGTTTACATTGTCTGTCAAAGCACTGATTTGTCACAGCACTGATGTTAATTGAGGAAATTGCATGGGTCTGAGTTTTTGCTTTGCCTTATGCTGCTCTGTTTATGTTTTCCTTTTATCCAGCCATTCATCACTCCTCAGTTGCCTGATTTAAGTTGTGAGCCACACTGACCAAGCTGAAGCACTGATCTGAGCTGGGTCAGGTGTGAAATATGAATTGGTTGCATGTGTGAGTATGGCTGTGAGTTTGATGTTTCAGTCAATTGCACATGTGTTGCTCTGTTTCCTTTTTGTATCCTCCCCTTACTTCTATTTCCTGCCTATTTACTATCCTTTTAGACCACCTATACCTTCTGCAGTTTTTATATTGTGTTTGTGCTCGAGCTTATATCCCACATATTTTATGCACCCACCCTTCTTCAACTCCATATCCTTTCAACTTTTTTTTTTTTGGCATCCTCCTTTTTAATAAGCTTTTCCCCCACCCACTTCCAGGCGCAGCCAATCCCTGATGAACTGCTGACTCGGCAGCTTGGTAACCAAGCGACCTTCAGCCCAGTGGTTACCATCGAACCACGCCGACGCAAATTTCACCGTCCAATCGGGTTGCGCATCCCTCTGCCACCATCCTGGCGGGAGAGTCTTCGCGATGCTGGGGAGGGTGACACCACCAGCTTGCGACTCCTCTGCAGTGTCATTGGTAGGAGCCACTTCTAAGTTAATCCAATGTTGTCTGTAAAGTAATGACTTTTTGTATGGTTTAACATTTTTTGGATGCACTTATAACATCAAATGTGCTGCAAAAGGGTGTTTTTAGGCATCTGTTCCCTTGGTTGTCAGCGCATGAATGACACAGTGCGGTTGTTGTGCTTCAGGTGGCACGGCACCAGCTCAGTGGGAAGACATCACTGGAACCACCAAGCTTATGTACGCCCACACCTGTGCCAACTTTACAACCAACGTTTCTGCAAGGTGAGCACCCCAGAAGAAATCAGGACAAATGCATTACCAGCTTTCCTTTCCCTGCTCCCTTGCACACTTCTTATTTATCTTCTCCTACCTTATCTAGATTCTGGCTGGCAGACTGTCCACGCACGGCAGAGGCAGTGACCTTTGCCAATTTGCTGTACCGCGAGTTGATGGCTGTCCCATATATGGCCAAGTTTGTTGTTTTTGCTAAGATGAATGAAGCACGTGAGGGACGCTTGCGTTGTTACTGCATGACAGATGACAAGATGGACAAAACACTGGAGCTGCATGAAAACTTCACCGAAGTGGCCCGCAGTCGAGACATAGAGGTCAGCACAGTGGCAAAGGAAAATGTTTCCAAGGTCACAAAAAGGGAAAGGTGTTGAGGAAAGCAGTAGGGGTTATGGCAACCTCAAACGTAGTTCCCAGACAGCTCAAATCGTTTTCATAACGTGACAATTCTTTTCTTTTTCTTTTTTATCTGCACACTATTAAACAACTGGCTGTTGTTTCTAAAAAAAAATATTGATATAATATAGATTTCATTGTGGCAACTCTTACTTAGGAAATGCATTAGAAGATGCAATGCAAGAAAAGAAGCATGATGAAGAGATAGACAGCTAACACTACTGCTGGCATTGCTTCCAAAACCTCCCCATCTCTGGAGCATGATCCTGCAATGAGAGTTTTCTGCAGTGCAGAGGAGTACGAGTTTGTGTCTTATGGTATTGATCCTCACTGGCTGATTTACAAACGTTCTCAGACTCCATTGCGATACGATGTATCTTGTCTAGGCCTGCAACTACCGATTATTTTCATTATCGATTAATCTGCCAATCATTTTTTCAATCAATGGCTGATCCTTTAGTCTATGACATGTCAAAAAAAAATGGCCATCACAACTTCACAGAGCCAAATGTGACATCTTTAAATGTCTTGTTTTGTTCAACCAAAATTCCAAATAACCAAAAATATTGAGTTTACAATGATATATGACAAAGGAGACACGTTGGAATCAGAGAATATTGGAATTGTTTCCCTATTTCTGCCAGGTAAAATGACTAATCGATAATCAAAAATAGTTTTGCCATTTTGTCGATTGATTAATCAACTAATGGATTCGGCTCTAATCTTGTCACCCTTAACACTTTGTGAAACGTCCCACAGCTGATGGAGGGCATGCCGCTGCACCTTGAGTGTTCTGGGAACCTGGTGCCCATCAGGAAGGCCACCCAGCAGCCTCGCAGCTTCAGCTTCCAGGCCTTCAGAGATAACAGGCTGCCCGTCTCTGTCAAGGTCTGTCTCTATCTGACGGCTCATTCGCCTGCTTTTCTATCACTCGCTACGTATTCATACAGTACTGTGGTTTTGTTTGTTCAGTTGTCCAATTCAGTGTTTCAACGATCCTCTCGTCCGGTACCGCTATTTTCGTAGTCAGTTACCCACCTGCTGATCACCCAAACAACCTGTTCATACGGTGGTTTTTGTGTGCTTTTCACTGTCATTTCTCTCAGGCAGGCTCTCAGTTTGTCTCACCATTAGCATGTAAAAGTTTAGATAACGGTACAGCGCTTTGTACTCTCGACACTCATTCAGCAACACCACACCAAGGTAGTAAAATACACCTGAAATACTGTGAAATTAGAATAGAGGCACAATAACATAATTATACTCCAACATAAAGTCTAATGTTAACGTTAAGAAGACATAATAATTATACTATTTGTTCATATAGTATGAAGGTATTTCAATAATGATTCATTTTATAATATATATGTGTGTGTATATATATATATATATATATATATAGTACTGAGGATTTTTAACATATCGATACATTTTCTGTGTATGTCAGTCCATTCTTCTTCGTGGGTGTCAAATCATGTTTGTCGAATCATCATTTCTAAACAAATGACAAGTTAAACAGATGTGTCCCTGATGTGTGTGGTTCATTTTCTATTTTAATTGAATGTGTAATAATAAACTGCTCCCTATTATGTAATGGTACACTGCTTTTTGTGTCCCTTTGGTCACAGATGCATTACTGTCAAATTAGTCCTTCTTTCTGATCGTAATTGTCTTTCTCTCTTTTGTACCTGCATTTAATTCATGTTGTTTAAACCCCCTCTCTTACACAAATAGCGTGTCTGTTTTCACACTGTGCGTGCTTGTTCTTGTCTCTTATCATATTCATGTAATTTGTTATTGTTTTGTTCATTTTGTTTTGATAATCCATTTATTTGTCTATCAATGTTTTTCTGTCTATGCGTGTCTGTCCGTGTGACACACACTAGCAGCTAGATGACTACTTTGATAAATATATTTTCATTATGGTGTAGCCGAGCAACAAACAACCTACCTATCTGTCAACTCTCTTGGGTAATTGTTTGCATGCCGTGTGACTCCCTCACTTTCTTTGCTTGCCTTCCTATCTTGCGGCCTTGCCTGTCTCTACGTGTCTGTCTCACTGTCTCTCTTTCTCTCTCTCACGGTCACTCTGTAACTGTCTGGTCTGACAGACGTCCAGGTAAAATGTGCAGGTAAATCTCTCCCTCTCGCCTGCCTGTGGACTGCTTCCATCCCTGTTTCCCCCTGCTTCTCGTCCCATGTTACTGCGCCACATGCTCGAGACAATGTGGAGGACTCTAATACCCGTTTTGATCTGTTTTTCTTCCTCCTCCTCCTCCTCCTCCTCCTCCTCTTGCTCTGTTTCACTCTCTTCTTTTCTCGTGTGCTCTGTCTCTTTCTTTCACTTCCTTCCTTGCTCCATCTCTCTTTTCTTACTCCTTTTGTTCACCCGTTTCACTTCCATTCCACTATCTGGTTTTGTCTTTTTCCTCGCTTTTCTCTCTCCCTATTCTCCTTTTCCGCCTCTCTTTCTTTCTCTCTCTCTCCTCTGTCATTTCTCTATGTTAGGTCAGAGATAGTAACAAAGATGCCACTGGGTTCTTGTCCTTTCTGCGGAAGTGCACCAAGTACGAGGACACACAGCATGTGCTGTGTAACCTCAACATAACCATGCCACCCTGTGTCAAGGTAAGGACTTGCTTGCACGCACCTCACCACAAGTACACATACACAAACTTTTGTTCTTGAATTTCCCTAGACGTCCATCTGCTTGATGAGACAGAGGTCGCTGCGTGACATTCTCCGATTAAGATGTCAGTTTTTCTAAAAGGTATAAAACAATAGCTACATTAGCTATTATGTCTCACTTACCAAGTGTGATGTCTGAGGCGGGATTTCGTCAGCCATTACTTGCCACACCTGATTGGCTCGAGGACAGTAAGACTATACTGTGTATTATACTTGTCTCTAATGGAGAAACTCGTTTTAAAATGTGGCTTGTCCAATATTTTAAATGCTGAAGATTTGTCATAGGTTAGAGATGTGCACAATATCTATCCATCTTTGAGTTCAAATAAACTCAAAGGGATTTTTTTTTTTGGAAAATGAATGCCAGTACTGCCAATTTACAGTACATATCCACTTCAACAGGGTGACTGTTGTCTTTCGAATTCTTGGAGAAATAAATCTTAAAACAGTATGCAGCTCTGCTTTACCCATTTAACGCCTCCACCTTATTTGGGTGGTTCACCTATATGAAAACAGATGGACTATTTTTTATTATTAGATCTTTACGATGAATTTGGAAATTTAGTTTCCAATAATTTATTACATTGCTGGACTGACAGACTGCGTTAAAAGTAGGGAAATTACATATTTCTAACGTTTCTCTTGTTTACTCTGCTGTGCATTAATTATTGTTACAACAGGACCATGAAATTTCATGAATTTCATTGACTTTCATGAATATGAAAGTCTAATCTATTGATACTCATATTACATGCTCATATTCCTGTAACCTTTCATTGTACTAGCAGTCCGCATAAGCTTTCAGTAGTGCTAACGTCCTGCGGGCCAAACATTGGGCGTTAAAAGGTTAAGAAGTGCTTCATTAATGACACTTCAGACAACAATTATAATTTAATTACAATGTGATTTTTGTTATTTGTATTTATTCATTAGGTTGTTGGAAGTGAGGAGCGCAGGCGGACCTTAACCCCCCTCGCCCTGAGGGAACGCTACAGCGCACTGAACGAGCCTGGTGTGGGTGAGTCCTTCACTGCCTGACCTTCAGCCCTCTCCTGATTTATACACAGTGGAGACGGGCACTGAATGTTGCACTGCCCCTTTACCCACAACCCTTTGCTTCCCACTCTGCCCTCTCTATTTTCTGTCTCGCGTGCACGCATGGCACAAAGACCGAACCTTGGATGCAATGCACTGCTCTACGGTATGCCCCAGAGTTCTTTGCAGTGCAGTTAGAGGAAATCATATTGAATGTGCGACCAAAAGATGAGCAGCCATCCCAAAATGGCACCACGGCACATGGCAAATCAGCCTTTTCTTGGGTGTCGAGTGTCCTAGCTATAACAACAGATGAATGACTTCTGTGATTGGTTTGCATGGCGCTAGTGTCTCCACTGCGATTTCCAACGGCATGGCGGCAGATACTGTAAGCATTAGCACCGTAGCTTAGCACCGGGAATGGGCAGGACCTCGCAGTGGAGCTAGACAGAGGAGCCCTAATATTGATTGGCCTGTAGTAAATGAACAGAGTCAAGATGGCCGTTCTGGTTGGTTTAAACGTTGCTGATGGCAGGTGGTGGGTTGAAGAGAAAAGGTCTTTTCTGTCTATCACACAGCGCTGCTACATTGCACCTCAGTCCCTCTGTAATGGTTACTGAATGCTACTTTGATTGGTGGGACTAGCACCTGAATGAACCCCAAATTCTAACCTCCCCTGCCCATATGGTGTGTTAACCCTGAAGATTATTTGGACAAAAAAAACAATGTTGTGGGTATTGCTTATTTCCTTCTACAGAGCAATGCTATTGTCAAGGTAAGTATTGCTATTAACAATTTTAATAGCAACTCAAGTCTTTTAGGACACAGAAGATTTATTCAAACCAAAAAAAATGTAAAATCTAATAGCAACTGTAGTATTTGGACGGTCCAAAATTGATATTATCTGTCCACTAAATCCCAAATTATAGTCACTTGAATATCAGCTGGACTGTCCAAATAAATTTTGACTTAGGTGTACTCTATTGATTTATTTGAATTAGAGTCACTTATGTGTCTTGTTGACACTGGCATGGCAGCTAGTTTCTAAGGTGGCTGTTTTTTTTTCTTTCGTTTTTTCATTTAAGCCACAGTGAATGCCATGGAGAGGACTGAGATCAAGATCAACATCATATCTGAACAATTGGGTTTGAGCTGGGCAGGTTAGTCATTTAAAAGATCAAACAAGCTATGTATCTACTGTATCTCTCTGTTTTTTGGTTGTATCTTCTTATCTACTCGACTGTCCATCTGTCAGAGTTGGCACGTGAGCTCCAGTTTGGTGTAGACGACATCAATAGGATCCGTGTGGAGAATCCTAACTCCCTGCTGGACCAAAGCTCTGCACTGCTCAACCTGTGGGCCAGCAGAGAAGGCAAAAGGGCCAAGAGTAAGTCAGACAATACTGTATATCTTTTAGAAATGAGCTACTAATGTAAGCTACTTCAATAATGTAGTATTCATATATCAGTACATACCAACTGAGGTAAGTCACAGATGTCAATCTGTGGATTGGTTTCTCCCCAGGCGTTATCTCCCCATACTACTGGACCCATCTGTATAATATGTGTTGTATTCATATATGACTGTATGCTCTAGGACCTCTTATGGTTGCAGTGATTCACAATTTTTGAAAAACCCAAGTTATTGACTGTTTTATTCCGTCATTGACTCCACACTACTCATAACTGTAGGGATTCAGCAACTGCTTACGTAGCAAAAGGCAGATTAATTCCCTGCACGATATGTTGTGATCCACTAAAGTGAGGCATGATACAAGATAAATCAATCCCTGTTTCTGTCATTGTTGCTGCCATCGTAACCGTAAGGTAGCCGGGAGGGAGAATTAAGTGAGATTCAACTGTTCTTTGTTTGGGAGTGGAGAGTGAGACACAGTGTCTGCGCTTCACTGGGTGCACTTTTCTAGTTATATAGGAATTGTAGCACAAAGCACAAAAGTAAATCTCCTTTTCGACTATTTAATTGTAGATTACCTATATATTTTCTTGACTCTGGCTGTCTACAAGAGTAATGCTCTCTAACTTCCGATCTTTCTTGACTTCCCTGTCCTGGTGCACATACTTCCCTGTTTGTCTCCCTCTCTTTGTTATCTGTCTCCCAACCCGCTCTATGTGTTTCCCTCAGTGGAGAGCCTCTACACTGCTCTGAAAAACATTGATCGTGCAGACATTGTAACATCTCTGGAGGGTCAGCCTCCACTGCTAGTGCCCGGTTCTTTAGAGGAGGGAGCCTGTCGACTCAGCGACCGCGACTCCACCCTGCTGTCCCCCAGTGTCCTCAATGGTACGACACACAAACACGTCAAATATCACACAAGACATGCAATATGTATGATCATGATTGATCCTTATCAATGAACAGTGGATTACCCCGCTACATTTAGACGGCTGAATGTGCTATGATCTTTAACAAGTGTCGTCATCTTTCGTTTACACTTATTACCTTGTTACCTTAAAGCTAATCCATCGCCAAGATTAAATCATTTCACTTTTTTTGTTATGTTATTTGTTATTGTTATCATTTGGAGTTATGAATCCATTTGTTTTAAAGAATAGAATATCTCCCCAGTGTAAGTATGTCCCCATATGCAAGAAGAAATGCTAAAAATGTTTATTGTTAATAAAGTTTTGAGGGTGATTGTACACTAAGATGAAATAAATATGGAATGATTACTCCATATATTTATGGCGAGACTGATGTTAGGCTTGTTTGATTCTCCCATGATGATCAGAAATGCAAAGTTTAAAGGAGTTTCCTGCTGAAACACAATTTGGAAGGAAAGTTAATCAGAGGCTTAGTTACTTCAATTGCCAAGTACAGCATTTGGTGTGCTTGATAATATTTGCATATATATATATATATATATATATATATAAGTAATAGGAATTCAATAGTTCAAATATAATGTTAAAACATTATTAATAACACAAGATTATTCACTGAAAAACAAAAAACCTCTTCATGTTGATTTAAAAATCACTGTGATTTTACCCTTATTTCACAATTATTATTGCCCCCAGGATAAAAACAAAACACATGTATTGTTCACACGAGCTGGTTTAGTCAGCACTACTTAAAATCTGAGACAATTCTTTTAAGCTCAATAAGGTGAGCCGTTGTTCTCATTTACTTTGAAAACCTCCCTGCTTCCCTTGAGTGTGGGTAACAGCCCTTTTACCTTGTTTCTGTTGCTCCACAAGAGGTCACGGACAAAAGGTCAGCACGCCTAGTGCGCAAGCCACGAGTTATTAGACCCCCGTTTTTCAGAAGGGGTAAGTTGAAGGGAAGTCGGGCTGCATGGTGGTTTGCTGCTCATGACATGATGATGATGATGATGATGATGATTGATAATGAATCTCAGACGATGTTTTTGAGGTCTGAGGAATGGTGTCATTCTCCCACCATGAACCCGGCCTTTTTTGCAGCATGCACTAACACCGCCTCTGTGCATTCCTCACTGGGCCACGAGTCATTTATTTTCAGTTACCCCTCATACTGTAGCCCTGAACATGACGGTTTTTATTCTCCTTTCTTAATATGAGAAACGAAGATCCCTCGCTATTGCTGTTACTGACAGGTTTCAAATTAATGAACAAGCAAACACTTAATATGGGTCATTTCTGATTTTCAAAAAAGGATGTTTGAGATTGCTTAGATTACATGTGTGTCTGTGTGAGTGTATGCACACATACATGGGTGTGTGTGTGTGCATACATGTGTGTCTGGGATGGATACACTAGTCAAAAGTGCCACTAGTACACAGATGATAGTGTGCTGTGGGCCGTCATACCTTGTTTCTATCTCTACCTCTTTCTTTCTGTCTGTCTTTCCCTTTCTTTCCCTGAGAATAAGACAGAATTTCACGTCGGACTACGCTTGATTGACAGCTGACATTGTAACGTAACTGCAATGTTCTAGCGGTCTCGAAATTGTGTCTTTTGCTCAGGGCAATCTCTCTCCGTCCTTTTTTCAGTCTATCTCTGAACCTGTGACATGTCATATCTGCTGCCCAGCCGCCCTGCTCCTCCTCCTCCTCCTCCCCTCTCCTGCTCTTCTTCCTCCTCACAGCTCTTCCTGTCCGACCTCTGACCTCATATGACCTCATGTTGACCTCTGGGCCTCCTCCTTCTCTTGTCATCTTATTTTCCTGCGCTCCTCCCTCGTTCAGTCTAGCGGGGACCCTCTCCTCCTCCTCCTCCTCCTCCTACTCCTCCTCTCTCAATCCAGCTCTGTGTGTGTACTACAGTTTGTGCATGTGCACGCTGCATGCTTTGCTGTTACAGTATCTGTTTGTGTGCGTGTGTGTGTTTCAGACCTGGGCTTTTAATAGTAGCTGAATTTGTTAGTGTTCAAAGAAAGTCAATAAAATCACTTTTAGTTTAGTTCTGCTTACAAGGATTTTATGTGTATGAATACTATATCTTGTTTTTACACAATAAGTGTTTGAAATGTAATACTTTAGATACGTAAAAAAGATCTTAAAATACATTTTTACCCAGGTCTACTTTAGATGTTTTTTGTCAGTGACTGGGACTTGTGAGTGAAGAGTTTCCTGAACTAAATAAAGTTTGCTGTTTGCTGTTTGCTGTTTTTGATTCTGACATCTTTATGTGCATGGCATGCTTTCAATGTAGGAAGTTTTCTTCACAGCGTAAAATGTTCTCTCTGTTAAATGGGTGTATTTCAGTCTTTTTTTTAATGCTTTATTAACAAACAAATGTGCTTTTTTTTTCTTTACCTCTAAAATAAATGGTGTGTTGTTTAATGCTACGCTGTAACATGGTCAACTGCGTAGTACATAATGTTCAAGGTGCAATGTGTCTGTGACATGATGTCTTTCATTCATGGGCAAAATTACTAGCTGTAAATTATTCTCAGTGTTTGATTAATGGGACAATTATATTTTTATATATGTCCTTTTACTCAATATTTTTACATAAAAAAATGAATCTATATCCTGACATTTAAAGGAATATTTAGGATTTTTGAAGTGAGTTTGTATGAGGTACTTATCCATAGTCCCTGTATTACCAACAGTAGAAGGTGGTCGGCACGCCTCCAGTTTGGAGAAACAGACAGGAGCACTGGTACGGAAGCTAAGTAATGTACTGCTGTGGACGGTGGGCAGCAGCAAAACTTATTTCAGCCACATAAAAGAGGCCTACCTAATATAAATCTGTCAATTATTATTTATTATAATTTTTTAAGATTATTTTCCCCGCTTTTCTTTTACAAAAACAGTTTTTTTTTCTTCTGCCTGGTAAAATTACTGTTTTTGTCAATGAAGTCTAGTCACTTTGAAGGGAGCATAGATGAATAATATAACGTCTTCAGTTCCCCGTCGGTATGGGCTGTTTGACGGCAACTGTCATCTACTAATACACTGACTATGGATAAGTACCTTATACGACTTCAAACAATCTGAACTATCCCTTTAATTAGATTTTCATAAACTATGTTTTGCCCAAGTCTGATGACGGACTCACTGTTAACATTGTCTGAATGTTATCTGGCAGCAGGGATATTGCTGTGAGGTGTGTTTGTGTATTGGTTTGGGTGTGTGTGATGATTTCTGTACATTTGAGGCTCACCTGTGAGCCAGAAGTGTGTGTCCTCATCTATGTGTTAATATGAGTGCAGTTTTGTGTGTTTGGGTGTGCGTGTACAGTGGTAAAGTAAGTAGCGTGCTGTGCAGTGTGTTTGTCTGTTGGTTTGTTTTCTTGTGCCATGACAATCTCTGTGGAGGTAATTTGTGCTTCACTACATCCTGTGCCTTCGACACCTGCGTGTGTGTGTTTGTGTTTAAATAGCAGGAGTGAAGGGAAAGGCTAACCCAGATTCATCTAACTCATTCTAACTCTCATTCTAATTCTCACTCATTCCTCCCTGTTCACCTCATTCTGACGCCACATCTCATCATCCTGGCCCTGTACCATCCCAGAAACACACACGCACGCTTACTCACATTTTAGTCCATTAACACAAAAACTCTGAGAGACAATTACTTGCGCAGTAAAGAGGTATTTCACCTATTAATACATACTTTTTTTTGACTGATAAGAGTTGTTATGGATTCCGTTCTATTTGCAACTATTTTAATTGTTATTTTAATATATCTGCAACGTATCTGCATTGACTAATTTGACCTTCAAGCATTTAAAATCTGAGAATAAAAAATTGTCATATTGGCAGGTCAGGTAAGGTAGATTTTGCCTTTTTGTGTCACTCAATAATTTTCTTCCCATAGCTGGACCTTAATACTAACTGGATATATATGGTGTGTGTATATATATATATATATATATACAGTATACCATTGGTTGTTCCTGCAAAAAACACAGAATCAGAATCCAGTTATTGCCAAGTAGATTTTCACATACAAAGAATTTGCTTTGGTGTACTGGTGCATAAACAAAAAAACAAATATAGAATAGGAAAAAATATATACAATAAAAATATTTAAAAAATAATAATAAATACAATTAAAAAAAAATCTGAAAATATGTACAATGTTTACAAAGAAAGTGCTAGGCAGATAGGATGAGTTAGGTTAGATTTAAGACAAGAAATACTTATTATGTTAGCTTTAATTACAATAAGCAATACTTTAACAAGGTACATTTGTAGAAAAAAACAGAACCTGCCTTTTAAAACTGAGAGGATGTCATAAAACCATAAGGTTGTGCTCACGTTATACCTTGGGTTGTTTGAAAGCCACACTCGCCTTGATACACAAGGTGACATCACGCCTTGATTTACTGAAATGTTGCACTCCAAAGTGGATTAGGGCTCCGAAGCAGAAAGTGTGAAGGGATCCTAACTTTGATTTTGGGTGAAGTACTCCTTTCCTGTTCAATTTCACCTAATTTTCTTCATCTGAACTCATCGATGACAATCGACAATTTATCAAAAAAAACATTTTACTCAGAGTAATCAGGCAATCCCCAATCCAAACCGGTCACATGTACAACACTGAGAGAGTATTATTGTCTTCAAATATCACCAAATTAAATGATAAGCTTTATTCACATAACATTTCCAAAGTGTATTTTTTTAAATACTGAATAGGTTTCAAATTATTAAAAGCGAGCCAAAGAAAAAACAGCAGCTGTGCAGAAAAAAATAGCGCATCTTAAAAATTGTTGAGATGATATCAAAACATATCAAAAGACTAAACCCAAATGACATTTAAACTGACTCAGATAGTAAACTTGTTGTTTTAATGTATATACTGTAAATAAATAAAAAATGATATAACTTTTAATCTTGATCACATTATTAATATACCACATATATTTTTTTGCCCAGAAATGTATATTATAAAGAAAATTTAAAAATAATCACTGAATATAATGTGTGTTTGTGTAGTGAATTAGTGCAATGAATGACTTCTTGGTAATGGACTCAAAGTAGAACAAAAATGTATTGTCAAGCAATTGTTTTCCTTATAAATGACTTATTATATTATTATATAAAAAGTGGTTGAATAATGTTTTTTATCCAAACAATGTAATTTATTCATTTACAATCAGTTCATTAATTACGCAAAATAATACATACTGCAACCAGGTGATTGATAATACGTTAAAAAAAATGACCCTGTCTGTTAACATTAAAATGTAGACCACATTTTAATACTGTAATTTGCCTTCATTAACAGGCACAATCAATTCAAAATAAACTCTTATAAAAACAATAGGTTTGTCTAATGTGCGTGGGCGTATGTACTAGTGTGTGTGTATGTGTGTACAATGGCCTTTATTTGGATGCTTGAGATGCAGACACAGACAAATGCATGCCTCTGATAATGCAAGAGCAACAGTAACTTGCATTTCCCTCTGCAGAATCTGCAAGATGCTGCTGACTCCCAATCAGGAACGTGTGACAAGGGTTGGAACGATAATATATTTTGATAGATGTTTTATTACAGCTTTGGTATTTGTATCACAGCTGCTGGAATATTGTAGACAAATCACTTCATCTAGAGCTGTCTAGAATATTTTGTCATACCTGGAAAAAGTATAGCACCCAGCCTCTGCCTTGATTGGTCAAAACCAACAGTTATCTAAAGGAGAACAAATTACAAAAACATATATGTGATAGACAGATTTCAACTGTACAGTACTTTAAATATTGTAGTTTCATTATTGGCTGTATGTAAATGCTACCACTTTTATGGACATTTTTTTTTTTTTAATCAGCATCTTAATGAACTTAAGTTTGAATCAGGATACTGAAATCCAATTGGAGCACTTTTCTCAGATTTTACTAATGATACATTTATATCGTGCCAACCCCACAATCGATATGCTGTATAACTTGAGACTCACCTTTTCTCGATTATTAAGGAACGCAACGTATGTTCTGCAGATTCACTTCCTTACGAGGTAGCAAACCAAAACCCTGCACCATTCACCTCACAGACAATGGGTGATGCACCAAACCCCTTTGACCCTCACCTCACTCTTATTGCCGTGTCCCAATGACAAAGACCTAAAGGATCAAACCCACAAACATCAATTAGACAAATCAACATTATGCAGACAAAGGAAGCTGATTTCAGAGTGAAAGACAAGTATTGTTCTTGTGCTCTACCTTTCAAACTGAAAGGAGTACAAAACATTCGGGCTGAGATTTTTAATGGAGCCTACGGAAGCCCTGAGAGGCAAGGAACAAAAGAAATTCTGGGAATCCATTTTTTAAAGTTTGATCTAAATAGTTTTCTCTCCTGTGTTTATGATTTAATATCAGGTAAAAAAAAGGATAATCTAATTTCCATAATGTCTTTTTCATCTGTGAAACGAGGTGACATTTATTTTTTTTTGACAGGATCTTTTTTCCTACGTTTTTGTTTTTGTTGTAATACTTATTTTGGCCTCAAGACGCTTAAGTGCACCACTGCCCCACGTTCTAAATAGAACCCTAATGGCAGATTAGTGCCGATTAAAATACATTTCTTGCCAAAATAAAGTTAAACCATACAGTTACATTACCTGCTAACACACAATATATGTACCCTGTGTTTAGAGTGCATGGAGAAATGTTATTTATTATTCATACCATGTGGTATTGGTGCACTCCAGCCTCTTGTGGACAAAATGAAAATTACAACCACAAACACTTAACCAAGTAAAAAACCAAGTAACTTTTTTTCCCCACCTGTTGCACAGATGAAAACATTTTAAAGAAGATTATCTTGTCAAAACTTTTTTTTTTTTTCACCTTTTCTCAAGTCATTAACACAGAAGGAAAACAATTAGGATCAGACTTTTACAAGATTACAAGAATGTTTTCTTCTCAGAGCTTCCGTAGGAGTCAGATTGCTGGTTCAATATATCTTGCTTTTCACACTTAGAAAAATATATTGAAGGATCTTAATCCTAAATTAGTGGCTTTATATAGACATACTCTAGTCTCTTTCTTGGTATATTGGGACAGGGCGGAGCCCCACTGTTTCCTCATAGGTTGGAGAAACAGTCGATCCACCACCTCCCCCCCCCCCCCCCCCCCCCGCCATGCCTGCGTGGTGTTAGTCTTTCTCTTGTCTCGCCCCTGTCTTCCCTCAGGTTATGGGCTGGTGCAAGATGAGCTGCTGTCCCCGGCTTCCATGCAGTACAGCTTGCCCTCCCCGCTAGGCGCAGAGCCCTACTGGCAGGAAGTCTCCAGCCTTGAGTGTGCCCCCATCGCCACCACCGAGGAAGACACGTTAATGGAGATGTCGGACGTTCAGGTGTGGCCAGCAGGGGTCAGCCCCTCGTTGGTCACAGTGGAGGACTCGTCACTCGAGGGCAGCAGTCGGGCTGACGACTCAGAGGGTGCCACGCTCTCCCTTCCTTGCAGCTTGGGTCGCCCGAGCAGTGGAGCCAGCGGGGCCAGTTGCTCCATTATGGAGCTGGAGGAGGAGGAGGAGGATGAGGAGGAAGGGGAGGTTGAGGAGGAGGAGGCACCACAGGAGCCAGCAACTGCACTGGCAGAATGGGACAGGGTGAGGGCCAGTGGCGCCGTGCCCAAGGTCAACCTAAACGGCCAGCTGGGAGGTCAGAGGTCGGATGGGAGGAGAGGAGAGGTGCTCGCAGCAGGAGGAGGAGCAAAAGGAGGAGGTGGAGGTGTAGGGTTGGGTTCAGTGGAAGGGATTTCTGTTGTTGCAGGCCAGCAGGTGTATGCCCAGCGGTGTGAGATGTCGGGACTGAGTCGCGCTTCGGAGCACAATGGAGATAATCGGTACGGTAGCTGTCGTCAAACTCACTACATTTGTGTGTTGTTTTCTACTGTCTGTGCTCAAAATGACAACATATTTTTCTCTTTCTCTCTCCTTTTGCTTTATTTGCTCTTTGATCTCCAGGGTGGTTGGAGGCGGAGCATTTCAGCCCTACTTACCAGACAAGGACTCACTGCAGGGCTGGGTGGGCTCGGTGTCATCGGGACGTGACGGCAGCGTGCCAGGCTTGCGCGTGGCCCAGGAGGCTCTGCTGACTCCGGTTTGTGACACGGGTTACTCTCATGTGCTGCGTGGGCGCCTCCTGCAGGGCACGCAGCCCTTTGACAAGGGGCTGGGCTTCTCTCACCAGGAGGCGGGCCAACGTGCTTGGGAACAGGAGCAGGAGCAGAGGCGGGGCCAGGTCAGGTTGCCGACCACACGCCGCTTCCTGCGCCTGGAGGGGGAACATCTTTGTCCATCCTTTTTTATCTTTTTTTAATTATCAGCTGGGAAGACAGTCATTCACTTTGATTTATTTATTTTTTTTGCTCATGACCATCAACAAATTTAGTCTAACTTAAGAAGTCAGCAATCATCAAAATTGTTAAGTTTGATGAAGTCACAGAACCAGAATGATGTGTTGTGTGGTGCAACACATGGGAGATATCTGGCCATGTCCAATACTTTTTGATTTTGTTTTGCATATCTGATTGCAAACAGTTTATCGTCGTACAAATGTGAGTGCTATGTATTGCTGCTTATATGTAAATTGTATTTCTTTTTGTACAGAGTGAGAAGAAAGAGGACTATGCTGCTGAGGCGCAGTTTGTAGATGAACACGGACGCACGCTTGCCAGAAAGGTGAGTCAGTCGTGTTTTCATCATTTACACTCATTCACACATAGATACTGTTAACCCAAGCAGATAACTGTGAATCAGACACATAGGTTGGCACAGAAGGTGGGAAATTACCAGTAGCCACGAACCAAATGTTGTTTAAAAGCATTTTGTCCCCATTAGCAGATTTAACAACAAACCCACTATGATGCTGAGTTAATGATAATTCAAACTCTAAAAGGGGAAGAAATAGACATCCATATGCTCAAAACTACAACACAAAGTTGTACAAAATGATAGTTGATAGAAAAGTGAGACATTACCGTCACCTTGTCTTCATTGGCAAAATGCTTGCACATTTGTTGTTTGTGTTTTGGGACTGCAGCAAGCCACATCGGACTGGCCAGCTTAGTTTTTTCTGCTCTGGTTACATGTAGAGGCTTCAGCAGTTAACTGGTCCGAGTCTTGTTTCCTTCCCTCCTCCCTCCCCCCCTTGCTCCAGGTGGGGGTGGATGTGAGAAAGGGCGCTCAGTCAGCGCAGCGCACCAGTCTGCGGAGAGTTAAACACTGAAATACACATACTACCCAGTCCTCCAGGTACGGGACACACAACAAGCACTTGTGCATCCCAGTGCTTGGATAGAAGCCTGTATGGAAACATATTGGGCTTTGTTAGAGCTCAATAATCTCTCACATGCTGTTCTTTTCTATTTATGTTCAAAAATAGAATTTTGAGCATAAATGATTTCATTACACTTTGATTATTTAAATTTTTTTTGGAAGGCCAAATTCATTTCGCCTGTGTTTTGTGTGCAAATGGTGTCTGTCTCTGTTTTCTAGGACCGGAAAGCCACTGCCAAATCATCCTCCACAAAAACAAAACCAGACCGCAGAGGAAAATGAGAGGAAGGGAGGAGAGGAAGAGTAAGACAAAGACTAAAAAGTGCAAACTACAAAATGACAAACACAGAATCATCCTCAACGTGTGACCATGAAGCACCGCAAAAGAAACGAGAGAGAGGGGGAAAAAAAAAAAAAGGAGGATTTCAACTTGTAGTTTTATAACATTTGTAAAGAAAAATATCAACTAGACTAAGGCATGATTCTTCTTCTTCTTTTTTTTCTTTTTTTTCTTTTTTTACAAAAAAACATAAATGTCAGTAAAACAACCAAGAAAAAAAAAAAGCAACAAAAAGTGCTTCCTGTGAACTGTAATCGCATGATGACTGCTGGTGCATGCCCTTTGACCTTTTGAACTGTCATTATCTACAAACTGAAGGGGTACAAGGTACGGGACGGCCCCGCGCTTGGATCTTTTTAAGGACCTTATTCCCCCCAACTGGAGTGGTTTGTGTCAGCGGGTTGAGTCCAATAACACTACAGCCAAAAAAAAATAAAAAAATTCCCTCGATGGACGGTTCTGTATACAGCTAAGCTTCTGCTGAGCCTACCAATGCTTCTTTCACTGGACCCTTTCCCCTATTATTCTCAATGTGATATATGCACTCTATGCTACGTGGACATGTGTCAGTGTGTGTATGTGTGCGTATGTGTGCGCGTATTCTCTACCGCATGTGTTTCTTGCCTCTGGCTTCGGCGCTGAGCCCTGCCTCATGATTGGCTCTTTGAGGCCCCGTGATGTCATGGCGTGCTCAGTGCTGGAATGAGAAAGCTGCTGTGCTCCCCTGCTTGTGAGTGTACCTGTCTGCGTGTGCTGCTGATGTCTTTTCCTTTGTGGATGAAGCTCGTGTTTTTCGTTTCTCGGAGCCTGTCCACCTTGGTTTTTAAGTATTGTCTGACCACGGTAGGGAACTGAATCTCTCTCACCCCTCGTGTTTTCTTTGGAAAGGGGTTGGTTGCTTGATTGTATTGTGCAGCAGCTCGACAACACAAAGATCAACGTTTTTCCTCCCTCGTGACCTTTTCTACCTTCTTCCGTCATTACTCCAAGTAGCGCGCGGCATCTTGATTCACAATCCTTATCAGTAGCCTCAGTCAATATGCAGTAAAATCACAGGCCTCTTCATCAGCATATACTAGCTGCTCCATTTAATGCTAAAAACTCTGCGTGTGTGCTCCCTCCTTATCTGTTTGCAACGGCTGTAGCGCCTCACCGTCGAAAAGTTAGGTTCATTCATTTGCAGCAAAGTGAATGAATTGGAAACAACATGGACGATCTGTTTTATGTGTGGATACTGGGAGTTGTAGTTCAATGGTAGCGAGCGTTAAATAGCATGATGCTACGACAGTACAACATGTGATTGCGGCAGGAAGTGTGCAGCGAGGACAGACAGGTAGCACTGTGATTGTCTTATTAACACTGACCCCAGACTCGTGAACTGTGAAGACACACAAACAAAAGCACACACACACACATAATCAGAAACACATTACATAATTAAATAGTTATTGCCTGGTCAGGCAGTGTTAGATTTTTTGAGTTTGCCACAGCAATAATACCTAACAAGAACACCGAAGATGTAAGCCAGGGTTCTGTATATCTACATGAAGGAACTGGTACTGAAAGGTGTAAATGACAGAAACTCCGAACAGCAGTCGAGTTTGGCATCGGGCAGCTGCGCTGTATCTGGCTGGTTCCATCGACCTTGATGTGAATGAGTCAGAGAGGATGCACCGATGCGAGATCAGAAGATTCAGCTGTAGCAGTGCGGGGCTGTGGAGGCCTGAGAGGGATCGTTTGTTTTTTAGCACCTAACGTAGCAAAAAAAAAACAAAAAAAAAAACAGGATATGTTAACGTAATACACTGATACCGATTAAAGGAGTCTGCTGCTGCCGTAACCTAGCTCCATTTCTTTCTCTGATTCATTTAAGTTGTACTTGTTGCACTATTTTCATACACTGACGTCACTGCAAACCACCCACCCATCGTCCTCTTCATCTCTGAAGCACTTCCTTTATGCAGTAACCTGACGGCAGTACTCTGGAGGGGTCGTACCATAGTAGCACACATTTAATGGAAATCAAAACACAATATTTAAGTACTGTAGCCTGAATGAGTGAGACGCCGAATGAATGAACAAGTACATTAGTTATACATCACGCAAATGCACATATTTTCCATGCCCAGTCCGTGCACACGAGAGCCTCATCCGATAATAGCACATGTTTATTACATATCACACGTTTTCCACTGTTACTCCACTCAGGTTTTCAGTTCTGCGCCTTCAGAATCAAAATGTTTTCCTTTTTAAGTTTGAGTCCTTCTTTCTAAGACGAGTGCAGGACACAACGCAAGCGCTTCTGAAGGAGAATATGGTGGTGGGGCCGTTTAGGGCGGGACGAGGATGCAAGGGAGTTTTGGGTGGGTGGGGGGGGTAGTATGGAGCAGGATGGTTTTTGTGTAAGTGTGTTTGGGAGTGTGCGTGTGATTGTGTGTGTGGTGGGGAGCTCTTTGATTAAAGTAAGACCAAAGAGGAGACAAAGTTTTGAGCATGTGCTCAGTAACCTCTCAGCTCTTTGACCTGTACATGCACATTTGCATGGAGAGCCCTCCTCTCTGCTGCTCAGCTCCTGGGGAGGCAAAGTGACAATGAACCAAAACCATTTGGGTAAAAGCATTACTCCCTCTACAAAGAATAACACCAACGTAAACAAGACAGTTTCATTGAATTAATGTAAAACAACATTTCCTTGATTGTTTGAAGAACTTAAAATTGTTTCATTTGAGTTCCCTTCTTTGACCCCTTCTGTAATCTTATCGAAGTCAAGACCAGAGGACAAACCCTTTATTTATTATATTTGCACTGTGTCTAGATTCTTAACTAGCATGATAGATGCAGTTTACATCTTTAGGGTGATGGAGGCCAGTGACTCCCTAAATATGATATCTTGTACGGTATCAGCACAAGAAAGCGGTTGGATTTAGGCATTTGAAAGAAAATAAACGTAATCTTGTGTTAAAGTCATAATCCTTACGACTTCAAGATTTCAAACCCCATATTTATACTCTTTGTGGCATTTTTTAGCTAGAGCCATTCGATGTATATGCATGGAGGATTACCGCTCTACAGTAAATACCGTAGTAGTTATCATTATTAGGGCGGAGTCACTGTTGTGTAAGACAACATTCGATCGGTATAACAGTCAGATGAAACTGTCGACTGCCTATTTGACTCTTCGGGATGAATCGTAAGAGCATACATTTGTTTGGTTGTTCTTTAAATAAGGACACAAGTTGCTCCTCTTTGTCATTTCTGACAAAGCAGCCACCACGACTACCATTTATAAATGTGTTTGGAGAAAGCTTTGAAACGTATTTAGACTATCATATTGGAGATACAATTTGCAGAAAATGTTATAGGACATTACATTAATAATTTTTTGTGGATCAACAATGTATTAGAGGACGGGTGCTCGCTCTACCAGGTGAGCTACCTGCACTAAGGCTGCCTCCTTACCGCAGAGTCCTCCCCCTCCCTCTCTCTCCCCCTCTCCTGTCTATCTTTAGCTGGATCTAATAAAGCTAAAAAAGGGCCAAAACATTATCTTTAAAAAAAAATGTTCGTTAGGGAGGATATGAGTCATGACCTCAGTATTTCTAAAATCCTGACTACGGCCCTGGCAGCCCTTGGAAGCGTGCACATTGATACATTAATCAAACGGCACTCTGGGAGCTGTATTATTAAAACACACTTGTTACCAACAGTGAGCACAGGTGTCGACAAATCAACCAGGATTTAAATCTTTAGGATTATAACTTTATAATTATTATTATCTTCTTGTTTAGCTTACAATGATTTCCGATTTTAAATCCAAAGGAAAATTCATACTTGGCCACTGAGGGAAATTATGCATTAGGCCACAATAAGTAGTTTTATTTTAATGTGAATCTTTTGCTTCCACTCTTGGGGTGGGATTTTTACAAACATAATTTAGATTTGCAATCTGAATAAAGGTATTCAGCGAGCCTTTGCGCTTGGATAAATACAGCTCCACCATGTGTGTGTGTGTGTGTGTGTGTGTGTGTGAGAGAGAGAGAGAGAGAGAGAGTGATTGTGCTTGGTTTCGAACCTTGTTGGATCTGGGGGAAGAAGAGAGAAAGTTTTTACCAGACTTGTGACTTGAGAGGACGTGTAACCTTTGATGATGTATTTAAAAAAAAGAGTATTGTAAAATTTTAACTGTCGCGAAAGAATAGAGATCACCTATACTCCTTTAGAATGGATACATGACAATGTAAACGCAATATCATATTAATCTATCCTAAGGAATGCAACTGCACACATGCACAAAAAAAATATGTTTTTATGAAAATATGTGTATAAATATATGACAAAATATATTTAATTAGAATGCTATGCACCCTCATAGAGTTGTTATGGATGTTCTTTAAGCATTATCTAGAATAGGCCAACGCCCACATCATGGGGAATGTAGAGGCTTTGTAGCTATGACCACTTGTTTTCTTTTCTTTTGTATTGTCCTGGAGAGAGGATAAACAAACGTGAATATGTATACAAGCCTTTCAATCAGAGTCATTCTGACATGAAGATATGTATAGATCATCTTACCCTGTACACCAGCTCAAACCATTTACAAGAATTAATAAACAAAGATGTGACATAAATGTTGTGTCCTGATTTTGTAAAGATGGAAATTAATGCATCCTTTTTATATATTTTAGGTTGTATAATACAATATTGTTATGCTCTATATTCTATAATATTCCTACTTTTACTGTTGTGAATTCAGTGTAAGTTTAAAGTGAAATATGTACCTCTAATGGTTTTTTTTTAGTAATGCTTTATTTTATGAGTCCAGCATTTTCCTAAGATGTGTTCTGGAAATATTGTGAACGTGAGAACTGCTCCATTTTAAACCCAAGTAAATACAAGTGCTATATTATTTATTATTGGAGACTTTATTTTCCATATGTATATATTGTATCACATTATCTGTGCTTGATAGAGCAGCCTGCAGTTCAGGAAAAAAAAAAACTACAACCTCCACGTAGTTGTGACGCCCCCTGTTTTCAGCCAATCACAGCCCTCCGCTCCACGTGTTGTTTGGAAGGAGGTTCCTGGGATGTTTTGGATGTGTTCTTACCACGTGGAGGCACAAGGTAGGTTTGCAGCTCCATAGCGTCCTTCGCACCTGAAGAAACTTTCCCCGTCTGTGGTGTTTAGGTAGCACAAATCGACCCGGTGTTGTGAGAGATGTCAGCGGGAGGTCAGCCCACCAGGAGCCAGGATATCCCGGCCGTGAGACGGGTCACCATCCACGATGCTGCCCACATGCCCCAGGACTACTCCACGACCCCCGGGGGGACTCTGTTCAGCACCACGCCAGGAGGTAACGATGTACTGGGCCGTGTCAATAGTTTCAACACAGTTTAAATCTTGTCCGAAATTATATAACAAAGGGTTAAGAAAAAGGTCAGTAATAAAAGGAGGGTTCATGGGAAAATAGAAAATCTGCAGGGGATTTTTGAAGAATGCCACGTTGACCTGGAGACAAACCTTCATTTATTTATTTATTTATGGGGATGTTCACTGAGAGTAATTCTCTCTTTTTCAGCAACACCTTGATCACATTCACAGAGTCTTTTTTTCCAAATCACATACTTTTTCACTATTTAGTATGTAGTGCTGCCCTTACAAAGTATGTACTGCAGTATGCATACAATTCCGACAGACTACTGCGTCATTGAAACTTGAACTTTGACCTTTTTGCTCATAAATCCCAAGTGCAAAGGATTGTGTGTCAGAATACCTAGAAAAGCATACTAGACATTCTAAATATTTTTGCTGGCATAAGCCTACTAAATAGTATTGTAATATGGTTATATGAATGCATTGAATATTACACTTTCACACTTAAAAGCTTATTTTTCATTTTCCCCATCGATGTCCTGCTTGTCCAAGGATTAAATCTTCGTCCTTCCAGTCATGAGCCCACTTGTATTGTAGATCTGTACAATATTTCACTGATAGGTGTGTTAGGGAGATTTGGTATCTGTGTTGCCATTGGGCCAAACATTGAAGTAGGTGGGTCGAACATTTAAAGATTACATCTTAGATATATTATTGATTTATTGTAAATTGAAACCCTTTTGAGAGCCAGGCTATATATCTTTTCCAAAATACTGTTATGTCGTACTCTTAATGTGATAGCGTTGGTGCTTCCTGAAACAGAGACTCTGTTCTTGTTTTAGAAAGTTTTATGTAAATAAACATGCCCTTTTGGCATCAGTTAATTATGAATACCAGACTAATGAATTCAGTGTGAGTAGCCTGTAGCTTTACCTACACAATCAACGACTGTATGTTTAAATATAGGCCCGTCCTCTGTCATACCCTATTTATAGTGTTTCTATTACAGCAGGCGCCTGTTGAGCTGCAGCAACTTGTTTACTAGCTGCTGGCTCCACTAGAACATGTGCGTTATACTATAGAGGTAGAACATTTGATAAATATAACCTTATGCATTACAAATAAAATACATATTTTTCTCTGGATACCTGGAAGATGCTGGAAATGACCACACTTTCACAAACTTTGTACAAAAAACTAAATTACATGTATATATATATATATATATAAATATAAATGTATATCGTTTTTGGCTTAGCACCTGGAACAACCGACTACAAGAACACGATGAGTTGTTTGGCCCATTTATTCAGTAGTTCACTCGTACATCTAATCTCGACACCTCGGGAAATCTCCAGTATGTTGACAAAAGTAAAGTAGAAAATGTTTTCACTCTGCTGTTGTGAGAAAGTTGGCGCAGCGTCCACATGGTCATTATAAGTGATACTGTGTTCTGCACCAGATGGGGACAGATTTACACAGATAAGACAGAATTGGGTCAGTGAAGGTGTGTAAACTGATATGGATGGCAAAAATAGGTCATTGGTGATGGGCATGTATGGACGTGTATACAGGAAAGACACAACAGTCGAATTCCAAGTGTTTAATGTTAGCTGCTGTATTTAATTTGATATATTTTTTATAATTTTCCCACTGGTTACAAGCGTTTAAAGTTTAAAGATTAGTGGCTGAATTTGATTTGATTTTGTTTTTGTTTTATCCATTTGAACTAGTTACAATTATTTCATATAAGCTGCGGGATTTTTTTTTTTTTCACCAATAAAACCAGTAACAAGTGTTGAATATGTGCATATACATTTTATTTTAACTTATTTTATGTTGTTTTATTTTTTTTTGTAAAAACAGTGTTTGACAGGATGCTGTGGTAGAGTGCCCAAAATAAAACGTCCAGTATAGTATAAGCTTTTCCAGGAACTAGAAGTGCAATATAAACACAGCTGCTGCAAATATTGATCCTTTGAAATTGTACCATACTATACGGGCAAAATATTGATAATAAATAACTTTGGTTTCCTTTGCTGCTGCTTCCTGCAGGTACCAGAATAATCTATGACAGGAAGTTCCTCCTGCAGTGTCGGACGTCTCCTCTCGCCCGTACGCCTCCCAATCTGCCAGACATCCCAGGAGTCACCAGGCCGCTCAAACCCAACTCCAACGACAAAAGCCAGCCCGAACAGACACCCAGCATCAACTCCGACCACAGCGTGAACACAGAAGAGAGCGCAGGTAAACACCTCCGTATATTTAAGATGAGCTGCAATCCTTCATGCCTGTCTCTTCTACTTCCCTCTGCTCAACTACAATGTCTTTTCTGTTTCTTGAAGATGCCCAGTTTGAAATGGACATCTGAAGAGAGTCAGCTGCGAGGATGAAAGTGATTCCCAACATATTCATTTCATTTTTATTTTTTTTTGTTTACTGAGATAAAAAAAAAAAAAAGATTCTCAGTTAAAATGAGGAGCCTAGTCTTACTGAGCTGTGTAATCCACCTTCAGATTTGTTCTGAAAACAAGGTGGTATTTTTTTTGTAATGCTTAATATGTGTTCGAATGTTGTACTCTTATCCAACAACACTGATAAAATGGTGTCTTTACTTTGATTACACTTGACTTTGTATGACCTGTGACATATTTGACAAGAAAGTCAAAGTCTTGTTGAAATTAAACCAGTGTTGTGATTCAACTCATTTGATGACTATACATTTTCTTTCAGGCCGCCAGCAGAATGGCAAGAGGTGAACTCACCTTTGACATGTCCTCCTTGTCTGCTAGCGACACAAACAAATCCCTGAAATTATTATTTTGCCATATTGTTTAAAGCAGGAGTTCTCAAATGTGTTGGGGCCAGGGACCCTTTACAGGGGAGAACATTTTTTAAGGACCCTTTTATAATCGTAACACCAATCAAGCATCTTCTTACAACCATTTGTGCTCTTAGATGCAATTCAAACTATTTGCATTCTAAAACTTTTCAACTGAAATACTTTAGACATGTTTCATAGTGATAAACACATTTCAATTTGAATCATGTTTATACCATTTACAAGTGTATATACTTTCAAACAGAAGTATTTAATGCTAAAACATTCAAAATGTCTGCTGTGAAAAAGGTTTATTGTGCCTTTATAGCATTATCATTGCCTAGTGTTATGATCACTAAAGTTTGTTTTTCTAACCCTTATAAAGTTAAGAGAAATTAGCCGCTTTTAGGCTCATCTAAAAACCCTGTAAAAAAAAAAAAAAAAACACCAAACACTTTATTTGGATATGCAATAATTTAATGTATTATTGTACATGTTAAACATACAAATGGGTCAATGTGACCCAAACATCTCAATAAAATTACAAGCGCTTCAACCATTTTAACATTTGTATTTGTCATTTCAATGGCATTAAACAATTCAGTCTTAAATCATAAAAAGAGTTTGTACATAAGACCTGTTGTGTTCAACTATTTTTGTGACTCCTCTATAGTGCTTCAGTCAGTGACCATGTTATGCATATTATGTTTCATCTTTACTGGATCAACCCATTATCATAATCAACCCTTGATTTGCAGTTCATCGAATTGTAATCCAAGGCACAGCTTAAGTCACCTAATCTTTTACAAAAAGTACCAACAATTCAGAACTCTCGATTTTCAAAATCCATAATTTAGAAAGCCGACAGCAGTTCCCTTCTTTCATGCCCTGCATCGCGGCAGCAGCCTCTGTGCCAGTGTCAAACTGGCATCTCTGTAAAGTGCCTGTGGACATCCCTCCACTTTGTGCCTCTGAGTAGCTCAGTTCTGTGGCTAAAGACACTTCTGGGCCTACGGCTCAGTGGCTCCAGTCGATTGGACCTTTAACCGAAAGGTTTTCAGGTATTTTGCTCAGTGGCAGCCGCACTCCTCCACCACCATGTTCTCGTGATGCCTCATGACCATCTTTCCACCCTCGAAGTACAACATGGAAAGCGGTGCTAGGCGTGTTGGCACACAGGACAGACATGGAACCTTGTCTGGGCGGTGAAGTTTTAGAAGGCTCTGGAGAGAGAAAGAGAAAAAAAGAATTGATTAGAACACACGTAGGCTATCATTGGTAGGTATGTACCATTGCAGGAATTACTGTACAATAAAAGTAAAGGAGTTTGTCTTGAATTCAGTCTTACCTGCATGTATGCATGGTTGGTTGGGGTGTAGGTCTCATCTACTGGTGTGGGACAGCTCCCTTCACAGCGAAAGGCGTTGTATTGTTTGGGGTAAACAATCCACTCGCTCCAGCCGAGCTTCGCAAAGTCCACGAACATGTCCACCTTCCTGCAGAGAGGACCCTTCTTCTCCTCTGTGGGCTTGCTGGCAGGAGCAGCTTCAGGCACTCCCTGTATGTGCTGCTGGGTGTGGTGGTGCCTCTTGGACCTGCGGCTGGAACCAGAGCCTCGTTCCCGGTCCAGGCTGACGTACTTGGAGTGCTCTGCTGTGCGGATGAGTGTTGGCATTCGCTGGTTGTTCAGGTTCTGCCTTGAGAAGACCACCATCATGACCCGGTTGTGAGCTGTAAGGTGTTGGACTCCCTCCTGCTCTTCCTGCTTCACTTCAGCCTCATCCGTCCTCTGTGTGGGGTGCTCCAGCTGCAGCCAGCGACGGAGCATCTCCGTCATGTTGAACACTTTCCAGGAAGAGGGGGAGACCATCGAACTGGGATGAGCTCTCAGGCGACCCAGCAACACCCTGTTCTCTGGGCAGTGCGTGCCGGAGCATCGGCCGCTGTCGGAGTGGTAGATGTCCACTGAGGCTTGGGAAGATTCTGTGAAGGCGGGCAGGCGGATGCGGACTTCAGCCAGTTGAACATTGTCGCTTGCAGACATGGAGGACATGTCAAAGGTGACGGACCACCTCTTGCCAATCTGCTGGCAGCCTGAAATTATAGAATAAAGAAAATTGGTTAACATCATTATTCCTGGCTTGTACAGGAGAAGGCACTTAATTAACTTTGGGCTTGCAAAATTTCCCAGCAAGACCAATTTCTCATATGTAAACATGTGAGTACTTCACAGCTTGTATTCCCAATAGGGAGTTGCATAGGTTCTAAAATACATCAGGTTTGATAAGACAAATGATTAAATTAAGGTGAGTGAAATAAATCACCACACATCCACATTGTATAGGTAGTTGTCTAAGGAAACTGCAGGTCTCTTTAAATAGATTTTTAAAAAGAATAACATATAACTCATGTGCACCTCATGCAATAGGAAAAACTGCACAGCCACACCATAATACCAGACTTAGTTAATGTATCTTTAAGAATACTCACTTTTAGCGACAAGGCTGATCACAGAGTCGGAGTCTTGCAGACTGGGGTCCTCCGTCATAGTGTGGCTCACGCTGGTGGCCGGAGACCTAACCCGGTCCTCGGTCAGCATGGTCCGGTAGAGCTGCATCATGTAGAGGGGCAGCCTGCTGGTCTGCTGCCTCTGCACAATGCGTCTGGAGCCGGCACTCATCCCATGGAGCAGTTGGTCAGGGTGCATCCCGGCAAAGGGCTGTGCGGCGAGACCCACAACCAAATCCACCAGAAGAAGAAGCGCAAAAGATAAATCCACTAGTCCCTTCATAATTCCCAGGTGTGGTGTTGTCTCTTCCACAGGTAGATTTCAAATGCTCCAGGTGAGATGCTGAGACCCGGATTTATAGTCACACCCCTCTCTCCTGCCGTCCTTTGAAGAGATCTGTCAAACCGAAGGGTGTGTGTGATCAACGGGAGCGTTTTAAGACTTAATGTGACATGGTCGGTGTGTATCGAAACCAATTGCCTTTGTAGTGACCGAGTCGCGAAAACTCTAAAATCACACAACTCTGATTGTTGTTGTTGTGGATATTAAAGATCCCTTTGATAAGAAGACATGACAATAATATTAGTTAAGGAGATTAAGAGCTGCACAACTGCGCTGTGATTAATGAGGACGTAACACGGGAGTTAATCAGGAGCCACTTTCTGGAGCACCGGTCGTTTCCTAAGAGCCTGTTGGGACAGAGTGAGGAGAAATTAAATTTAAAGTGTGGGGGGAAGTTAAGGTCAATATTTGACCCAACTCTGATCCAGAAAAAAGAAAAAAAATGTTCCATTTTGAATTTAATTATTGGTTCATTTTTATATATAGGGTATTTAGACATTTCGTCTTTTTAAAAAAGTACTCAGAAACGCTCGATAGCATAGGTGTATTACGCATGTCCATATGTACAGTTTATTTAGTTAGATAATGAATTTAAAAAACCAACATGAATTAGATGCAATAACATGACAGTCCATGTGTGTTTACTTTAAACTAAAGGTTATGAAGTGTTATCTAAAGACATATAACAACAAAAATAATACAATCATGCTTGAAACGGGAGAATATTTTAACTTTTTCAATGAATGAAGTCAAAATTGAATAGAAATTAGCAAAATGTCAGGATATTATTTTCTTGTGTCTGAAAATATATTATTTGTACATGGAAAACGTTGTGTGTTTATCGAGCTAATGGCAACAATTTCATTTAAAATGAAATCTTGAATATGCAGGTGAGCTATACTTATCACTGATTTTGGACAGGATTAGTAAAAAGATTTCATACAAAAACTGCCGAGTCTATAATCTGCCATGATACTTCAAAGCAGCCTCATGAAAGGGACGTTAATGATGTGAGATCTGCCAGATAATCGTTGCCCATTCATAAGTCAAAAAGCACAATTGACCTCAAAGGAACGAAGAAAAAGTGCTGATGGCGAACTACAAAGCTCTGATTCTTTTTGATGAGCAAATGATGTGTGAAAATAATCATAATATGCCATTAGTACTAAATGAGTCTTGTTCTTTGAAAGTTCTTTATTGACACAACATGAAAAAAAACTTTTGTTTCAAAATACAAGTTGCTGCACTTTTAGGGTTTTGCGTGATTGGAACGAAAGTAGAAAACATTAAACGGTAATACAAAAAAAAAAAAAAATCGTTATCATAGAATCACAATTGTGGATGAATGAATTTAAGAAAAATGTGTTTCAAGAATATTCTCTAATGGTGCACAGTGGTGGAAAGTAACTAAGTACATTTACTCAAGAACTGCAGGCTACTTAAGTACGCGTTTGAGGAACTTGTACTTTACCTGATTATTTCCATTTTATGTTACTTTATAATTCTACTAATCTACATTTGGTTGACATCTCCAGTTAGTTACTTGGCAGATTCAGATTATTATCACATAAATTACGTTTTTTCCACAGTAATTTGTCATACGCTTACTGTATTTCCTTTTTTTTTATGTTTCTTGTACACATTTTTGATTTTTGGATTATATTTTCTCTTACTGTATTTTATGTATGCACCATTATATACCAGAACAAATTCCAAAATTGTATGTGAAAACCTACTTTGCAATACACCGAATTCTGATTCTGATGTTGTATTATTCTTATATTAAGCTACTCGTCAGTGTATAAAGTAGTCAAATTAGCCCCACCTTTACCAGCTGCAAATGATTAATTATAACCCACTAATGTAATACATATTATTATGAAATAGGCCCTTTTTACATAATAAGTACTTTTACGTTTGGTAAAAAAAAGTTGTATTGCTAAAAACATTCTTTTTTTAACTTCTACTTAAATAGCGTTTTGAATGCAGAACTTTAACTCTGTTGAATTGCTACTTTTACTTAAGTAGACTATCTGAGTAACTGCTCCACCACTTGGTGTAGGATGAAGTTAGTAGAGCAATAATGAGAAAGACAATTGGAAAAGTTTCGTCTGCTTTATTGGCAAGACCTGTGTAGTTGGTGGAGACAGAGACAGGGGAGACACTTTGTTAGTTTGACTTGTGGGCACTGTATTAAAAGAAAAGGCAACAATACAAGAATAATGTACGCGTCGTTCCGTGCGTAAAAGCGCAAAAGCTATCCAAAATGCCCACAGCCTTATCACCTCACTGAGAGCACCGAAAGAGGGTATAACATCAGTAGCTATTTACTGATCTGAATATTTAGGTGAGAAATATATTGAAAATATTTCATGAAACGCCAACAATCTGCTATGATAATTCCCAGCAGCATTAGAGTGACATTAATGACGTCAGACACGCCATCTGATCGTTGCCCATTCATAAGTCAAACTGCACACTCGACATCTAAAGTGGACTGAACTGATGGCGAACTACAAAGCTTTGGTTCTTTTTATTTGTTCCGTGCGTAAAAGTGCCAAACCCATTCAACAATCACTTCACTGAAAAGCACTGAAAGTGAGTGTAACGTCAGTAGCTGACGCAAACCAGTAAAATAATTGGGAGCAATCGCAGCAGCTTCACACCATTGGACAACACGCAGCAAGTGTAAAGCTTACATCTGAGGTTTGTGGTGAGCATCCCTCAAATGTGAAATTACATATATCAAAATGAATTTGTTTTATTAGCCACACTTTTGAACATGCGTGGTTAGGAAAGATAGACAAATGACCTCCTTTGATGAATAAATAAAAAAACAAACAAATTATATATATATATATATATATTGAAAAACAACATAAATTGCATTATATGGTAAGGGTTGTGTACAACAGATTTTATTTTATTTTATTTTTGGTAACGGAAGTGAATGGTCCTTCTGGGGTCGCACGCGCACCTGCAGCAGTGGAAGCTGATAAAAGCGTTTCCTCTCAGGTGCCGTTGTTTGACCCAATGAGTCTCGCGGGCCGATATGGACTTAGGCCAGTTTATCTGTTCGATTTTTCTGGCAAGTCTGAGAATTTCTCAAGGTAAACATATATTTTATACGTTTTTATGTCAATTATGTGACATATTTCAAGCCAGTGTGTGTATGTCAATTAACAAACTGGGCCATTTTACGTTTTCTTTTCACCTAGCCTGAACATGAACGAGACAATATGGCGTTCACTCCTCGACCCCATGGGTTCAGGGTTGCAAGCTTTTTGGAATTTTAATATAAGCCAGTTTTGTGCACGGGTTTCAATAAAACAGTTTCCTTCTGTTTCTATGCATTTTTTTGTGTGTAACGTTTTAGTAAAATTATTTTTTTTAAAAGTGGTGAAAGGAAGCAGTTACATTTTGGACCTTAGTCGGGCTCAAAATAAACTAGTTAGCTATTTTAGCTAACATTAGCCATGTGCATATTATACCAGCACCACTGCTTGACCTTTTAGAGGCGTCGCGTGACCTTTTTGTGACGAGTTTAACACAAGTCCTCCTTGGTTTTTCTCATCCATGGTTTTTCTTTAAACTTCCATACTAATTTGGTTGGATACAGGAGTTTGCCACTGTTCTTTCTTGTCTCGAATTAAGTCCTGGTAAAAAATAATTAAGATTATTAACAACCAAATCAACTTTTTTTTGCAATTTAGCTTAATTTGTAGTAGTATTTTGAAAATCATGATTTAAAAAAAAAGAAAAAGGGGTATCTAATTTTAAATAAATTCTACAACTCATCCAGAGTTTGACTTGGACAACTCCAGAGACAGTCAGAAGTACTTCCTAAGCTCTCATCTTTGACATTGTTTTGTATTTTTTTTACCTCTTTTTATGTTTTTAGGTCAACTTTTGGGATGCAATCAAGACCAGTGGCAGTGCGACGATGGAAACTGTATCCCTAATGTCTGCCGATGTGATGGAGATGGAGACTGTCTGGATGGATCTGATGAAATGGATTGCACTGGTGGATATACTTCCTCCTTCCTGTGCGAAAGAACTGGTCTTTGCACCAAAAGTGTCCAAATTGGTTGATTGCTTTATTTGAATTCACCATAGTCGTTTGTTTTCCTGAAAGTTTGAAATGGTTAACACTATATAGCAGGACAAACATTTGAAAAGAATCTGCAGAACATTACAGCAGTTTTATTTGTATTTCACATTTGTAATGAACAAACAGTGTCAAAAAAATGACCTGAAGGCCAAAATGGCAAATGCAAAACCTGTCTCCTACAGTTAACTGCTGACATTTACAATTTTCCATGATGATATAAAAGGTTTTATTGTGGAGCCATAAAAGGTCAAGGGTTGTTATGTTACCTGTGGTGTGTTTGGTTGTGTTGATTCAAAGGCCAGTCAGTATAAGAGAAAACTACGTGAACCAATAAAATTATGTGAAAGGAAAAAAAATGTTTTCCCTCCAGCACTCCCAGGATCTCCTGAATGTCCGCCGGGTCAGTTTCCTTGTCTCGACTCTGTCGGCTGCGTTGACACGTCGGCCCGCTGTGACGGTCAAAACCAGTGTCCCACTGGCTCTGATGAGGAGAACTGTGCAGCTACAGAGGGCTGTTTGGACTCTGACTGGACCTGTCGCAACCACATCTGTATCCCCAAAGAGCTGCGCTGCAATGGACTGAATGACTGCCTGGACAACTCTGATGAAGAAGACTGTGGTGAGAAAGAATGAGGGTTGAATCTTGTAATGGTGGTGCCGCAGGGAACGGAGTGTCAGTCTTTGGGACTGCGGGGCACTAGACTAGACCTAAGATATAATTTATTTAATTATTCAATTGGTAATGGACATTTTAAATGTAGAGCTGTATGTTTTTTTTTATGCCCTTTTATTTGAACAATGTATGTTGTATGTGAGAAGGATGTGTCAAAAGTATCAAGATCATTGTCAAAAGATGTTGGAAACAACCAGGTGGAACCTAATTTAGGGTAGGTTTGAGACAGTAAAATGTACAAGTACTGATTGTTTGTCCCCTTACAGGTCTGTGTGGTGAGGACGGCATACGGTGTCCTGAGGGGAAGTGTCTGAGTGCTGAAGAGCGGTGTGATGGGACGGTTCACTGCTCAGATGGCAGTGATGAGCCCATAACCTGTGGTTAGTTTGGGACGGATTTACCTGAATTACAATGACTGCAATTGCAGCAACGAATTACCCAATTCTGTACCACAACTGTTTATCAATGTCAACGTGATGTTTCTGACATGCTCCCGGTGCATGGATTTCTGTAACGCTGAGCCACCTCCCGCAGGTCGTATTTGCTCTATGAACAACGGCGGCTGCAGCCACGTGTGTGTCGATGAACCCTGGGGAGCTCTGTGTACATGTCCTGTTGGCTATAAGCTCTCTTCCAATGGAGTAGATTGCGAAGGTGTGTTAGTTCAACGCTTTCACTTTCAGTATACAGAAGGCCAACTAAAAACAAAATGGATGTAGCAGCCTGCCCTTTGGGGTACCACCTTGGACCCCCTCTTCTATTGGCAAACTGAAAAGATTAAAAAAAAAGCATACAAAGCAGCTGTATAATCATGTTTCCAAATCTGTTTTTGATGCATGGCTCATGCATTTTAACCTTAAACCTGCGCCCTCTCCTCAGATTTGGATGAATGTGCACCACCCTTTGCCCCTTGTATGCATCAGTGCTCCAACACTGTCGGATCTTACTATTGCTACTGCAGAGAAGGCTTCAAAATAAGTGGAGGCTCCACATGTCTAGCTACAGGTAATGAGGCAGAGTTTTTCCTCTTTGTCCAAATCTAAATGTGCGCAAAATAAACAAGCATGTTGTGGCCCTTCCACCTTGTTTGGTACCAGCTTAGCCTCTTACAAGCAGTTGAGTGAGTTGCGTCAAAATAGTCACCTTAAATGTTAATAAAAAGATGATTTAAAATTAGCCAATATGAATTATTGCGTGGTCATTATGGTTCTTTTTTTCTGTCCCTCGTGTTCGTAATGTTGGTAATTGATTGATGTTGAATTAACAGGAAGTGAAACTTACTCCAATCCAAATATTCCTGCTAACTGCTCCCCTCTTTCTGAATCTATACATGCGTCCAGGTAATGCTACCAGACTACTAATTGTGCAGAGGAGCTCTATCGGGCTGTTGAATGTGACGTCTCGACAGTTTAAAGTTATCCACACTCCAGTACCCGACCCAGTGGCCTTGACTTTTGACGTTGCCCGAGGCTGGTACTGGTGGGCTGACAACCGTGGCAGCATTTACAAAAGTGATGGACAGCAAAGCTGGACAGTCTTTACTGGTTAGTTGATCCAAGATGATGCTTTTTTTGTGCCTGTGTGCCTCGTAGAGGTATTATGGTGATTACAGCTGGTCCTGTATTAGACTATTATACTAGTGTATTTCCCAAACTTTTTTGTCATAAAAATAAGAGATGCTGTAAATGATCACTTCTCTGCCCACAGAAAATGTCTTAGAAAATGAGCTTAACATTATTTAATTTTACTATGTTACTTCATGGAAGTACCTGGTGCACTTTTTTTGTTTAATCTGTCTCACACTTAACATTTTTTAAAATGTATCTTTTGCACAAATATTAAAATCTCCAACTGTGTGACCCATTGTGAAATCTATTTTGTCCACATTCAAATTTTGGACCCTAACTTCAGAAGGAAAACTGACTTTTCTAAACACAAATGTGATATTTGATTTCGGATGTACTTATTAACAGGTGAGCCTGGAGTCAAGGGTCTAGCTTGTGATTGGCTGAATGGAAACCTGTTCTGGACCAATCAGAAGACAGAGTCGATCTACATGCAGGCAGCTGATGGGAGAAGTTACACTAAGCTGCTGAGTAAACACAATAGTCCATCCGAGTTGGTGCTTGTACCTGTGGAGAGGTATGCTACTTTTATTCTCTCTGCTACGTAGGATTAAAAGTAATATCATTTGAAATATTTTAATGTTATTAAATGATAATCCCTGTCTCAGTGAATGCAAAATCTGCTTTTTATACAGTGTATGGAACCTGGAAAATTGAGAACATTTTTCAGAAGTATTGAAATGAGCTGTAAATCTTGTGTACAAAGCAAACATGGAAAATCCAGCCATCATGACTGACCCTCAAGAGATGATGATACACTGACCGGGTCATGCTTATTCAAATTCTCTGCCTCCCAGCTTGATGTTCTGGTTCAGTGCCGGCCACAGTGACAGAGTGACAATAGAGAAGTCGTGGATGGATGGGTCGGAAAGAAGCACTCTGACTGTGCTCACTGCTCAGTCTGCCCACAGTCTCACTGCTGATGTCGCTGCCAGGAGGCTGTACTGGATCAGTGACTTCAAGAAGGTGAGTAAAAGACTGAAAAATAATTAATTATTAATTTTACTTATGACTAGATGTTGGAATAGTGTATATATATATAGTCAGTAGAACTGGGCAATAAGTTGATGAAGGAAAAATGGAAGAAAAAAAGAACACATTACAAGAATTTACATACAGAAATGTTGTCTTTTAAAAAAAACTAAAAAAAAAAAATAATAATCTGAAGTTATGTCATGACCTCCTATTTTTTAAAAAAAAATAGAATATAGGGAGGAGAAATCACTTCTCGTCAGCATTAGAAGAGAATATTATATCATAACTTTAACACTGGTAAAGATTGGTTGTCAGTATAGGTGCATTTTGTAAACTACTTATTGTTTATCCGTCATATACAGTGAACATGAACTTATTTTATTCAGTCTATAGAGATGGTGAAGGTGGACGGGACGGGCCACTACTCCTTCACAGGACTGTTCAACAGGAGACCGGCTCTCGGCCTCGCTGTGTTTGAAAGTTCGTTCTACTTGGTGGATGACAAAGGACTGTGGCAGGTTCCACAGAACAAACCAAACCAGAGGCAATTTATCTGGAAAGCCGCACTTCCAACATTAGCTGTTTACCATGAGCTACAGCAGCCTCAAGGTACTTATTGGAACAATAGATTTAATGGTAATGCAATATGCTTTTTAATTAGTATAATAATATAATAGAGTATTTTTTCCTCTGAATTTTCTTTTGACTTGATACAATTATTTATAATAAAAAAAAAATAAAAAAAAATACAATACTAAATTGAATGTATTTTTTCCTTAAGTATTGTGTTGATGGATATAGAGAGCGATGGATATAGAGAGCAATAGATATAAGATAGATATAGATATATGATCGGTTTTGAAATGAAGTCTATAATATAAACTGCAGACAACGTATTTGAATACAAACCAGTGTAAGTCCATCTTTCTTAGTTCTTATAGTTGTTTCTTTCTCACATTATTATTATTATTATTATTATTATTATTATTATTATTATTATAAAAATAATAATAATACTACACTCATTTCAAAATGTCTTGTGTCATCAATCAGGTCCTTCTGCATGTGTAAAGACTCCATGTCAGCTCTGCCAGCTAACTAAAGGCCAACCTGAAGGATTCACCTGCGCTTGTCCAAACTCCAAAGCGCTGTTGCCTGATGGGACATGTGAATGTAGGTTTACCAAAACTTTACTTTGCATCTGTTTACAAATTCCTTTTTTTCCATTTTTGTTAGACGAGACCATACGTTTTATCCAGTCCACTTTCTCTAGACAGTTTTTTATAACTCTGTAAGGTCATTATTTAAAATGTGTTAAATCTTTTTTTACTCTCCACAGATCCAAGATTTATATATGCTACCATCGCCGACATCAACCTGCTGGAGTTTAGAGGCAAAGATTACACTCAAATCCAGCTGTTTACCACTGATGAAGGCATCCTGTCATTTGATCTGGACTGGTACAGAGACTTGCTGTACTGGGCTAACCAAACTGGCCATATCCAACGCACCAGTCTAACCCAGGTCAAGACTGAGTTGGTCCCAACACCTTTGCCAGGTTAATGATTTTTAGAGTTTTCCTTGGTTTGTACAGACATGAGTAACTAATGTTGCCATCGTAGTGGAACTGAGAAAGCACTATTCACCTTATTACTTAGTCAATTGACATAAAATGAAACTGCAATAATGCAAATACATTAAGCAAAAATACCACACATTACCTTGTTTCAACTCTAATCTATAGACTAAATGACTAATACATTAATAAAGTAGTTGATAGATTAATTGTTTAAAAAAACAAAACAAAAAAAAAAAAACCATCAGTTTCAACTGTACTTAGTCAGTTTTATATAAGTCATGAACAACTGGCTACTTGGTCTCATTACAGCTTTCTGTACACTTTCTATCGACTCTCACTACTTTTTGTTTTTTTCTCTTTAGTTTGTCTGATAAAAGTAGACCAGAGGAGAGGGAATCTTTATTGGGTGTCGTGTGACCAAAACAGCATCGGCACAGCCGACAGTCGATACCCACAGCGGCTGTACCACACGACAAAGGAGATTCAAGACCTGTATCTGGACTGGCTGAGGGGTAGCATCATCTGGCTGGAGGAAGACAGAGTCCTCACCATGAGCATGATGGGAGGCAAAGCCAAAGAGCTGCTGCACTTAGCAGAAGGAGTCAGGGGGAACATCGCCTTCGACCTCGGAGCTAATAGTCTGCTCTGGAACTCAAAAAGGGCAGGTCTGTCTGCTACTTCCACAGATCAGAGCCATTAAAACGTTGTTGCTCAGATGTCTCACCAGCTGTGACTCGACACTAAGCGCTTGTAGCAATAAGAGTTGAAGCGTTTGCAAAGAACTACATTTAAGTAATAAGTGTTGTAGAAGATGAAGTGCGCATTATGAAACAAGATTTTGATAATCTTTCAAGAGAGTTGTTTTAAAGTCAAGAACTAGACAATGTTGTTTTCAATGTCAGTTTTTGGATCGTTGTAGTGCCTGCTACATCTAATTATCTAATCTAATCTAATCTGGTGTCTGATTACTTTCAAACAGAAAACAAGAGCACATGCACGCTTTATTCTTGTGTTTTTTTTAAATGTATTTTTTAATTTGATTTCATCCATTAAAAAATTATCAAGTCATTTGAATTTGCTGTGACGCTGCAGCAATAGGAGCTAACAGTGCTTTCAGAGTCTTTGATTCAGTTGCGATTTAGGGACTGTAATAAATAAATATGAGTCATTACTGGGGTTAGGCAGTTTATCATGTTACATTGGTTCCAACAATCAAGAACTTTGAAGCTGGGAATGTCTGATGGCATTTCAGACTTTCCCAACATGCACAATCTTTGAGAGTAAATATTTCCACAGTACAGGCCTGATTTAAATTTTAGTTTTGGTTTTCACAGGTTTGACTGCGATGAGTTTGCTGCAGGAAAAAAGCCACCGAGCTGGCAGAAGATGGAACATTTCAGGCTCAATCATAGCTGCCTTTGAGCCCTTCCTGTTGTCCCACTCGGATGATGTCATGACTCTGTGGGACCGGCGTGATGGGAAGCCCATCCAGGACATGACTGTGAGAGATCGCGTGTTCAGTGTAATTGTTGCACTCAAGGATGTCCGTACAGGTCAGACAAAGTTGATCTATTGCAGACGAAATAAACTGTATACTTTTTTTCTATCAGCATTACATTTCTTTTGTCTAAATCAGGTTGGTTGAGTACTTTGTTTTTTTTTTTTTCTCGGACTTTCTGTTGAAGGTTTTGCTTGGGATGCTTAGTCTTTCTGTGAATAGTTCCTCATGTCAGCTGCACACTGGCACACACACGCCAGTTTATAGCCAGAGTTTTTAAAAGCACATAGAAAAGTTTATCTGATTTTGGATCATTATTGGCTTGTATCAATTCGTTGTAGAGGACATTTGTATGAAAGCCACAGATTTTTACTCTGACGTGCTTATTTTCTCTATTGCAATTGTCAGTGCCCAATGCTCCAGTCTGCACTGAACCCTCTGTACTGTGCCGACACGCATCAGTCTGCCTCTCACCAGCCCAGCTGTGTGACGGGAATAAGGACTGCCCTGACGGAGACGATGAGGATTTTTGTGTAACCACATGTCCATCTAAAGGTACGGTTCAATATTGCCTTTAGTTCAGGTTTGTTGGAACAGGCAATGCACCGATAACATTTTTCCATCTTTTCTGCTTTGATTTCCAATCTTAGAGGATTTCAAGTGCAAGGACCGTAGGAGTTGTATCTCCAGGAACCTCGTTTGTGACAGTCGTTCTCATTGTCGCGATGGCTCTGATGAGGTCAACTGTCCGACCGTACTTTCTCCTGCATTTCGGTCAATCTCCTTAAAGTGTCGCTTGGGCTCAAGGCCGTGTAAAGACGGGACGGAGTGTGTTTTATACAGCCACGAGTGTGATGGGGAAAAGGACTGTCAGGACGGATCGGATGAACAGGGATGTGGTGAGTTTCCCAAAATGTAATCTCACTTTTCTCAAAAATTGCAGTGGAAATTAGTGACTCAAACTATTTTTGTTATGTTTTAAAAGAACCCTGTTTTCTTTATTTAATTAATTAATTTGACATTTCCAGAGTCACTCGAACCTCCTGCTCCGACTGAGCCGGCCTGCAGGAGCCCCTCTGTGCTCTGTCCCAATTCTGCTGCCCACCTCTGCATTTCTCCGAGCCAGTTCTGCAACGGGCGTGACGACTGTCCTGATGGCTTTGATGAAGAGAACTGCATAAAAAGATGTCCCTCTAAAAGTAAGGAGTTTGTGTTCTAATGCCAAATGTCATATTAATTTCCCTGTTATTAAATGTTCGCAAGATGGTCTCTAGTTTTTAAAAGGGATTCTTTCAAAGTGTTCTGAGACTTGTAAGAGCTTAATTTGTTCTGTAATTTTTGTTCAGGCGACTTCCGCTGCAAGGACCGTCGGCGGTGCGTCTCCAGGAGTCTAGTTTGTGATGGCCGCTCTCACTGCCGGGATGGCTCAGATGAGCTCAACTGTCCGAGTGAAACTCTTCCTGCAGCTCGAGCAAATGTCCTGAAGTGTCGCTTGGGGTCCAAACTGTGTCGAGATGAGACAGAATGTGTCCTCTTCAGTCACGTTTGTGATGGAGAGAAAGACTGCCCCGACGGATCTGATGAAGAAGGATGTGGTGAGTATTCTTTCAAAGGTTTACAAAGTAATAAATGTAAAAGTGCTTTGTAGAGAAGCATGCTTTGCTGTTTCTGATAACATAGCATAACAGTTTGACACTTTCCTGATGTTGTGATATGAAACTTTACATTTCTCCAACTAACTCCTAATGTAATATTTCTGGATGCTGCAGACTCTGCTACTTCCATTCTTGCAGAAAATCCCCTCTTAAATAAATCTCCTGCGCCTGTTGAGACAATTACTGAGCCTCCCACCAAGCCATCCTGCACCAGTCCTTCAGTTCTGTGTCCAGGCTCTTCTTTATGCATCAAGCCAACACAGTTTTGTGATGGAAGGAAAGACTGCCCTGATGGATCTGATGAGAACTGTGTGAAAAGATGCCCATACAGGAGTAAGTAGTTAGATTATGGGTTGATTGATACTGTTTTTCTCATTATAACCACACTGGAAAAGGAGACAGTTGTATTGTTGTTACATTTGGATAATGTTTGCTTTATTTAAATGCTTCCTCCTCAGCTGATTTTCGCTGCAAGGACCGTAGGAGGTGCGTCTCCAGGAGTCTGGTTTGTGACGGCCGCTCTCACTGCCCCGATGGCTCAGATGAGCTCAACTGTCCGAGTGAAACTCTTCCTGCAGCTCGAACAAACGTCTTGAAGTGTCGCTTGGGCTCCAAACTGTGTCGAGATGAGACAGAATGTGTCCTCTTCAGTCACGTTTGTGATGGAGAGAAAGACTGCCCCGACGGATCTGATGAAGAAGGATGTGGTGAGTATTCTTTCAAAGGTTTACAAAGTAATAAATTTAAAAGTGCTTTGTAGAGAAGCACACTTTGCTGTTTCTGATAACATA
>CALSCE010000618.1:1703152-1741564 GCA_943593645.1 Bovichtus variegatus
CCCATACAGGAGTAAGTAATCAGATTATGGGTTGATTGATACTGTTTGTCTTATTATAACCACACTGGAAAAGGAGACAGTTGTATTGTTGTTACATTTGGATAATGTTTGATTTATTTAAATGCTTCCTCCTCAGCTGATTTTCTCTGCAAGGACCGTCGGAGGTGCGTCTCCCGGAGTCTGGTTTGTGACGGCCGCTCTCATTGCCCCGATGGCTCAGATGAGCTCAACTGTCAGAGTGAAACTCTTCCTGCAGCTCGAACAAACGTCTTGAAGTGTCGCTTGGGCGCCGATCTGTGTCGAGATGGGACAGAATGTGTCCTCTTCAGTCACGTTTGTGATGGAGAGAAAGACTGCCCCGACGGATCTGATGAAGAAGGATGTGGTGAGTATTCTTTCAAAGGTTTACAAAGTAATAAATGTAAAAGTGTTTTGTAGAGAAGCACACTTTGCTGTTTCTGATAACGTAACAATTGACACTTTCCTGATGTTTTGATACGAAACTTTACATTTCTCCAACTAACTCCTGGTGTAATATTTCTGGATGCTGCAGATTCTGCCACCATTCTTGCAGAAAATGTTTTTGTAGACAAACATACTTTGCTGTTTTTGTAAGATAACAATTACACAACATAACACTCTGCCACTTCCATTCTTGCAGAAAATCCCCTCTTAAATGAATCTCCTTTACCTGTCACAACAATTACTGAGCCTCCCACCAAGCCATCCTGCACCAGTCCTTCAGTTCTGTGTCCAGGCTCTTCTTTATGCATCAAGCCAACACAGTTTTGTGATGGAAGGAAAGACTGCCCTGATGGATCTGATGAGAACTGTGTGGAAATATGCCCATACAGGAGTAAGTCATTATATTTTGAGCTTTGAAAATACATTTCCAGCAAATGTGTCTGGTTCAGTTCTTATTCTGTAAGTTTGACATACAGAACAGATCTGATACAATACCACACCATCTTTTTTTCTCTTACCTTCAATAGCTGACTTCCGCTGCAAAGACCGTCGGAGCTGCGTCTCCAGGAGTCTGGTTTGTGACGGTCGCTCTCACTGCCACGATGGCTCAGATGAGGTGGACTGCCCAAACGTAGCGTCGCCTGTAGCGCGAGCAAACGTCCTGAAGTGCCGAATGGGATCAAAGCCATGTAATGACGGAACAGAGTGTGTGTTTTACAGCCACGTATGTGACGGAGAGAACGACTGTATGGATGGATCTGATGAACAGGGATGCCAACAAACCTGCAAACAAGGTTGTTTAACTTTAATCCTTTTTTTAAGTTTTTAATGAAATCTGAAAGACAATGTTAAACTATATCAATTTATTTTAAACTGACATAAAAGCAATGTTATTTCAACTAATTATGCAATTTTATTTGTACTCCACCCCAGGTGAGTTTCTGTGCGCCCACGGGAAGATGTGCATCCCGGAAGCTGAGGTGTGTGATGGCAAGTCACAGTGTCGGGATCAGTCTGATGAACTGGACTGCTGGACAAAAACCAAGAGCTGCGAGCATCGCTGCACCGACGGCAAGCTCTGCATCCCAAATAAATTCCTGTGCGATGGCGAGAAAGACTGCCTGGATGGCACGGATGAGGTGGGCTGTGGTAAGTCTTCAGATCTAGTTTTCAAATATTCATTAACTGCTGATGATGCTAATTCAGCTGCATTGTTCCTACCTCCAAGTTTGAAAGCTGTGATTCACGAGTAGATGTAAAAACATAGGGATAGAAATGATAACTTAATAATAAATTGAATACAAACACATTTTTACTTACTTTAAGGTTAGCTAGCCAACAATCCTGCCAGTGAGTGCTCAAACCGTTAACGCTTTAGTTTTCTCCTTTCCAGACGCTGTTACTGCTGCAACAACGGAGTCTCCTGTTCTCACTCCCAGATCAACTTGCACCGCTCCTTTGGTTCTCTGTCCAGGTTCATCACAGTGTATCTCTCAAAACCAGCTGTGTGATGGACAAAAAGACTGCCCTGATGGATTTGATGAAAGTAATTGTATAGGCCAATGCAAAAATCCAGGTAATTGAGTCCAGCATGACAATAGTTTGTGAATCCAGCAAACTAATAATGACATGGACTTGCTGTGTGAAAGTTTCAAAGAAATGGTAGAAGTGCTTTAGTTTGAATACACTTTTCAAAATACTTATAGTAGCTGCTATAGAAGCTATTTTTTGCTGGTTTATTGACTCATCCCTGATCCTCAAATTGACACTTTCTTTTATTTTTTTTTATATATTTTTTTATTTCTGCACATCAGATGACTTTCTATGCACCGACCGGAGGATGTGTGTCCTCAAGACAGAAGTGTGTGACGGCCGTGCCCACTGTCCCGACGGCTCGGATGAGAAGCAGTGTCGATCAGCAGATCCTACTCCTCCCTGTAAGCCAACAACACAATACAAGCCATTTTGCAGCACCCCACAAACAATTGAGTGAAACCTTAATCAATCATTTTTGCTCGGCTAGCAAGCTAACGTAACTTCTCGTACATAATCTGTTAATTGAAGAAAAACAATCCCTGACTGTTTCCTTGCCCAGCTCTCAGAATCTAAACTGTGTCTTCATAACCCATTAAACTCATAATTTTCTCTCTGCCCAGCCTTCAACAAGTTTAGTGCCAGATCAACCCCACTGAGTTGCCGCAAAGGTTTCAAGCCATGTAAAGACGGCCTGGAGTGCGTTATGTTCAGCCATGTGTGCGACGGAGAGAGGGACTGCCAGGATGGATCAGACGAAGAGGGATGTGCCGCTCGGTGCAAAGCAGGTTAGTTATTTGCATTGAGCTGGTGAAAAGCAGCTTAAACTAATGCCACAATCTGCTTTTTCAGGCGCATGGAAAATGCCTACATAGTCATGCATAATGTTAAAGAACTCCTTCAATCTGTTTCTTTCTTTGTTTTGACTACAGATGCAAAGTATCTTAAAGCTATAATCTGGAAAAGTACATTAAATGGTGACATTTGTTCAATGTCAACAGTAAATGGTTATTAACAGTATTGTCAAAGCAACAACATGAACTTTATATTTCATAGTTGTCGTTTCTGTGGTGAATCACATGTTTATCAGTGGACACCACTAATGGCATTTTCTTTAAGGTTACTGATTTGAGTCAAGAATTATTTTTTTTTTAATTGTATTTCTAAATTGAGTTTCTTTTTATGCCAGAGCTAGATTAGATCATGTTCCAGGAAACCACCCGTGGTTAGAATAGTACATGGAAAAAAATGTACTGGATAATTGAAGTGTCCGTCAGTTAATCATGGGTGATTTAAATGCAATGGATTATCGTTGAGTCTCTTTCCTCTTCTCCAGATGAGTTCCGGTGTGCTCACGGTAGTCTGTGCATCCCACCGGAGAAGGTGTGCGATGGGCAGAGCGACTGTCAGGACCAATCCGATGAAATGGATTGTTCAAGTCTGACTGAGGGCTGCCATCAGCGCTGTGACAACAACACTCGCTGTATACCGAAGACCTTCCTGTGTGATGGCGAGAGAGACTGCGCTGATGGGTCAGATGAAGAAAAGTGTGGTAGGTGATGTCCAGTTATAGAAACGTGGATCAAACACTCTTATGTTTTATATTCATGTTACAAATACTTTACAAATCTACAAAGATCAGATGATATCCACATTTCTATTATTATCTTCCCAGGTTTGGTAGACTGTGCGATTTACCAGTATCGCTGTCTTAGCGGTCAGTGTGTGTCCGAGGGCCTGAGGTGTGATGGATATGCCGACTGCAGTGACCGCTCTGATGAGCTGCATTGCACAAGACCCCCGCGCTGCCCGACACAGCTCCGATGCCCGCACAGCCACGAGTGCGTGCAGAAAGAGTGGCTCTGTGACGGTGAAGACGACTGCGAAGACGGGTCAGACGAGAAGGTAACTCATTAGTTGGCACTAAGATGGTGAAATCTGTATTATTGAGTGGAGGCAAGAATTGAGGGAGACGTTCTTGTTTCAGCATTTTGTGGTAACTCATTCTGGAGCTTTGCTGGGCAAACAAGGATGAAGAGAATGCTTTTTTTTGAGTGACGTTGGGAATCTGTGGTTAAAATTTGTCATCATTTGTATCCAGAACTGCATATCGTCACCAGTAAAGTGCAGGGAATACCAGTGGCAGTGTGGAGACGGCATTCAATGCATCCCTCTGTCATGGAGGTGTGACGGGAAAAAAGACTGCCACAACAGCGCGGACGAGGACAAATGTGAGCATGTTTACCCTCAAATATTCTCCCCTGCCTGGCTCCTGAATCGGTCGGGTTTATTATCTGATTCAGACACTTTTGTTGTCATGCATCATAAGGCACATTCAGGCATATTTGAATAGGATTCGTTATATAAGGAGAATCTAATCATTTTTGAAATGACTGCATTTTTAATTCATTCGAAATCAGCTGTATCGTTTTCATGAGAGCATATGCTCCATAAAAAAATTACCCATTCATAACAAACACGGGCTATTAAAGTAGTTTAAAACTGAAATGAGTCTCAGTGGCAGGTATGGGTTTCATCAGTCCTGCGTCCATGCTGTAATTTTGAAGTGCATTAAGCTGCAGAAGCTGTAGAGCCCCTAATGTATTTCATTACCATCTCAATAGGGCTTCATGTAGCATAATATCCATTTTAGTTTTTTTTTAATTTGTTTTATTTCTGGACATGCTATCCAATAAAGTGAAATTCATTTTAATCACTGTAGAGGACCTCCTTAAGAACAATCTATCTGTGCATCTGCTTTCACAGGCAGCCAGAGAAAATGCCCTTCTCACCTTTACCAGTGTGGGAGCGGTGAGTGTCTGGACTCCCGCCTGGTGTGTAACGGCTTCACCAACTGTGCCGACAGTTCTGATGAGGGCGCGGGATGTGCTCAACGCAACTGCTCCAGTCCATCAGCTCCTCGGTGTGACAACCACTGTTTCAGCACGCCCAACGGACCGGTCAGTACAGAACATATCTGTATGTGGTTGTTTTTCCCAAGGCTGCGAGCAGTGCTTTGTCCCAAACTTCACTCTTGTCTATTTATGAATAGGTCATATTTCATCAGCCTGTCACAGATATACGAATTTATCTAGAAACATAACATTTTGACTAAATTTGCACATGACAGGCGAACCAAGCTCATGAAAATGCCTTTTCTCCTAATTTTTGCAGAGGTGTTACTGTGATGCTGGTTTCAGACTACAGTCCAGTGCTGTCTCCTGTGTGGACATTGACGAGTGCAAGGCACTGCCACATGCTGTATGCAAACACACCTGCCTGAACACCCACGGGTCCTACGCCTGTCACTGTCTCCCTGGCTTCTACCTGGAGCCTGACCACAAAAGCTGCAAGACCAAAGGTATGTAGGGTTGTCTCTTACGTGAATGCAATGCTTTTTTGCAGCTGACTCTAAAATGTCGGAGGGCTGAGAACTCAAAAGCTTTTGAAAGTGGTTCCTGTCGGTTTAATTATTGTCTGTATAACTTTACCAAATAATCAAGCCATCAAAATGTTCACGATGATGTACTTCCTATATCGAGCAGTTTTGAGGTAAAAACGTGTGTGTACACTTCAGATATGGGGGATATTGTATTATATCAGATATTGTTTACAAAACGTTGTTCCATCTCTAGATGAGCCTTTGCTTCTGGCGTCGGTGCAGTCCGAGCTCTTACTACAGGGAGTCCATAGTAGCACCTTGCGTCTTCTGTCCTCTGCCAACCGGCCAGTCTTCTCACTGGATTATCACTGGGCTCAACAGAGAGCTTACTGGCTGAGCCCAGACTACCAAAGCATCCGCTGGGCTGACATGAAAAACTCAGACCGCAAAGGGACACTTATCAAAGGTACAGCTGTCTCTGGAAGTCTACAGTTGTGTTGTAATGCTGTCTGTATGGTCTACTAAATCAACTACATTTGAACAAAAAAAAAAAATGAACTTGATTTTAAGACACCCAGCAAGATTATTTGTAAAATGAAATTTTGTTATAGGAGTGAAGTCGGATTCGATCGCGGTGGACTGGATTGGTAATAACCTGTACTGGGTGGATGGACTGGTGGGTCAGATTCTGGCTGTGAAGCTGAGCGATACCACAGTGAGATCTCAGCACTACACTGTGGTCCTGGGGGAAGATCTGGAGCAGCCAAGCTCATTAGTCCTGCTGGCACACAGGGGGTAAACTGCACAACCTCCTTTTAAAAAATATGGGAAAATAAATATGGGAGAAACTGTTTTTCTTACTTTCATTGCATAATCGATATTTTCAGGATGATGCTTTGGTCTGAGATCGGCAGCACCCCTCAGATTGAGCGCTCTGGGATGGACGGTTCAAAGAGGAAGGTGCTGGTGAGCCGAGGCCTGAGCTGGCCAGTCAGTCTGGCCTATGACCTCCTGGACAACAGGGTGTACTGGGCCGACGAGAAGCTGCGCTGTATCGGCTCGGCCTCTCTGGATGGGGACAACGTCAAGGTAAACGCGTCGGCTGGGGGGGAGAAATATTTTACTGGCCGAAAACTTACGACTTCGTAATGATGTAGGCTGTCAGCCGGTTGAACTGTGATGGTGGTACCCTTCTCTCACTAGATCCTCCAGTTAGACGAAACACCGAGCCCATTTTCTGTGGCGGTGTTCAATGACAGAGTCTTTTGGTCCGACACGAAAAGAAGAACCATCCGCTCGGCTGACAAGAACACCGGCAAAGATCAAAAGGTTCTTTTAAAGAGACCAGGGCAGCCATTTGGACTGAAAGTGAGTCTTGTAATGCTGTGGTTGTTACTCCTGGAGAGCATAGTTATGTCAACATATTTATATTTTATGATATCACTGTTCGCTGTAACCATAATTGCCTAAGAAAGAGTTGCCAGATTTCAGGAAAACTTTTAATTTCATTATTTTGTACCTACAGCTAAATATACTATAAATACATTAAAGTATTTTTGGGCATAAAGACTACAGTATTAAGTGACACCTATGAGCCTTGATACGCATGTGTCCTCTCTCCACAGTTGATGCATACCCTTTCCCAGCCAGCCGTATCCAGCCCCTGTGAGCGGCTACACTGCTCCCACCTCTGCCTCCTCGCCCCGGCCACAAGAGGAAAGTCTGGAGCTCTGGGGGCTCCAGCGAGGCCTACGGCAGTGTGCCGATGCCCAAAGGGGCTGCTACTTTCCCAGGACAAGATTACCTGCTCTCTGCCTGTGGATTCAACGTTCATCATGCTTCTGTCTCGTACCACAATCTATCAGGTGAGTGATCTCATTGTGGTGTAAAGACCAGAGAAGGCCCTTTTTATTCCTGCCAAACACTTCTGAGAAACTGATTTGAGAAAGTTCTCCCTTTTTGATATACTTTCTTTCTTTTCTTTCTCCTGCTCAATCTTTCTCATGTTCTCCTTTTTACCTCACCCTCCTAACTTGTAGATCCACTTGAAGTCCATGCGTCGTGATGGTGTTGCGCTGAAGAAGATGCCAAACGGCAGAGCCTTATCCCTGCCCGGGGTAACCGAGGCGTCAGGATTGGACGTGTCCCTCCAGGAGCTTTCTGTGTATGTGGCTGACGCAGGGCAAGGATCTGTGGATGTGCTGAAACTGGGCGGCTCAAGGTCCAGACAAGGACTGACTCCCTCTGGACAAATCCTAAAGCTGGGGGTAGGCATTAAGCTTTTTTTTTCTTTTTTTTTTTTTTTTAAAGGAAATGGAGATTTCTAAAATCTTCGGGGGGAAAACAATGTAATTTAAGGCCATAAGTATTTTGTTTTTAGGCTTTCTTTGTTTTTCATTTTTGATGGTAGCCAGCTATAAAAACATTGTAGCATTTACTGTAGTTGACAAAAGAAGCTTGGCATGTTTATTCATGACCTTCAGTATTACCTAGTTTCTTCCTCTTACTTTGATTTGCAAATTACAGATAAAAAAAAAAATGGGCCACTTATAGGTTTTAATGCTTTTATTATTTTTGAAAGATTTTAAGAATAGATTTCAGGTAAGCAGAAGGGGCTGGTGTATATCAGTTAGTAGTTCAATGTTGAATGACTATCTTGGACAATTGAAATTTTAAGGTGGTTGACAACAATTAGTGACTCTTATTCAGCTTCACTTTCAAGGCAGCATGTCACTCCCCGGTGAAATTTTAACTCTGGAAACTAAGCTTCTCCGTCCCACAAGGATGACTCAGTCACGGCTCTGGCAGTCGACTGGGTGACCTCCAACCTCTACTGGAGCAGCACCGCGAGGCCTAATCTCCATGTGACCTCCCGCCACGGCGGATACACCACCTCACTGCTGCAGGGATCACTGAAGGTGAAGTAGGCTCGGCTTCACTGCTCATTCATCATCTCCTTTACCTCTGGCATTTCCATAACTCCTTCCTCCCTACATACATGTTTCTTTAACTCTGGTTAGATTATTTAAATCTGTTTAGAAGATGTATTTATTTTTTGTATTATCACTCATTGCGAACAAATTTAGTCTGCAGATGTTCAGAAATGCAGCATCTCCTTGTGACCGCCACACTCTCAAATACTGTACAGTAATTTTAATTTAAGGTAGCCATGAAAGTACCTGCTGTGGAGGTTGACAATTTTGACAGCCATTGTTGGATTTCCTCAGGAGCCTTTGGCCATATTGTATAAATGTCTCCTCACATTTCTTTGCGTTCCTTTTCTTGCTTGCCCCGTGACAATTATTTGCAATTCCTGGTTAAACTTAACCCAGGTCGTGTTCATCCGCTCAGGGCACCACATCCATTGCACTGCATCCCCCCTCGGGACGACTTTGCTACACTGCAATAGTCGTGCCAGGTGGGAAGAGCCAGACCGAGGTGAACTGCGCCTGGATGGATGGCCGTAACAAAGCAGTACTGTGGAGGAAGTCGATCATCCCCACCACGCTGGTCTTTTCCAATCACGATCCAAACATGATTTACTGGGCTGACACAGGTCAAGATTACTTAATAAGAACACATTTTTGCAGCTTTGTTTCTGCCTGCCTGCGTTCACCTGTGTGGTTACTATTTTCTCCAGGGGAAGGTGTAATCAGCTCTATTGCAATGGATGGAACAGGATATAAACGGCATAAAACTGGGCCAGGTCTGCTCCTCTCCTTCACACATACTGGGAACATCCTCCTCTGGATCACCCTGGACAAAGGTGAGGAAGCACAGTAGAGCGTGGAGGTGGACAACAGTTTTTAATCATGCCCACTTTGAAGACTCAAACACCCGCAGTGTCTTCGGGGGAAGTCTTAGGGCTTCTATTCCACTCTAATAACATGTGCAGTCCTGCTTGTAGAAGTTAATTTCTCGTACATCTTAGCTTTCACCAGCGTTTCATCCGTCTTCATTTCCTTCAGGCTGCTGACTAATGTAACAATGAATTATTTAGACAACCTCTTCTCTGCAATCTGTACCGTTATACATCTTTAAACATCCACTTGTAATCACCAGTAACTCTTCTCTCCATCAGACCAGTTTCTTTCAATTATTTATATTCAGTTTGATTAATGAACATATGTTTCCTCACTACCCACCCTATCGGTAGCTTCTGTTTCTGCACTGTACAAACTTCAGTAGTGTTTTTTTTTATTTTATTTTTGTGTTCTTTTCCAAACTAGATTTAACCAAACTGTGGTTCAGTGACGGCCTCCAGCCTAACCAACTGTGGTTTGAGACAAAGACAAGCCTAGTGGAAGTCAAAGCCTACAGCAACGACAGTCAGTCTGGTAAGTGTCTATCTAGCTTTAGCACCGCAGGTTGAGTAAAACGCCATTGACTTGGTCAGCAGCTACTATATGCAACAGGGAGGTAAATGACTAATAGAAGAAACAGGAAAATAAATGAACAGCTCTCAGGTAGGTGAAAGGAAACATGCAGGGATTACTAGAATGCTAAAAATGCACAATCTGGTAAACTTTTACTGAAAGCTGTCCTTTATAGGCGGGTCATTGTTGAGATGGGCAGATTTGCAGACCTGTGATCTCGCCACAGAAATGAAAGACTCTCAAATGGCCACTAGATGGCAGGTGAGGCACGACGGCATGTAGAAAACTCCAGAGCAGACTGGGATTGCAAATAGTTTGAGGAGGAAGACAGAGCAGGTATCACTGACACAAATAAAGAAACAAGACCACAAGAGAAATATACCAAAGTATAAAATAACATAAAGCAAACACAAACCAACACTTTAAAGCGCAAAGGACAAAAACATAATAAATCAACTCGCTTAAAAGAAAACTTGTAACAACCAGTTTTGCATTTCATTTTGAGTGTCTTACTTTGTTTCTAAAGTAAGAAGCTGTTTGTACTTTTATATATAGATATAGGTAGATTAAAAAAAAATTTAAAATGTTGTCCATAGTTGGATAGTAACGCATAACAGCACAGACTGAAATGCTAAAAGTTCTGTCTAGGAATACGAGCATAGTTTTAAAGCTTTTCCAGAGATGCTGTCCCAGTATTTAAGACTGGTAAATCGGCACTATGGTTGTGCTTTTTTTTTTTTTTTTTTTTCTGAGCCGATTTCACAACTACATGCAATCATGACATGCATCATGTGGAGATTCTGATGGATCAAAATATTTAAAAGCGTCTTGTCAACACTGAAATCCTTTTTACATAATGCATTATTTCCTGCCCTGGTTTGTAATGCTAACCAACAGGCTTGCAGCACACTGTCGGCTTAATTTGGAAAACGGAACAACGCCAAACCAGTTTTCTAGTCACAAGTCAGGAATTACCTAAACACACTTGCACACTTCTTTTTTTCACCTCAACTTTGCTTTTTGTTTCTGATACAGGGAGCCGAAAACGTGTGTTATCGGACACTGCGGGCAGAATGAAAAGGCTCAGTTTGAGTTGAATAGATGGCAGTGATGTGATACCTGCAGAGAGATGGGGCTTGGCAAGCTGTGGGAGTCTGTTACTGTGTGTGTGCTGCAGTGGGATAGTGATGAATTGAGCTCAACACACTATTCTCCTGAGCTGTCGCGCACTCTTGCAGTCTAAACATACATTTGCAAAAATGCGGTTTCAAAGCGCAGTTTGTTGTTTTGCTAAGGTAATAACAATACACATGTACAACTAATGAATATACTTCATAACCAGTAAAGCAGTACCTGAATCGAAGATACACAGCCTGAGTCTGAACTACTCTGGGAGCAACTAAAGAGGCCATTCATATTGTAACATTACAAGACGCGCTCTTAAAGGCTCTCGTGCTAGAATTAAGTCAGTTATCAAACTCTGCATAACACAGATTCTGCTAGAATTGAAGCGATATTGTGGTTATGCAAAACTGCGCTCATATAAATACTAATCTCTCAGACTGTGTACAAGTTAAATATGTCAACATGAAGTCTTTGCACACTATTTCCAAAACAATCTAAGTAATAAGCCCAATGTCTTCTTTCACAATTATCCATTCATCCCTGTTTAACATATTCTCAGTTTGCCAATGAAAGTGGCCTTACAGTGCCAAAGCGGATTATATGATAACAGACAGGAGGCCCTGCTTTGTCCATAAAGCCATAACAGACTGTTGATGGACATGAGAGCAGGTCTAATGAATGATCTGCTGTCTGCCATGTTTATTCCCATGATGCAAGCAACTGTATGTAGACACAAGGAGCCTATTTAACCACAATAGGACATTAAAGATGAACAGAAATGCGTCTTCTTATAGTTTTACACTGTAAGAAACTCCAGGAAGACTAGCAACTGTAGTGAAAAGTTAATGAGGATCCTATAAAATAAAAAAAACAATAAATGCTGTTGACACTTTAAGAAGAAGATTCTGTTTTTGAAAAGAAAAAAGCTCTTAAAATGGTAATCGCATTGCTGTTTCAGGCTAGAGGAAGTGATATCTAAATGTGGGATAAATTGGTAATAAATTTATTTCAAATTCAGTGGGCAGCCATTAATCAAGATGATTCAGTCTCTTCCATCCACTTTATTTTGAGTTATTTTCCCTCATGCTTTATTTTAAGTGTGAAAAGCTGTCACTTTGATTTCCTCACTGAAACTGCAAACATTTTGTGTTACTTAATTTGCAAATCCTCTTTTACCCATTTCCTCCAGGAACTAATAGTTGCTTCAACAACAACGGGGGATGTGTCCATCTGTGCCTGCCCTATCCCGGGGGTCACACGTGTAAATGCAGCCGGGGCTTCTACGCCACCAATGGCACTTCCTGTGCCATTGTCCCCCACTGCCCCACTGGGGAAGAATCCTGCTCTGACGGTAGCAAGTGTATCGGCAGCAGCAAGTTTTGTGACGGATACGTGGACTGTCCAGACCAGTCGGATGAACAGGACTGTGAGTTTTCATCCAAATCCTTAATTACCCAACACAAGGAACTGTAGCCAGGGTAGATGAGGTCAAATCAGAATAGTCCCATTTGAATCAGTCGTGTTGATTTTCATTCACCTCCTCAGTAGGTTACGACTTTGTTTTGTTGAGTTCTGGACTAAATTTAACATGTTTAAATATAAGCCTACATGTTTGTTATAGGCCCTATGTTTGTGAAAAAAAAACTTGTAACTACAGTGTAATTTTTTTAATCAGAGTTTTAGAAATGCCTGAAATCACGTGAACCATTGTTTTTGTAAAAGTTTGTAGTTTTGGGGGAAAAATATTTAACTGCACAATAACAGAAAGAAAAGATCGTATGATGTAATTAAATATCACAGTGGCAAGAAGCTCTGTAAGTCGTGGAGGCTTAAAATAGTCCTGAAACATTTGGTTTCTAGTTTAGAACTATTGTCTATGAGATGAAGTTAAAGGAGTAGTTCACCTTTTTAATAATCATAAATGCTGGAAACGGGGAAACCGCTTGCCTGTCTCTGTCCAAAGTACAAAGAACAAAATTCACCTAACAGCACCTCCTAAAATGTACTAAATAAAACATTACTTCCAGTTTGTTTGTTCAGTACAAAAACCAAAGTGTAAAAACAATGCGTGGTTTTATGGGGAGTTATGGCTCAGATTATTTCTTGGCCACATTAACCTCCTGGAGCCTTATCACACAGGAGGTTTCCATAGGTGTATAGTAATAAATGATAAGTGAATATTTTTTTTATCAAAGTTTCAATATCTTGGCAAGTAATAGTGGTACATTTTTAATGGCGTATCATAATCTCTATCATTGACTTTCTCTTCAGGTCCAAACACAAACTCTGCCTCTTTTGGGACCAAATCCAGTGATGGCCGCCGTCCCTATTCGTCCTCCTTGCCTCACCCCAATGCCCCAAAAAACTCTGTTCTCTCAGTTAAAAAAGCCTCCACATCCTGTGATCTCCAGCTCTGCAACGGTCAAGGCAACTGCATCACAGAAGGCAAAGTGACTCGCTGCCAGTGTACGGCCGGTTACAAGGGAGAGTCCTGTCGAGAGGCAGAAGCTGGAAAAAGCCACGTGGCTGTGATCCTCGGTGTCCTCTGCCTCGTTGCTGCATTGGTGTCTGCTGCTTTTATTTTCATTAAAAGGTACTGACCATGAGGAAGTGTTTTTCTTTTGCACCCTGGCCATTAGGTTTGAAAATGAAAAAAATGCATTCAGCCAAATAGTTTTATCTGCTGAAGCAGCTCGTTTCACTGATTGACACTTTGACGCAGGATAACCTTCAACATTAAAGTCAGTTGCTGTTTAGTGGGAATTTGATTTTCAAGAGAATTTTGGATCTCTACACCACTTCAGAACTATTTTGTATGCAACTCTGGGGGGGAAAAAACTAACTATTGGCTTTTTAAATCTTGTTTCTATAGGAGAGACTTGCGGAAAACCTGGGAATCCATCAGAAGCAGATCCACAGAGAAGGAAACGCTGATGGCCAACATGGGCCTGCCATGTGAAGACTCAGACTGTGAGGTAAAAATTACTGTGCGGCAATTTAAATTGGATAAATAATCAGATTCTCTTTAAGAATATGAACCATTAATGTGGCTTATTTATATACTAAACCAGCTTTATTTGACAATTGGCCAATCGATTTACTCAAGTATTGGTCACCAATATATCCAGGTATAAATATGATGACATCCCAATATTTACATTTGAATGTTTTTATAGACCTGCAACTGACTTGATTGTGAAAGAGTAGTAGTAGAACAAAATCATCTTAACTTAAATTCTTGATGTTTTTCTAATCAGACTTTAGTAACTTTTAGGAACTAACTTTTGAATTTGCCTAATGGCTTCCAGTTTCTATAAAAAAAATAAATAATTAATCAGTTGGGTCTCAAAAACTTGCAAAATGGTTGCAAGATTTACATTTACTGTGGCATTAGATAATTTTCCTGTTCTTCACGAACAAAAAAGGATTATTGGTGTATAATGAAATTTATACTGACAATTTAGTTCTGCTTAACCTTGCATGAATGAAACACTATAGTAGTGATTTATACACCTTTTTTTTTATATATATATCAAGTACATTTTCAGATGGGCCTGTGTCTTCTAATTTTTAATTGGGTACTTTTCTAAAGTATGAGATGCCTTCATTAGTTTATTAATAAGGGATAATCTTTTCTTCTCCCCAGGAGCTGGACTCCTCAGTAGATGTGAAGAACCCCACGCTGGCGTTAAAGTCATTACAGGACCAATAAAGGTTCTTCATTCTGATGTCATTCTGTGACTGATGGAGTCTTTTAGTGCAATAAAAGTGAAAAAAACTTAACCAAAAATCTTGCTCTGCTTGTTTTAATCGCTCCAACATGCTCAACAACTTCTGAAATGTCTAGTTTGCTAAAAGTACGTGTTCAGCTTTTTCATTTTGCTCAGGTTTTATGACTCGGAGTTTCAAAAACGGGTCTAATTTTATATTCAAATATATTGGTCATTTGTAAGCAAAGTTTGTCGCCTGTATTGTGATTTTTTTTTTTTTCTCTGTTTCCTTCCATTATTTTATAGTTTGTTTACATTTTGCAGTTTGGCAACACAATAACACGCATAGAGGTTTAACCTGCCACTTTATTTATACACAGTTCAATTGAGTTTTAGGAAGATCTTTCCCCCTCACAACCCTCCAGTCGGAGGCACAGATTTGTCACCATGTTCAATCTCGTCATGCCTTTCTGTCTTTACCCGTCCGTCATTGTTCAGTGCTTCTGATGTTACTTCCTGTTTCTTCAACCCCTCTATTTGTGCGCGTAATCTTAATAATGGTACTGTGGTGAAACCGCTTCAGTGTTGTCGTCAACGGTGCTCCTCTGCAAATGCCTACGTTTGTCTTCTTACTGCCTAGTGAGTGACTGAGTCATCCGAAGAGCTCTGCTTTCAGTTGATGCGTGCTGACAGAATGTTGTCACAGCTTTCTCTGTTGGCCCTTTTGTAATCTGATAGCAGTTTCGATCAAATGCTTCCTTGTGACAGTCTTGTTCCCTTTTTGTCCCCTGTTCTTAGTTCCAAACATATTTGGCATGAAACATCCCTTTTTAGTGTTGGCACTTCGACCTGTGTATCAGCCAAACTGCAGCTTGAACTGTAAAAGGTGTTATTTTGATCAAAGTATTGACTGTAGACATTTAATGCTCACCTTTTGGGTAAACCTTTTAAGTCCCACTATTTGGAATTTATAGAAGCATACAAACTATTCATACCTGGTTTATTACACGCTATCATTTGTGTGTGTGTGTGTGTGTGTGTGTAGCTACAAGGGCAATGTTTATCCATGTAAAGTGTTTTTCCATTGATAACTTTTCTCATGAAGACATTTAAAATGATTTAGAACTGTGTTTACCTAATTGTCCTGCGTTATGTGAGTTTACACCACCCTCCACAAGGAGTTACGACACAGTACAAGGTGTGTGGTTCTCTTTGGCGGCACATATGGCGCTAAGCAGTAATGGCAGGTGTGTTTTTGGACCTCATTTCCCAGAGATCTAAACTGTGACGCCGGTCAGCTGCTCATTCATCGCGCTTGTCTTAGTTTGTTCAGCCCTGCTAACAGTTTACTCTTAATGCTAGCAGAGACGGGGGGACTATTTCCACGCCGCTTCACACACACGAGAGATGAAGAGCGAGTCTGCTGCGTTAGCCCCGCCCCCCTCTCTGGCGGACCAACCCCTGCTGCGTGACGGTAAACGCGTCACTAATTGTGCCGGCTTGTTAATCACCAATTTAGTAATGAAGGGTTTTCACTCTGATCTGTGGACCCGGAATGTCTGCAACAAAAAAAAATGCCATTTGCAATCTATCCAGTAGTTGTTGGAGTGAAGAACGGATTAACAGTGCCGTACTTTGTCACTAAACTAACACTTCAAGCTTTACCAATAAACATTGCCCAACAGCTGTATGAAGTGTTGCAGGTTACAGACCTTGTCAGGTCTTGTCTGCTCGTCTTGTTCTAACTCTCCTTCCATCCCCCACTTTAATGGCGAACACACCTACTGTCATTCAGTATAATAGTTCTGAGGTACAGTAAGGGTGTGTGTAGGTGTTATTCAACATACACTTATCAGGAAAAGTAACTCGTTGAATTGATTTGTCAAAACTTTTTTTTTTTTTTTTTTGTCTGATTTGGTGTCCTGCGTGATTTGTTTTGTGACCTCGTTTGAAGGGATTCACGCAAATGAGGTTAAATGTTTTCCAAGGTAAGCCAGAGCTTTAAGTGCTGTGAGTCAGCGATTTAATTGAAGCATGAGATTAGTTTGCTTATGAAATGTGAAGTTGCTACATAGATGTCGGGTATATTTCGTGTGAGAAACACTTGTCTATGACTCAAGCCCATTTAAAGATAAGGCAGCGGGGGGAGGAGGTGTGTGTGTGTGTGTGATTATAGGGAAAAAAGGAGGCAGGTATTCACAGGTCTCGGCTTTCTTCCTCTTCCCTCCTTCCCTTTGTTGCAGATTCCCTCACTGAAAGAGGAAATTCTTTTTCAAAGACCTAGGACCTTTTATCTCGCACACACAGACACCTGGAACACACACATTGAAAGTCCACAGCTTGCATCTTTAGACGCCAGTTGTGCTTTCTTTGCTTCTGTGAGTAAACGTTTTTAATTCTGTTGTGTTTTGATCCGTGTCTTGTATATTTCACTGTACCGTAAAAGCCTGCCCCGAAGTCTATTACGACCTTGCTGTGCTGGTGGGAAACCTGAATGACGAGATGCTTGAGAAGTAAAATATCTTCATCACACCACTCGTCAGATTAGCTGCCCGGCTGTATCGCTGTAGATAATAACAATTCTTGTCTCTGAAATCTCGGAAGGGACCTTTCCCACACTGGTCTATGTATACGGTAGGAGGTCGTGATGGAACCCGGCAGGCATATTAACATCATTTTATCCTACTATTTGTGTGCATCCAGTACTTTAGTGAATGTGTTCTGCACAGCTTCAATTGGTGCATTGTTTTTAGGTTCAGCTGAATCTTGCAGTGCCGTTTAACGTGCATTGATTGTGTCATTGGGACAAAGTAGATGTTTCTTCAATGGTAGTTATGAGTTGATAATAGGCGGCTCAGGCGTGGTCCGTCTCTGTTGTTGATGAAACAACTGCTGTTGCTACGAGGACTACTTCCTTATGTGGAAAGAACTGCAAAAAATATAATTTAAATCCAATATATATTATATATTTTTTTGTCATAAGGCAAGTTGAGCAATCCTTCAAATAGTTTCTTACACTTTCTGCAGTGTTGGGCTGTTTGGTTATTTGTATGTGGTGATTTAAAAGTAAAATATGTCTGAGGGCAAAACACCACACAGTGTAATTGTTTAGCCTCTTTTTGTTGTCTTGTTTTGTGTCACTTCAATTGTTTTGGTCTTTTTATAGTTCTTTTTTTACTTTTTAATTTTTTTTTTTAGTTTTGCATCTCTTCATAGTTTTTCTGTGTCTTTGTAGTCCCTTTTTAATTGTTTCTTTGTAGTCATTTGAAGTGTTTTCCTGGTTGGTGCTCATCTCTGCAAAATGCGTGACATTTTGAAGGTGAAAGCCTGGGGGCCCCTGCCACTCTGGGCCCCTGGGCCTGTGCCCGTTAGTCCCGTTCACTTCAGTAAATTAGCACCTAACTGACTTAACACATCTTGTACTGTGTCTAAAAACAAACTTGCAGACATGTTTGACCGAGCCCCTTGGGACATCCATTTGATCTGTCTTACAGAAAAGGCTCTGTCTTTCTCTTTGTCAGGTTTACCTTTTGTTTTAGGGTGTGGCCTCCTCCTATTATTATCTCTTCTCCATAAATCATTCCCTCCCTTAACAGTCCAGAGTTTCCTCCCTTGCTTCCACTCCCTCCTCTACGATGTCCGCTTCTTTCCCTCCTCCCCAACCGAGAGGCATCGACTTCAGCCTGCCGACCTGTGGAGAGACTCAGTGCAATGACCACGGTACCTGTGTGGGTGAACCGGGTGGCGGCACCGGTTTGGTGTGCACCTGTGAGCTGGGCTACCGGGGAGAATTCTGCGCGGACACGGTCAACGGGGCTTTAAGTGTACCGCTGACCCTGAGTGTGGTGGCCATCATCATCGGGGTGCTGATCGTGGCTTTCTTCATCGCCAAGATGAGGCAGAAGCAAAAGAAGAGGAACAGGTACGGAAAATATCTCTGTGGCTTCTTTTCCCATTTGTTGTTCTCGAGGGGAATAGCTTAACTTTTTGGGAAAAACGCATATTTGCTTTCTATTTGACAGTGACGTGAGAAGAATGATGTCGCCGGAGTTAGGGCGTGGTTAGCCTAGCTTAGCATAAAGACTGGAAGCAGAGGGAAACTGCTAGCATGGCTGAAGTGGAAAAATATATGTACAACAACCTCTAAAGCTCCAACACGTTGTGTCCCGTTCATTTTAAGGTTGCACTGAAGCTAAAATTAATTTCTTCTAAGAAATTTGTATATTTTTGACAACACTGGACACAGCCACGGTAATTTCCCCACGTGCTAAACCAAGCTAACTGTAATACATTAAAAAGCAGGATTTTATTTACATTTGTAAACCTGTAGCGACTCGTGGACAAAGGCAGCTGTTCAAAACTGCCTCAAGTGAATATTTGGTACAGTATGTATACTAGTGTCTGTTTACTGCATGCTGGAGGTTGCGATGTGCGAAGAGTGTTTCACATTCCGTGCGTTCAATTACATAAAAGATGGGAAAATGTTCACAAATTGTGTGTGTTTTTTTTTTTTGTCTGTCAACAGGAGACGTCAGGCAGCAAAACATGGCTACAACATCGCCGTGTAATGTGGATAAATCTCCATTACATCAGAGGTAGGCAGTGATTCTCACCAAAACTCCCCAGGGTTCCTTTAACTCACACTCTGCTGACACCATTTGTGTCTAAATGTGGACTTTTTTTTTTGTTACCATAATTGAGACGGAATAAAATGACTCTCGTTCTCTACTAGGTTAACCATGGCGTTGTGGTTAGTGACACTCTTGAACTTCCACCAACATTCTTCTGCAGCACACTTCCAGCACAGTTTGTTGAATTTTGTAAAAACAAAAGAAAGAAAAAAGAAAAAGGAAAAAAAGACGAGATCCGCCATTGTTTGTTGATGGCTGACTCGTGGCTGCTTCTCTACGACTGATTCTGCACGTTTTCAGAAACTCAAATACTGAACTGATGAACAGCTTTAACAGTGACACAACTTCACTGCACTAATTATGTTTTTCATGTCATTTGACGAGCGAAAAATATAACTTTTAAAGCATATCCCCAAACGCGTGATTCATTGAGCGCATATGGATTTCATGCATCTGTATGCTGTTCATTTAGACGGGTACGGTAACAGATGACTGACTGTATGTTTACAGGCATGTGTATAACACTGGCATTTTATTGAGCTGGATTTGGGGCATTCCTGCTCTACAACAGCATACATTTAAGGATATATTTTTATTTTTTTTTTTTTTTGTTTTTTTTTTTTTTTTAAAAAGGATACATTTTTCATAAATTGATACATAAAAAACATCAGTTTGGGAATGAGGTTTTGTCACTGCCATTATTTGTTTATTAGTGCAATAAAAATGTTGGACATGTCTGTCCTGTATAGTTCCCTGTAACCGGCACCAGCTTTGTATGTTTGTTCACGTTAATATTCAAAATTGTAACTATCAATCCCATCAGTGGATGCAGTCATTTGGGACTTTCCACACACTGATTGAATCTGTCACTCTGCAAGAAATGACTAAATGATCATGTTGTTTGCAGTTTAAATGCTAATGTCAGGATCTGTCAATCGTGCAAAATTGTATTCCTTAATCACATTTCATGTATGCTGAAGCTTGTTTCCATAGATAAGCTGATCGTGTCCTAACACTGACATTTAGGGAAATGATGAAAAATGTTCCCCCATCAGTTTCATCTCTGACGGAGCCGTAGCTTCCTTTTTTTAAATGCAGGGAAAGCACAGGTGGCTGCTAAAGGGATGATTCTAGCTGCCATGTTTTTGTAATAAACGCTAAAGTAGTGACTTCGTACAGGTGTTGAAAACCAAAAATACTTTCGACAGCAATCCAGTTCACGTGGGGACAACCAGGGATTTTAACCAGATTTGATTTGTCATTACTTTTTTTTTTTTTTAGATACTCTAAGACAATAGAGCATTAAAAAACTCTGGCTGCGTTCCTGTTTCTTTAATACACTACTGACTGAATTATGTTTAAATGCCTTTTTATATTGATAACCACAATCATTAGCAAGACGCAGCTTTCTTATGATGTCTTTCTCTCTGTTTTTGTGTTGCTGGATTACACAATAATTCATGTAGTCAGACTACTGAGCACTGAAATGCTCATAGATATAGATATTTGGATGATTGTCTAATCATGTGTGTACAAATACTGCATTTCTGTAAATAAATGGATCGTAAGTGGCTGACCAGGTTGTCCTACTTCTCTGTAGGAAGTGATGAAAGATAAAACATTTTCAACTTTACTTCACAAAACATTCTATCTTGAGGAAAAAGTTTCCTTTCAAGTGTACTGACAAAGAGAGAAAAAAACAAAGCACTTTTGTAATGCACTATGAATGAAATATGTGAAAAACCGAACCCAATGTGTGCACACACCTTCCCAGAACCCGTTTTGCTTCATTTTAAAATTCCTCACCGGTCATAAATTCTTGGCAGGGTACGCTTTAAAACAAAGGACATATATATATATACATACATACATGTTGTCTTTTGACTTGATTATTCTGTAAAAATAGCTCGTTTATTTTTAGTCTTTATTTTTTTTTTTTTTTTTGTAAATGCAACTACTGCTGGTAGCTGCTAAATATTTACGCGCACCTATTTTGTACATGTTGTAATGTTGGCTCTGTACAGACATAGCTTTGCAATTGTGGAACAACCTGATCTGTAGATACACTGATTTGTGTATCCATGCTGTACCTTTGCTGCTCATATACTTTTTGTTATATATTTATTGTGCTGTATGTTCACCAACTTTCCAATAAACTGAACACAACCCCCAACATATCAATGTTTTATACATAAGCACTGAATGTCACAGATTTGTAAAAAAAAAATAAAGATTGTCCGTTTGGTCAATAGTCAGAGTTAAGATGTTGCAGGTTATTGCTAGAAAAGTAAATATGCAACTTTTTTACTATCCTGAATTATTTTCAGCTGTGCAGGATTGTACATGAAACACAACATCTGTAATTCAACACTTAGTAAACTGATACTATCAGTTTGTTACAGCTTAGTCTGTTAACTTGTTCGTCAGCAGACTGTCACTAGCTAATGTTTGCCGCTATGCTCCCAACTAGCTATTTAACATTCGACAAGCTGATAATAAGTTACTTTAAAATAAATCATTACATTACTTATAGGGTGTCAATGTGTATTCCCACTGCCAACACAGCTGTGTGTGTTGTGTGTACACCACAAACGTGCACCCTGCCTCTCTAACCTCTTTCTGGGATCCAGTGACACGATAGTATCAGCTCCAGTGTTTACTAAACTCAGCTGTTATCAGAGAAAGTCCTGGTGGGGACGAGGTGCCTATGAAAAGAGTTGTCATGTATTCTGCCGCTGTGGAGGAGCTTTCTAAAGTCTAATAAAACTAGAATTGGGGACTCCGACTAGGTAAGCCTTGTTTTGAGGCTAGCCAATTACTTCAAATGCCTTTTTTGCTACTAGAGCAGTTGTTGATCACTGACGGACCCCGACCGGCCGGTTAAAGTCCGACGGTACAAAAAGGTCAATAACTTAGGTTTTTGAAAAAATGTGAATCACTGCAACCACATTTGTGAATGTGCACAAAAAAATAGGGGTCTGATGGGTCCAGTAGAATGCGAGATTGGCTGCGGACAGACAGACGCGCACAACCAAACACATGACCCCCCCCAGTCTTGTGCCTTACAGAGATGACCCGCATGATGTTACTGTCGGTATTGCTTGGGTTTAGAGACTTCAACTTTTTTTTTTTTTTTTTTTTTTTTTTTAACCAGAAAGCCTGCTTTATGACAAGGGAATTTGGGTATTTAAAAGAGTGTGTGATGCTATTCGTTACATTACAGGATCCAGCATTTTTGGAGCTTGACCTATACTATTTCAGGCTCTGATGTATTCATTTGTACAATTGAGTCTCCCAACTTTGTGAATTATTTTTTTAAATTTAACTTTTTGTGAGTGGACAGACGCAAGAAAGCTTCTCAGCAGCCCAGGAGAATGAGAATATAAATAAAAAGTGCCATCTTTCCTTACCCCACCTATCGCGCACCACACATTTTATGAGTCAGTGCATTCTGTGCAGTTTATTGGACACCAGTGCGAAACACAACACATCTTGAAATCTCCTTTTAGAAATCATTCTTCTTCCTCAGACAACATTAAAAAAAACGGCTAAACTTTGCTTTAAAAAGTGCCTTACTTTGCATCTAGCTATGGCATTCAACAGCTCCTGCAGGGAGAACTGCGTCGTCATTTCTTGGAGGCCAATTCAACCACAAAAGACCAACCAGCCAGGAGCTATAGAGAGACACTTGTTCCCTACAGTGTTGCTTTGTTTGAGATGTTAAGCCAGTTTAAACAGAAGAGGTAATGTTGTTTGACAAGATGCTGAAAGAAAGCAACCACTCAGACCGGTCAGGCAACAGTGTCTGTGTACGCATGAAGGTGAAGACATACGTCCACATATGATACAGTATCACTGGCAAAACTATGACCAAACATTTAACCTGCCTGCATTACTGTCACAACCACAGCTATTCCCACTTATCAAATAGATAAAAGTAGATAGTAAAAATCTGAACATGTCTAAGTTGAGGAAAAAGACTCAGTCATCTGTTATTGGGAAACAGTGCACGTTTATTAAACAGCACTTGTATCACAGAGCAAATAGAACAATATTGATCACCTCAAGATGCTTTTTTTTTTTCAACAGGTGGCCTGTTGTCCTACAAGATTGGCCATAATTGTAAAGTGCATAAGAATACGGTATTTACATAACAAAGGAACATTTTTTTTGCCAATGTACAAACAAAACCGAATACGGAATTCTTCACTTTACCTTTCCTTCTATTTTCTCATGACATTCATCCCATCTTCACCTTTGCTGCACCGCTTGCAGCATAGGCCCATTGTATATCATAATGATGTTCCAATGAATCATAACCCATAATGAGTCTCATCTGTAGCTGCAGCAACGGCAGCCCTGTCTCTGTCACTCTCACATCATTTAAGACCGTTTATAGATGTATGCCTTCAACTAGCCTATTGCTGTCCTAATATGTGGGCTAATAAAACAGAAAGAGGCGTTTAAAGTGATTCTGCCTCACTTAATAGTGAGTTTACAGTGATTTCATAAGAGGTTTAATCTCTTGGTACCACTGACATATTCCATTATCCTCTCAAAATAATTCAACTTTATGGCATTAGTATGTCCTATGTTATTACTAAAAACTCCAGAGTATTATACAGATTTTTAAAAAAATAATAAAAAAAAGTGGGCTTGATTTATGAAGTCAATTACCATTGCTTCTTCCTAGAACCTTTCCCACTCTCAGTCTCTTTTGCAAATAGTCATGTCCGTCTCTTAGTCGTTTTCCTCATAAATCGACGTCATAGGGTCTGCTGGCGTAGGAGGTGTTGGCTGACCGGGGTGCGGGGCTCTTGGCCCGGGGGAAGGACACATCTTCATCCATGGAGGACTGGGCGCTGCTGCTGACGGCGCTCCTGGCCCGGTTCAGGCTCGGCACCTCAACTCGTCTCGTCGGCTGCTTCTGGTTTGCGAAGCGGGCGCTCGTGACCTCCTCAACCCGCCGCTCCCCTCGGTTCTTTCCTCCGCAGCAACGACAGATCCCGATGAACATGACGAAGCCGCCCAGGATTTCAAAGATCCCGCCGATGTAGCCCAGGATGATGCAGTAGCCGACGCGCACGTCTATGAGCTCGTTGACGGATGAGATGTCCTTGAGGATGTGAGTGTACCAGGCGATGGGTATGATGGTCATGACGCCTGAGAGGAAGATCAGCAGTCCGCCCAGGCCGGCCACAATCCAGTTCGGCCTGTCTTTCCAGCAGCGCACCCCCGGGATGGCCACGGCCAGTCCGATTAGGGTCACTATGAGGGAGGCTACCATCAAACCCTGGGCGACCACGATGATCTGGTTACCGAAATATGTGGTGTCCTCCAGGGTGCAGTCCGCTCTCGTGTCGATTGAGTTGGCCCTGCAGACCTCCCAGATGCCTTGCTGGATGAAGTTATCTGGCGGGAAGTCGGGGAAGCCCTGGAGGGTCCTCCAGTTAGGGGCCACGGTGGCGGTGAGGTTCAAGATCCAGCCACAGGGAGCAAAAACCATCCCGAAGATCAGGATGCCCGGCGTGCGCAAGGATAACCGCATCCACTCCTGCGTTGATCGCGGTGGCATGATTGCGTGTGTATGTGTGTGTTCTTGCTCCCAAATTCAGTGTAGTAATTGAGACAGGAGCGACTGACTTTTGACAGCCTCAACAGCTGCTTATAAAAACAAGTCCGACTGAAACCTGGCAGTGGGCGAGGCTTCAGTTCTACCTGCCTGCTCTCAAGTCCCCAAACAGGACAGGTGTGGCGCGCCGTGCGCAGCACAGCTTTCTCATCTGCTCCTGCACCAGCACACAATGGGAGAGGGGAGTTTCGACAAAGCTTTTATCATGCAAAATGGATTTTGCACCTGTATCATCAGCTTGGAGTTTGAAAATAATACAACTTCTGTGTTGACACCCCTTTGTCAACTCACCCGAATTGTCTTTGTTCCATACACTTTTGATTTCTGTCATAAAAGAAGATCAAATGCTGTTTGCATGTCTTATTCAAAAAGGATAGTAAGTGACTCCAATTCAATCAAAAAAAAAAAAAGTGTGTCTGCATATATAGAGGATATAGGCTTCCACACACACAAACAATATACACGGTGTTTCGGCTCTCTGTCGACTCAAAAATAAAACGTAAGGAATGTTCTACGGTTTGTTCACCGGGAGTAAGAGATCATCAACAATGGTGAGGCGTGTGATGCGGTTAATAGAATAAAACAAGACAGACACACACTTAAGCATTAATTAGTAAAACTATGAAATTAAAACGAAAGTGTGTCTGACACACACAAAGACAAATCTAAACTGTAACGAAGTCATCGCGTGTCATTACAGTCCTGACTTCATGAGGATGACTGGGGTATGTTTACAAATGATCAAGTAAAAATGTTTTTGGCTGCTTTTGATTGCGATTTGACTATCATGTCAGTGTAAACAAATCTGGTTCAGGTTCCCAACATGGCCAAACACATTCTTCCCTGATGAGTGACTGATTTGGACTCTTATGAAGAGCCCTTGATATAATGCAGATCAGTTATGATGATACACTGGCATGGAGCATTCACAGAATATGACATTAATGTGCTGAAAGGCGTGTGTATGTGTGTGTGTGTGTGTGTGTGTGTCTGTGTGTGTGAGTGTGTGTGTGTGTGTGTGTGTGTGTGTGTGTGTGTGTTATTTTTAGACCTTATTTAATAGTCAATAGAATGTAATAGTTGTTTTACTGGAGCCTCAGCTCAGGTACAGGTGGCGATTTTTTTGCAAATTGAACCCTCACAATCTTCATTACAAAATATATATTCCGATGATGTCCCAGCAGGTGATCAGACTCAGAGATTAAGATGGTTTAGGTTTGAAAATGCTCCTGTGGCTGTGTGGGAACTGTTTAAAAATGTAGTTCCACAGGAATCATCTGCAATCAGCAGCTCAAATACCTTTCTGCCTCTGCGTTTGTCTTCTCCTCCTCTCTGCTTCGCCACATTTCTATCTGCACATCTGTCAGTTTCTATGTATCTCTTTGTTTATCTCGTTTTTTCCTCTTCCTTTCTGACTACCCCCGCTCTTTCTGAGGTTTCCTCTCAAATCAGTCCGATAAGAGTGGATTATTCACAAAATGCAAATAAAGTCTCTTCAGAGGGGTCAGAGGTGCGTTCTAACGATGCTCAAAACGCCAAACACGAACAAACTTATTGTGCACCGACCCTGAAACCAGCAGGGTGAGAGTGTGACTCTCACACAGACATCAACCTGATCAACCCGATAGAAAGTGATTAAGTTTCTAGGGAACTGAACAGCCTGAGAACAGCTGATGATACCAGCCCAGAGACTACATTGTTTCAACAGACCACTGCAACTTCAAGTGGTCATCAACATCCAATTGGATTTTTACCCAGATGTACCAAGTTTTCATCAAAAATAGGCCCTCTGATAACTTTTATTTTGAAAAGACTGACAACATGAAGAAATGGCAGAGACAAGAGACTTCGATTCTATGCAATTTAAGCACGCCGGCAGTTTTAGTTACCAGGGACTTCCGTTCCAGCAGAGATGATATTTCACACGTCTAACGGCTTGAAGGTGTTGGAGTTGCTTTGTTTTTGTTCTAAAGGTTGTTTTTCAGGCCAGGTGTCATCTTTGACACACAGAGCAGTTGAGGAAAGTATGCAAGGTATGTCAACCAACCAACCAGACAGAACATACTCATCCCCTGACACCACGTCCTGTTTTATCACTCCGACAAGCTGAGTCACTGCTGTGGCAGCTGTCACGTGTGATTGGCTGTCACGCCGTTTACTTTACTTGTGGCAGACCTGGATATAAAACACACAGAGGATTGTGAAACTCTATATGCTTCCATATCTAATTGTCCTTTTGGTGCTGATACTTTCACCACCACTGGTAGTATCACTAATATTAAAGCCTAGATGTATTTTCATTTTAGTTTTTAATCTGTGGTGGCATTTAGGCCTAATCTTTTTGACTCCCACCCTTGCCCCGACCTTAAATTGTTTGAAATCGAGGCTTAAAGCTTTTTTAGTTTGCCCCTTTTTTTTCTTCGCGAGGACATTTAAAGATGTCACGTTCTTATACTTCTGCGCCTCTTAAATCCATTAGATCTACTGTATTTCTACTGTTTTTTTTTTCTCTCTCTCTCTGTTTTATGAATCGTGTTATTTTCTGTTTAATTAGTTTTGTATATTTATACTCATGTAAAGCACTGAGCACTAAAAATGAACTTACCTTACCTTCAAATAGAGATGTTGGCTTTTTACACCCACATTCCTACAGCTATTATTAGTTACAGCTATCTTTGTTCTTGGTTTTTGTTTCTGGATGTCACAATGATGTTGCATGTTTGTCTTGTTTTTTTCCCATCTACGTTACAGTTTCCTTCTTCATAGCATTGGTATTGTAGATCATTTCAAAATTCATCTGATAAGGCTGTCACAAGGCGTTATTAATTGTTGCATATGATTTGTGGATACAAAGGAACTGGCTGTCAGGTACATAACACCGATGCAGTGTAATACATTCCTCGTAGTTCTTATTCTTCAGGTCCCGGGGCATAATTATCAGCGATGTGTACGTGCATACATTGTGTACACCATGCATGTGCAAAGTATAGAATTTTCTTTTTTTTTACTTGAGAAATTGTTGTAGATGAAGTGGTGATGAACCAGTCATCTAGAGGAGAAGGCACTGATATACTGTAATAGACCAAATGGTTGATTTTAAATCAAAAAGCAGGACAGAACAGTTTATCTACTTATGTTGTTCAGGGTTTACTGTTATTGTTAAGTTCAAGTTGTTAAACTTTACATCACAATGCTAAGGATTTAGGATGCTAAAGCTGCCTTATACTCAAACACAAGTACCTGGATTATATACAATTGATGTCACTACTAGAACATTGTGTTGGTAAACTGTCTTTCATGAAAGAAGGTCCTTGGCTCAAATCACAGCTACATGTTGACTACATTTCATCACGTTTGGGTGGGTTTTCTCTCTGGGTCATGTTTCTTTCTGCACCACAGCTCAGGAAAACAACACATTCAATGCTATGCCACCACAGATTGTATGTTGACATAAACTTTAGATGGAGCTGATGTGGAACAATGAAGACAAAACCAGTGTAACATCTAACATAGCAGAGTGTAATAGGCACCAGTCAATCAAACACACACACACACACATTCCTTTAAACTACTTTTATTCTAGTTCAATTCAATTTAAATTTTTCAATTTTTTCTAGTTTTATTCAAAATCAAAGATTTTTTTGTTGTGCAAATGCATACACAAGATGACAACTATTAAAACCAGCAACATTAGATCATTGTAAAAAAAATATATAAAATCTGTAAAAAGATAACAAGAAAGGTTGACTTGAATATGTATTTTTAAAAATGTGATGACATCATGTTCTATTTTAGTGCAACACATTGTCTGTACACTAGTGTTTAGTTTGTCTGTTGCATGATGTTGTATACATGTTGTATACATGTTGTGTCAACATGTCCAGCATCACACATACACTGTATTATAATGTTCACTTACTTTAATTTAGTATTTTGACAATATATTGTTGTTCTGTGTGTTAAAGTGTTGATTGTATTAGCAGTGGGGCAGGTGCAGCTCCTGTATTTGAAGTTATTACTAAGAGTAGCCACTAGATGGCGATACTGTGTCCAGTCAAACTCACTGCCATAACTCAACTTCTTCACTGCACTTCACTGTGTTAAATAACACTCCACATATTAAAGTCCAATAAAGTATTGTGGAATATCTGACAGATGGAGCCTGCATAAACATGTTTAAATGATGTGAAGGTTAGGCCCACCCTATCTAATATTTGATTTTTATCCCTTTGAATTAGAATAAACATGTAAACCATCCCTAACTTTTACCTATTCCTAAATCATTTTCTTTCAATCCCCGAAATAAAAATAAATAAAAACATATCTTGTAATATAAACATTTCACAGAGACAAATATAAATAAAGATAAAGACAGGCTAAATATAGCCTACATTTGAGTAAACCTTTAAACACATTTCTACAAGATTTTTTTAAAACTAATTTATGTGTTCTGATATTTTAGTAAAGTTTTATTAAACAGTTTTGAAGATACATACATAATATTTTTAATCCCAGTAAACCCGAGCGGAAGTTGGTCTTTCCTGGGCAGGAAATTGTCAGCAGTGTTTTTGTTGCTAGTGGGGACTGTTGTGTTGTGAAAATGGCGACGCCTCGTCGCTCCTCTCAGCAGCAGCAGCCGAACTCCCTGCTGTCCTCCCCGCCCCGCGGCTCTTCTCACCCCACCACCCCGCCGGGCTCTCCGCCTGCACCCACCGACGATGCCACCTCGCTTTCCCGTAGAGCCGCGTTGGACAACAAGGCTGACGGCGAGGCAACCCCTTCCTCTCCCACCACCACCTCCCCAGCTCTGGCCCTCACCGCCAGCAGCAGCAGCACTAGCAGCAGCGCTAGCTCCCCGACCAGCACCGAGGGTAGCGGGACCAGCCCCGGCTCCACGCCCGACTCTGGCAGCGGTGACGCGGCCAGCAGCAGTAGCAGCAGCGGCGGCGGCGGTGGTGCAAACGGGGCTTTCAGGGACCTGTTTGAAGCCTGTCGAAACGGGGATGTTTCGAGGGTGAAGAAACTCGTGGATGCGCTGAACGTGAACGCCAAAGACATGGCAGGACGCAAATCGACACCCTTACATTTCGCTGCAGGTAAACATAACGGAAACCAGTGTTTAATCAAAATAAAGTCTTATTCAGGCTGTTTGTGTAGCTGGAGCGGTGCATTTAGGGCTCGGGAGTGACCACAAGTAGCTGATAAACACTGTGTGACACTAACTGTTAGCTGCAGCCTATGTTTTACACAGGATGGTAACAAGTTATATCAACAGACAAGATATGAAATGCACCAACAAAGTTAAATACCCTTTTTCAAAAATGTTTGTTGTGTATAACTGTTACCCTCTTACACCCACCATACCATTGGCCCTGAATATTTCAAGCAAACAAATCTAATATTTATTTCTGTTGTCAAAAACAAATTCCCCATCCCTCTTTCTCAATTGTCAATGTTTAAAGTCTTATTAAAAATGGGTACCAGTATAATGAGATATTGATAACAACACAGTGTGGCTTTAAAAACCTTGATGATATTGCACAATAATTAGTTTAGAACCTAAGCAGACCTGCTACTTGTGCTTCTAGTTATTTTGATTTCCAGCAGTGTAGAGGAAGCATCTTGTATTGTGACAGGCCTCAGTCACACTAGAATCCCAAATACTAAAGTTCAATAATAAAGGTAGGGTTGTCAATCTTCTGGCATTTCACAATTCTGTTTTGATTCTTGGGGTCATGGTTCAATTCATAATTGATTCTGGATTCAGTACATCGGGGTGCTAATTTTAATTTTTGCAATGATGTAAATGCACAAAGGCAAACCTAAGACAATGCATTTATTCATGCTAAACTTCCACAAATAAAAACTTTTTACTTAAAAATGTTTTTAGTATTTCTCAATTCTCAGTGATAAGTTATAAAAAATAAAATAAAAAATGCTGCATGTTAGATAAATAACATTGGTAGGCTTTGGCTAGCTGCCTCTTTATTTCTCAGAAACACAAAATAACTCTGTAAAACTGATATAGTGTGTGACTTTTCAACACATCACACAATAATGCAGGACACAACTGTGTAGGATTACTGTAGATCAGCAGCAATATATATATATAGGTTCTTTTTTTAAAACAATTACATTTTAAAAATTGATTTTTGGAAGTTGTGATCCTCGAAGATAAGAATCTCGATTGTTACATGGATCGATTTCCCCCCAACTCCTATCAAAAGGACAAGCAAGTACACCACGCAGAGCAATTCCACAATTTGAATTTCTGGCGTTTGAGTTTTTAGTTCCTTTAAAAAAAAAAAAAAATAATAATAAAGTTTTATATTCACTTACAGCACTACATACATACATATAACATACCTAAAAATAACCTTAAATCAGGGAAGGGTTGACATTTCAATTTGTGAGTTAAACATTGCCGCACAGTCATTTGACAGTTGCTTCATGAGTTAAGAGATGGATGCAAGGCCAACAGAGTCCATACTTCATTTTTGCCACACGCAAGAAGACATACAGAAGCTTTTCATCGTTTGCTATAGATAAGATTAATTTTTTTCATTTTAATCTTCCCCGTACTTGTTTATGTTCCACTGCTACGAAAAGTGCTCATCTTGACTTCAGCTCTTCAGCTCCAGACTCGACTGTTTTTAATTCTTTCACCGGTGCAGAAAGAAAAAAAAAAAAAAAAGATAAAAGAAGAAAATGTTGCACAGCTGCTTTAGATCTCAGGCCTTCCTAATCCTCAGCAGCTTGAACAATGAACAGATTCTCTGGAGTCCCGCGGCACGTTTGTAGTGAAGACATAACAAGCTTCAATTGTACGCCGCTTTCCCCAACAGCTGCCACGTGTGTGCCTTACAAAACAAATGAACAAAATGTATAAAAAGAAAAAAAGGCCAAAAGACGATTTTAGAGTAACGTATTAATTATTAACATGAAACGGGAATAAAATTGAAAACGGATACAGACGCCTGCTGCTTCAGCTGTGTTGCCCCTAAATGACTGCTTTAGAGTTTCAGAATATCTGGAAACTGCTCTTAAATCTTCTGTCAAAGTTACACATTTGATTTAATCCTGCACAAAAAGTTATGTGCAATGTGAGTTTTGTACCAGACACCACAGCTCAATTGTCTTGTTGCTGCTTCCCTCTGTCCTCTCTCTTTGCCCTCTCCACTCTTATTTTAGGCTTTGGGCGGCGAGATGTGGTGGACCACCTGCTTCAGACAGGCGCTAATGTGCACGCACGGGATGATGGGGGTCTGATCCCGCTTCACAACGCCTGCTCATTTGGTCACTCCGAGGTGAGACTTTACACGGCAACCCTTTGATGTAGTTGCATTTTTTTTTATGATTCCCCTCCGCCCTGTTTACGTGGATGAAAAAAAACGTAAAAAACTTAGAAAAATTATCCTGGCAAAAACATTTTCCCCCCAAATATTTCACATATGCCATTTTTTTAATTAACTTAGAAAGATTATCTTGGCATCTCTTATCTTATTTATTTTCGCCTCTCAGGACTTTCGTGTTTGTACCTTTGCAGCATAGCTATTCAGACAAAAATGCATTTTCACAAAATGGAAGATGCAACAATTTTTACTGTGCAGTAAGTCTCACTTGCTTTTGCTGTTTGCAGAAATAAGTTTATACCCCTAACTTTCCTACACCATGACTACACTAGTGCAGTTGTATTACACCTTTTTGTTCTGGGCGAGCTAGCACACTGAAGATACACACATACTCGTGAGAGCAGTATAAGGGAGTGCGAGTACCCGTCAGGGCGACACAAAGGTGAAAAAGGTGTGCCAATCTTCCAATATCCTGCTTGGAACAAAGTGTAAAAGTTGGTACATAAGTACATACTTTAGTTCCGGTGATTTAAAAAGATAGGAGGGCAGTTTTGTGCACAGAAATCGGTGTAGTTGTAAAATCCAGAATGGATGTGGGAGTAAACCGTAATCAGTGTTTTCATGAGAGCAAAAGATTATTCTGTCCAAACATGCACATCGGCTCTGTATGCCTATAAATTATAACGTGCACAGTCAGCCTTAAAGATCCCATGGAAACCTTAACGTTCACTGTCATTGCTACTTTGATATTCTGCTCACGCTGACGCACGATGATGATGATGTTGTGGAATATCTTCGACGGGTGTGCTCCCGCTTTTTGTCCTCCTGGCCATTACACACGGAGATCAATCTAATGTTTACAGTTTGGATTGTTTTAAAGACGTCTTCGAGAGCACTTTGCAACCATGTCGGAAAAAAGCGCTGTGCTCACGCAACTGTGTCCCCCCCCAGTGATGATTAGCATTGGGACAAGAGTGAACACTGTCCAAACTGAAAGCAATCACTCAGCCACTACACAGTTGCACCTCTGAAAGTGTGTTTTTGCCTATTTTTATGTTTTTTGGTTGAAGTGTGATTTTTTTTTTTTGTAGTGGGTGGCAGTGCAAGGTCAGGTGGAGGGGCCTGGCTCTTGGATTGTGGAATGTCTCCCCCAGAAAATGGAGGAATAAACCCTTCAGGTTGGGAACAAGTTGCAGCCTGAAGTAAAGGAGTATCTGGGCATCTTATTACTACACGAGTAGTAAGAGAGAGTCTGAGATTGACAGGCGCAGTGCTGTGGCCTCGCTGCAGGCACTCAACCTCAATACTTTTTTTTTTTTTTTTTTTTTTTTAGTACAGATGGAAAGTATTAAAATTTGTCATGCTTTTTCTGATTCTTTGTCCAAATCTAAAACCTACTCTTTGAAAATAAATTCTGCTTTTGCAATGAGTTCTACTTTATACAGGTGGAATTTATGAATGGACAGCGCAACACTGATAAGATTCTGTTACATGGAAGAAGAAAAGTTTATTCTCCAATGTAGTAGTGAAATGGACAGGTTAATTAGCATTACTAGGGGGCTCGCCCATCTGTTTTTAATATTATCCCACTAGTGGGCCAGAAGGTGCATCTTCAACGTTATGCAAGGGGGGGTGTTTTCTTTAGGTTTTTACTTGTATTAGTTTTAACCACCAAAACTTTGTGGTTAGGTTTAGGAAAAAGATCATGGTCTGGGTTAAAATGAGTATGCCTACGTTGCTATGTCAGTTGAAAGAACTCAACATTGACTTTTGGTTTCACACAGGCTCCAGTCTCCGAGGGGAAAGTCCTGCGTTTGTCTGACCCATCCATCCTCCCGTCCCACCCGTCCTAATCAGGCGTTATCAGTCTTTATACTACGTCACCGGGTTTTACCTGCAGCCCTTTGCTACATGTCGTCCCCTCTCTCTCCCCTTTCCCGTCTTTTCTTCGACTGTACTAATAAAGGCAAAAAAAACCTTACCCGCTTGAGTAGCGGAAACGAACAGCTGTGGGGGGAAAAAAAAACACCAGGGAGTTGATGTTTTTTTTTTTTTAAAGAGTAAATGCAGATGCTCTGTTTGTTATTTTCAGGTGGTGTCCTTGTTGCTGTGTCAGGGGGCCGACCCTAATGCTCGAGACAACTGGAACTACACGCCTCTCCATGAAGCTGCCATCAAGGGCAAGATAGACGTCTGTATAGGTAAGCACAGAAAAACTCACACTGCGAATATTGTGCGCTAAATAAACACGAGTGTCTGGAGTTTTCAGACCAAGTGAGACTGAATTGGCCTGAGTTGAGACTGAGTTGCATCGTTCCTCTGAGTACAAAACAAGTCTGTGGTTGTTCTGGGACATTGCTAAATATGTTTCATTATTTGCTGTGGTGAATTTATAGACGTTAAATGATCTACTGGTTTTGAAGTCTTGTCTTTGTGTGCACCTTCTGTTTCGAATGTCTCCTCCTCTGCTCCTCCAAAGTCATAACCCGGAGTTCTGTATAATCACACAGTAATTTTAGAAACTATAATAAACCCCCCGCAGACTGCACGCTATTATTATTTGCCATTAAACATAAAGCAGCAAATAAGCTGTAAATTGCGGTGACTGTGTTGCTGCCTATACTTATGCTCACACGGGGCAAAAGAGCATCGATTTCTTTTGTCTTACAATGTATGAGCTCCCACCAACGTGGTTTTGCTCATTTTAAAAGTAAAACAACACCACGGGCTGAGTTCACAAAGGACATTAGCAGCAGCAGTTGATCTTTAAAGGTGAACTGGAAATTAGAAAGCCTTCATTACTGATCCCTGAGGAAGAAATCTGAAGTAGACGAGATACGCCCCAGCATGAAAACCGTCTGAGCAGTAAGTTGTAGGATAATCTTTATGATCTTAATGGAAAAGCATTGCTCAGTGTGCGTAGTAATGACTGCAATGATAGTCGGCGTCACCTTGCTGCCGGCATCAGTCTGGAGTACTGAGAGCAACAAGAAGGAAAAGTTGCTCCAGTCAGTTCTGTGTCTACAATAAGCTGCTGCAGTGTGTCTGGGCCCTGAATGACTGCATAGCAGCAGAGGGCTTTGCGGAGCGCCGATGATCACTGTGCACAAACATCATCCGGTTGTCTGGGCTCACACCAGCTATTCATGTTGCAATAATTATTAATGACACTGGAATTGTGGTAAAATAACATATCTTTGTTGTCTGTCTCAACATTAAAAGCTGTTTATATAAAAAAAGAAGGGCATTTTAGAAATATGACAAAATCTAGACCGAACAGAAACTTTGCACACCAGCATACATATTCCATGTAGAATACAAGGGAAGGACAGGATTGAGTGAGATGACACGCTATGTTGGGATTCAGGATGCCTGATTAAACATCTTGACTGCTGCGTGCAAAACTGCATCTCTCAGTTGGTTTGTTTTAAGCTCCGTGCCAGCGTGTTGCCAGTCCTCAATGGGCAAGACTGACTCCCACGAAAACAAATCTTAAGTTTCTAATTCACCAATTCTCTCGTACATTGGCCTAATCCCAATGTCCCGCCTAAGGCCATAAACTGAACCCTCAGGGACTTAGCTCGCGTCACTCGGTAAATGCTCGAGTGCGTCACGTTACCTTGACGATGCCAATTGTGGGTTTTGGACTATTTATTTTACGTATTTTAACTGCCTGATTCAAACATCTTCCAGGCTCTAGCCTTACAGAGCGGATGAGAGGTAATTGTCAGATAATCAACGTACTCGTTTATTTAAAATCAAAACGGCACCATTAAGCAGAAACTTAAAGGGATGTTGGAAAAATAAACTAGCTGTGTAATATCGCCTAGGCTTGCATTCCTCTGATTTAATGTGTTTTTATGTACCTTCACAAATATTTAATGTAGTTCTTTTTCTTTTTTTTTTTTCTTTTTACTGTTTTTTAATGTCACACTACTATGACTTGTGGGTCATTTCTTCACACAGTCTGCAGAACTGCCTGCTTACGCACAATGTGCAATAGGGGACAGCCCTAAGTGTGGAAATTGGGATTGTGCCTGGGAAAAGAAAGGGGATTGGAGCACACTGATTTGATTTGCAATAAGTTTGTGCAGTTAAGAAAGTTTTTTTGTGAATCCGTTAAGAGGGATTTAGGCTAATTTTTAATAAAATGCTCTTGCATGAGGCCCATCCTCTTAGAGTTACAGTCAGCAGGCTTTGGAGAAAGCAGGTCATGCGGAGGATGTTGTGGTTGCTGCCACCACTTATCCAAACACTGCATTACTGTTCGGAGGCCACAAGCAGTTTAGTTGCACGCTACAAGTATGTTATGGTGCCATTCTGGACGACTCCTGCTGTTGTCATGCACTGCTCTGATAAGCCCAGTAGTAAGCATGACTGAGCGCCGTCATGCCGGAGCGTCCACCCTCCGAAACTGCGGCCCGACACATTTGGGAAGCAAGAGGATGATAAAGTTCAAAAAGCAAATATATGCAGGTCACATTACCAATTTGGGAGATCATTCGAAAAGCTGGCACCTTCGCTGCTCCCACTCTGAAGCAAAAATATTTCTCCCCCTCTGGCAGAAAGGAAAACTGCTTCTATCATTATTCTCAAGTCCTGGATGTGAGCGCTCTTGACTGCAGCAGCAGGGGGACGTTTTCAACATTACCATACAACCGTGAGAAAAGTGACAAAACGTAAAGAAGACTAAATATCCCCCTTGGTATATTGTGCATGTCAGTGCTGTGTGTCTGACAGTTGATTGTCATAGTGCACTGAAATGATAAACAATGTCCTAACACTATTAAACATTTTGGTTGAAGCATTACGTTTTTTTTTTTTCTGGTGTTAATCAGAAAAGGAAAAAAAAACGTCTTTTTCCTATTTTTGTGTTTGGTTTGCTGTCCTCTGACCTCAGTCACAGGCTCACAGAGGCATGTAAACAAAAGCCACGTGACCGCTCGCAGCTTGTTTATTGGACAGAGTTTTGGTCATCCTGCCAGGTTAGAGATTTGGCAGCAAAACGAGAGTCTGATTCGACTTTAACTTCAGCTCAGCATGACGGATGCTCTGGCCGCTTCTTTTTGGTGTTCAGACATCTCGAGTAAGAAATTAATCTGTCGTTACCTCAGCTCTTCAAAATCTCATCAACAAAGTTGGGATAAGAAGATCTTGGAAATCCAAAGGCGGTCACACGATTGGCTCTGAGTTTAATAACCCACCGCCTCCATCAGTTCAGTAGTCGGTTTAACTTTGTCCTCATTTCTCTTCAGTGTCATCTTACTGCTTATTGTTATTATCGTAGGCCACTACACTATCGTAGACTCCACCCTTTCCTGAATGACAATTTCGGAATTTTTCCCGATGTCATAAACCCTCAAACCCCTTCTTTTTGAATGTATCTTTATCTATGTTATTAAGGGTCCATTGTTTATTATTTGGTTGAATTGAATTGTGAGATAACTTGTCCAGGGGGTTTCAAATGAACTTTCTAAATATTCTCTATGAAATGTCAGAAAAATATTTAGAATTACCCATTACAATTTCTCAGTGCCCCAAGTCTTCAAAAATGTTTTGCTTCCCAAGGTTCCTAACTGAGTGAAATGGCCCTGAAGTATTTAATTGGCAGCCATGATGAGAGCTCGTCGAATTCTCTAAATGCTAAGAAAAGGCGCTCCAATGCTTCCTTTCTTATCTGCTTTAGCATAGGGTACACTGGACCATCCTTTAGCAAATGAAAGGAGATAATGCCGTCCCACAATTCCTCGCTGCAGCAACATTTAAAGTGACGTAACAGTTGCCTATATTCCTTCTTTTTTCTTTTTTCAATTCCATCCTTGGTAATAAAGTAATATTTTTTACTGCATGAAACAACACGGTAGGAAGCCACAAGGCGTAGAATCTTAAGTTGCGCTTATAGAAGTCCATCTTAGGAATGTCGTAGATTCACAAAGGCAGACCCACATCAATAGTATCCAGCGTTGCATAATTGGGTAGATTTGTATCTTATCAGCGCTGCTGTGTTCTCCAAAGTCCTTATGAAGTCCTTCACATCTTTCCTTGACCTCATGACATTTTCCATCGAGGTCAAGGAAAAGTGGTTAGGAAAAGAAATTGGACATATTTTTTGGGATTTTTTTTGTTTGTTGACCACGTGAGTGCAGCTCAAAAGCCCTGTCTTCTTCTTCTTCTTCTTCTTCTTCTTCTTCTTCTTCTTCTTCTTC
>CALSCE010000618.1:1741574-1756758 GCA_943593645.1 Bovichtus variegatus
TTCTTCTTCTTCTTCTTCTTCTTCTTCTTCTTCTTCTTCTTCTTCTTATTACTTTTTCCCAAATACGTGCCTGCAGCTCTTTGCCTAAATATTTGCTTGTGTGAAACTGTCTAAATGTAAAAATGTCTAAATGTAAATTTAGACCATCTACCAGCCATATTCACAGAAAGGCGTTTTACTATGAAGCAGCTAAGGAGGCGTTAAGACTAGGGGTGAAAATATTGATATACTCGAGTATTGCAATATTATGTTTTGTGATACTGCATCGATTCTCAATAACACACACTTTTTTTAATCAATAGTTAAAAAAAATATATACAGTCAGTGTATGTGTAAATATAAATATATGTGTGTGTGTGTTTCACTGTCCTATACACGTTTTTATTTAGTTAATTTGGTTACGTAAGGAATCCTGCGGGGACTTTTAAAACATTTATTTTTTCCACTGATATAGGCAAATGTTAATTCCTAGTGCTATGACGTTGGATGCTACAGGGACTGTGATAAATGCATAAATGCATTTCCCACTGGTCTGATTACATTAAAAAATGTCTAATTTTATGTGTTTTTTTTAGGCTATGACAGCTGTAGATGGCTTTAAAAAGTTGCAACATATCTCCTTGCTTTAATATCGCATTAAATGGAACCCTAACCCCTGTATAATAATACGTGTCGTATCGGCAAATTCTTCTTTTTTTAATTTTTTTTTATACAAATTCTGTTCCCCCAATTTGACCACCACACCATGTGTCTCTGAGTTCATCACAATTTTATGACGGTCATAAGATAACTATTGCAAATCAGACATTGTCCTGAAAATAATCCCGTCCAGAAAGGGGATTTAGGTTGTTCAGAGAGGGCTTTTTCCAGGTATTACTGACAAGCTGTGCTCATTAGAGACTAAACTGAAAGCACACAATTAGAAGATGACTATTGCAAATGTGTCTGAAACGGGGCTTCAGACTGGATTTGTGAACTATTCTAACCCGTATATATGTGTGTGTGTGTGTGTGTGTGTGTTGCTGTGTGCATCAGACCGTAATTTCTCTCTCTGCCTCACTATGGACATATCTGTATCGGTGTGTGTTTGTGTGTGTGCTCGCTCGTGTGTGTGTGTATATGGGATTGGTGCAGAGCTAAATCATATTTTTGTTGAGGGGTGAGTGAGTGGGTGAGGTCTGCGTCAGTGCTGAGGCACACACATGCACATGCACATGCATACACACACGCCTGGTTATCTTCCTCTTCTTCTACCCTCCTCTTCTGTTGGGACTGAGCGGGGTAGTTGGAGATGTACACAAATCAAAGGGCATGTGCACCGGGAACCGCTCAGCAATCACAATAGTGGGACATGAGATGGAGAGGAACGCAGTGAGAGTGTTGACATTAGCGGCCTCAAAAGAGCTAATTTACAAAAAAAACTGAGCACAGGCCGAGTTTGTTATTCAGCTCATACCTGTTCAGTAGTCGCATGACTCTGCCCTCTCTTCTCATCTCCTCTCTTCTCTTCTTTCCTCTCCTTTCAACGTTTCTCCTCTTTTCTTCCTTCTCTTCTCCTCTCCTTTGCTTATCCTTTCTTTCCCTCCCCTACTCTCATTCGTCCTCCGTTGTCCTCCCCTCGTTTCTCCTCTCTTCTTTTCTCTCCTCAGCGTTTCTTCTCTTTTCTCCCTTTTCCTCTCCTCTGCTTTCCTTTCCTTTGTTTTTCTCCTCTCCTCTTTTCCTCCTTTCCTCTCCTCTTTTTCTCATCTCCTCTTTTCCCCCCTTTCCTCTCCTCTTTTCCCCCTTTCCTCTCCTCTTTTTCTTCTTTCCTCTCCTTTTCCCCCTTTCCTCCTCTTTTTTTCTCCTCTCCTCATGTCAACTCATCTCATCTCCTTCCTCCCCTCCTCTGTTTTTACTACTCCCTGCTCTCTCTCCCCTCTCTATCACACAAACACTCTTGTTTTGTTTTGCTCTCCCTCCCCTCTTTTCGTCCTCTACCTCTCCCATCCTCTGTGACTCTCATTCACCCTCCCCTCCCCTCTCCAGTCTCATCTTGCTCTCCGCTGCATCGCTCAGTCAGTCGGAGAGGCGAGAGTCTCTCCACTCGCACTGCCTGCCCGCCTCGTCGCTGCTGCTGCTGCTACCTCGATTAGCCGTAGCCCCTCGTCTCTCCCTCCTTCACTCATTTGTATTTATTTTCTCTGCTTAACCATAGCCTCCCCTCGCTCCTCCATGGAAGTGTTAATCGTTTTGTAGCTGGTCACGTAGCCACTTTTTGTAAGGTCCGCTGTTTATCCGGCGGTGTTGGTGTAGCGTAGCTTTCGCTGCTCTTGTTGTGGCATGTCTGTTTACATCAGCAGCATGGCTCGCAGGGCAGGGGCAGCCAGGGGCAGCCCAGAGAGCAGCGCTAGCAACAGAGGTGCAGGAGGAGGAGGAGGAGGACGAGGAGGAGAGAAATGTGAAGGGGGACGTGCAGCAGGAGGAGACACAGGCAGAGGGAGAGGAACAGGAGGGGTAGAAGAGGAGCAAGTAGGAGTAAAAGGAAGAGGTCCAGGAAGAGCAGTTTATGGAGCAGGATGTGGTTCAGCAGCAGCAGCAGGAGGAGGAGGAGGAGGAGGAGGAGGAGGACTAGGAGGAGGTGTGTGTCGGGGAGTTTGTATGTCAGTCCAGGAGCTCAGCTACTGTCTGTGTCTGCCCTGTTGTTGTACAGTGTTGCTGCAGCATGGAGCCGACCCCAACATCCGCAACACCGACGGCAAGTCCGCCCTGGACCTGGCTGAACCCTCCGCCAAGGCCGTGCTTACAGGTCAGTCTTATATTTGTATATCTGTCTGTCTGTCACACACACACACACACACACACACACACACGCCTGTATTTCTGTACGGCTCGTGTTCCGTTGAAGATGGAGTGTTTGTTTACATCCTCCCTGTTCTTCGTTTCTTGTCGACTTTCTCTCTCTCTCTGTGTTTTTCCTTGAAGGATGCTTCCACTTCTATTTAAATGTTCAGCCCACAACTTTAAATCAACGCAATTTTGGCCAAGGCCGCAGGCAGTTATTTTACTTCTTGTCAATTGTGCAACCCTCTTATTTTGCAAGGCTGTGCCACTCATGCACTCACTACGCGTGTTTTTCAGTCTTTGTGTGCAAGGCCGTGAACGCATAGATGACATTTTTCTTAATTTGGCTGAATGGCTTTGAATGGATGAGTGAATGAATAAAGGTGTCATTTATTGATTTCTTAATTTGGCTCTCTGCCTCTATCCAAGGCTGTTATCAGGGGTCCGAAGTGTTTGTGGCTTTGCTTTATTTTCTGTTCTTATTCTTGGGGCTGATGCTGCACTCGTTGATCAGCTACTCGATAAACTCACGATTTTTGCTCTTCTTTCAGTCTTTTTAAATTTTTTATCTTCCCGTTCGTTCCTTCTTTCCTGTCGTGTCTTGTTGAAAAATAGAGTAATAAGCAAAACAATGACGCAGCAGACCTTGACTGAGCAGTTGATTCAGCACAATTCTGAAAAAGATGACAAATTGAAAATATATTTAAACGCAGTTTGAGACTCTAAGAACCCCCCCACACCCCCCACCCCCCATCCATTACATACTACTGTGACCTCATGGGGAGCCGGGGAAAGCCTTCATCCCCATCATCTTCATCATTATTGTCCCACTTGGGTTTCAGCATGTATTGATTATCAAGTCACTAAAAGCTAATAGTTTGCTTTCAAAGCTTATTTGTTCCTCGCTTTTCCCACCAAAATATTCAGCATCTCCCTACAATAAAACTGCAGAAAGAGGCAAAAAATAAAATCCTTAAACTCATTGGAGAGCTTTTGTGGCCAACATGGGACACTAAAACGCTGCTGTGAAACTCTGTGAGACTAATTACTGCTTCTTTCATTGTTACAAGCCCTTAAAGGCAGCAGGACTTATTACACCTATTCAGTGTTAGAGGAACCGCTGGGACACAGTTACAGCCTTTAAATGAGGAACTAATTAAAAATATATCGCTTTTAAATAAATCATTTTTTTGTGTATTTGTTTTCAATTCCTCCTTAGTTAGACGACTGAAAGTACAGACACACTTTTTTATGGGTTGTGCAGCCGGATTTAGTTTTTATGTGTCTTTTCCCCAAATCAGCACTTCGCATTTTCTCTTTTGTTGACATTGTTCGTGCTGTATCGCATGGATTATGTGTTGGCCGTTGACTTTTACTTCAGATGGGAAAGGTTGAAAGACCTGTTTTTTTTATTTAGATAAATTAGTCCTGTTTTTGTTTGCACTGGTGGATGAGTAAAGATCATTCAAAATTGTAATCTCTTCCTGTGTTCCCGGTCTCTCTGTGGGCTCTAAATCAGTGTCTGCAGAACCACGTTCTCTATTTACGCCATATACATTACCATATACATTACCAATTCCCATCAATTCCCTCCAGAGTAAATGAGACAACCCTCGAGAACATGGAGGGATTTCATCGCAGCCGCCCTGTGAAAAATCAATGTCCAGATTTCTGCATATTTTTATAACGCCAAATAGCCACAATGTAAAGAAATATAGGCTAAAGAAATGCAGTGCAGTTGTCTCAGTTTTGTCTGAGGGTTGGCACCAAAGAGTCACAATTTTGAAAATCCCCGTTTTAGTCTCCTGGTCAAAAGCCTTGACTAATCCCATGCAGACGGGACTAATATGTGATGTAATAAACAATTTAAGGCCATTCAACCTACTAAAGTTAGCATTTATGAGCTGGCTTTTTCCCAGCTCGAAGTGAGGCAAAGGTGGTGCCTCACCAGTGACCTACTGAACCGTGATTTCTTTTTTTAAATGGAAATACATTTTAAGGAGATTTATGATGCCCCGTCTGCGTACTCTGAGAATGTTAAAACTCTATAATGGGGAAAAAAAGGGTTTTGGGATTAGAACATGATTTAATTTACATAAATTAGGGGCTGTAATAGACATTTTTCAAGACGGGTGCAATAAATAACATTGATGGCTCTGTTTAGCCATGTCATTTAATACACCTGTGCTTTTTCCTCATACGCCATCTCTACATGTCTGCTGTGGAAAAAGGCATGTTAGAAGGTCACCAGATGATGAATAGAGGGCTTAAAACACACAAAATATGCCTAAATGCTCATTTTTCACTCGCGTCTAAGCCTCTAAAGGAAGCAGATGGGTGTGTTTTTTGAAAATGTTAATGAAAAAGACAACAATTAGATGTTTACAAGGACAGCTGAGTGTTATTTCAACATCTGCTGTTTCCGCAGGCATCCAGTGATGCATTCAAGTGAAAATGAGCAGTTTACAGAGAAACCAGTTGATCCATAACACCACTACTCTGACTCTCCCGCTCCATCATCGGCCCCCGTCCTCCTGCAGTGGTTGCTTAGTATTCTGTCTGTGGGTCAGATCTCATAAATTTATCACATCTTGTTAGTAACATGAATTATGCTTTTAATGGCCGGCGCTAATTACCCAAACTATCGTCCTGTTACATTGTCTTTTCACCCAGCGCCACCCCGGAGTGATTCAACTGTCGTAATTACTGTAGGCAGTGATGCATTAAACACAATGCTTTTAAATTATTATTGCAGGCATGGTCAGGTTTTAATAAATGCTACAGAAAATGTGAGCAAAGCCCTTTAAATACTCTTTCTATGGAAAAAAAGAATGTGTGTGTGTGTGTGTGTGTCTGTCTGTGTGTGTCTGTGTATGCGTGTAATTTGTTTTCAGTGACGTCCTGCATGAGTCCTTTCTCTCTGGTCCTATATGTTCTGCCTGTACGATTTAGAGGATTTGCCTCTATACCTCATCTCTGCCGCAGGCCGGCACAGCTTTCTGCTTCAGTCTGTGGTGAGGGAAGTTTATATTGACTCATAAATTAGCTCTACTGCTCTGCCACATCCAACAGAGTGCTATCAGAAATGATCAACTCCGTTCCCTGTTAGCTGGAGATGTGAAACGGAAAGACGAGAACATTTTGTTTTTGTTTTTAAAGCTGCTTCAAACACCCCTCGCACTGCATTTTAATTAAGTTTATCGTCACATAGTTTGCTTTCCTGGTCAGGGTGAGCGTACGTCAGGATAGGGCGGGGCAGTGTTGCTTGTCACGTCTTTGTTCAGATTTGCCTTTTTACGAGCACAACCTAAGAACTCTGCATTTAGGTTTTCACAAGTATGGCACGCCACTATTTACCACAGCACGGCAGGGGGCAGACTCGCACGCACAACCCTGAAATTAGAAGACTAAAGCCTCGGTGGTGTGCTTTTCAACATTGTTCGCAGAAAAACAATAAGCCAGCAAGGACGGCTTCATGATTTACAGCTCATCCAAATTAGTATGTACAGTATTACCTGTCAGAATCTGCTGTTGCAATATATGTCGCACAATAAATAAGCAATTAAGTGTGATAGAAATGTAAATTCTCCAAAGCCATAAAAAAATACAAAAAAAAAAACCCCCAGAGGTAAAACCTCCTCATTACTCAATTGTGCTTTTGTAGCGTAAGGGCCTCGAGTTTCAAGTTAATTATATTATTCCTTATCGGGTTACAAAGGCATGCACAGATTTGCTATGAGATTAGCCTATCGCTAAATGGTCACTGGCTCCTGGAGCTAAATTGGGACGGCCCACGGTGCACAGCATTTATCAGATGCTGGAGCGAAGCTGGTGCGCTTAGGTCTGATTTATAGTCCTGCGTCAATGTCGTGGTGCGCTACACAAATGAGCATTTTGTGACCAAGCAAAGTGGTTTTCAGTACAACCACTGCTCTTTATCACCAAGTGAATGAGAGAATGTATCATTTGCGTAGCATATATAATCAATTACGCACAACACGCTCGTTTAATGTTTTGATGGACAAAGTATTCCACAGTGTACAGGGGACCTGAATCCCGACTATGTAACTTGGCTACCGTCGCCATGAGGCACGGATAACAGGATAATGGTGAACTCTAAAACGAAATGAGATGTGTTTTTAAGTTGTTCCAAACAGCGACACTCGAAGGCAGAGGGGAAAAGCTGCCCGCGACAGAGAGTGTGAGGATAATCGTTTTAAATAAGGGGATAATGGGGGCACGCTTTCACACAACTCAACTGAGAGATGTTCAGGGTCGAATTCACAAAAGCTACACAAATGAGACAAAAAGCACCCACAAAGGGTAAAATGCTCTGCCAAGTAAATAACGTGCTATTTGCACATATTTAAATTGGGTAATATCTGTACAAATTTTGTGCCAAAATCGGCCCCTTTCGTATGCAAATGAGTCTCATTGCAAAAACAGTCCAATTCACAAAGATCAGCACTAATCGCCCCTCGCAGTTAAAGTGAAATCATTAGTGTCTTCAGAGAGTTGGTGGTAACAACCTGTAGCTTGTTTTTCCTCCTCTCTCGCATTGCTCTGCCTACTGTGTTCTCGGTGCAAAGGTAACATTTATATTTCGCCACACGGATAATTGCTCTCACTAGTACGTTCATGATTACGCTGTAATATCATTAGGGCACACATCTCTTGTAAACCGGACCTTGAGACGTGGCAGTTACCGGTTTGCAAGTGATGCACAATTCATGGTGACATCAGCGGCCACAAAAAAAAAAAAAAAAAGTAAGCTAATGACGTGAAAATCCCCAGAAGACCTAAAACGGGAAACAAAGGGATCACCAGGAGGATTCTTCTTTACATCCGTCTTTCCTGTCGTCAGAGATTGATCTCCCTCGGGCCGGAAAGCCGTGATTAGGGCTCTTTCATCAAGTTGTTTCTGCCCTTGACGATTCATTTTCGTTCTCCATCGCTTTCTTTCCTCACTCATCAATTACGACGTCGTTTAATGAGCTTGCAAATACAGCATGTACTCCATCCACCCCTCATCCTTACATCAGTCTTGGTGTCGATCTTTGCCTTTGACACGTCATCCATACTCTTTGTCCCTTTGCCCCCTGCTGTCTCTCAGCCGCTTCGAGATCCATAACAATCAGCCCCTCCATCTCCTCGCTGTGACATTTGTCATTTATTCTCTTTCTGCTCTTCACTTGAAAATGTCTCACTCTGCCTCATCCTCTTTAAATCTCTTTAAAGTCTATGAAGTCCACACAGATGAGCTGTTGGTACATCAAAGACCTCCGCTAACCCTGGAGAGAGTGAATCTTCTGAACTAAGGACCATTTGTCCAGCCAAATACTTTAAGATCCCACTAACAAACAAACTGGTGAAACATAAGCTCTATGTTACATCACTGGCAGAGGTAATTTATGGTAATCTATCGGAGTCTCTTTTGATTTTCCCCGGTATTAAGCGCTCATTGTTGATTTTGTCAGCATCTCAGCTCTCGTAGCTTTGTTTGTTTTTGGCTCAAATAGGACACAAACTGTGTTGCACAAAAAAAAAAAAAAAATATTACACCTGTAAAAGAGGAAGATGAAACTTATTGGATGCTGTCACTTCAGCCTCAGGCTAGACTACAGAATGAGTGACAGGAGCGTGGGACGAACGTTGATCCACTGAGGGGGAGGAGCGTGTGACTAACGGGACACGTGTTGCACAAAAGTGCTCTCAACTTTATTATAAGAAACAACATCACATGATAAATGGAGGCACTCAACAGGAGTATGCTGGATTTTAAGTAACGAGACTAAAAGTGCTTTGAGCTAAATGCTCACATGCTAACATGCTAACATGTCAACATGCGCACAATGAGAATTCAAACATGCTGATGTTAGGTATGGTGTTTACCATGTTTGCATCTTAGTTTAGAGAGTTAGCATGCTAACATTTGCCAATTAGCACTAAATACCAAGTACATCTGAGACTGATTGGATTTCTAACATATTCAATAAATACAATAGAGCTGAAGTGGAACCGGAATGTTGTGTTTTATATAGTAAGAAAACCTCGTTCAAAATCCCGCTGACATTTGAAACAAGACTAATTACTAAAGATCCAGCGTTTAAACAGTTCTTAAAGTACGTTGTATGGCTTGCTTCATATGTCTAAACAAGGAAGGTAGTTTAAAGAAAATAAAAACTGTATATTGTTTTTGATGTAATACAGAGAGGAGTGAATGATGTAAATGTTTTTAGACAGCAGAGAATACAGCTAAAAAAAATCAAGTAAATATATTTTAGAGAATGTTAGTGAATTTTATGGAAATGGATAATACCAAGTTACTTGCTTCATCGTAACTTGGTATTAAGTACCTGTTTTACGATTTCGGGGGAGCTGTAGTTTTTTCTGTGCTTACTAAGTATTCGTTGTTTCACTTTGTTAAGATCACAAATGTTTCAGTATCTAATAGTTCTAATATGAAAAGTTAACTCCAGGAGCTTTTTTTTTTTTTTGTTTTTAAAGAAACATTAATAACATAAATGCTGAATGAAAGATTGCATTGAATTACAGAAGCTTGTGGAACAGAAGCTTAATCAGTCCATTGTTAAAAAAAAAAGAAATAGCTTGTCGCAATTTCCCTGTGCACAAGTTGATGTCTTGAAATGACTTGTTTTGTTTGACTAACAGTTGAAACTCCAAAGATAATCAATTTACAGTGATACAAAACAGAAAATCATTTGAGAAGCTGCAGTGAGCAAATGTTGGGCATTTGTGCTTTATAAATAAGTGACATTAGTTTTAAAAAATGTTGGTTCATTTTCTGTCGACTAATTGATTCATTGAGTTATCATTTTAGGCCTACATGCGATGTTGTCACAATATATTTTCTGCCTGAATGAGCCTATTAAAAGTGACGTGCGAAAAATGAATTTTGGGCTACGATTGACATACCTTTTTGCAAAAGAAGGCTGCTTTTTTTCTGGGACATTAGAGTGAGAGACTCTTGTCTACCAGTTATGATGCATTTGGTCTCGAAATGTGACCCTGGAGTTGGCACTCGCTGTTCCATTGGGCCGTGCCGAGGTGCTGCTTGTTATGTGTGTAGCAACAAGGGCATTGGAGACTTAAATGGAGTGCAGGTGTATGAGGTGGCAGGCATGATGTTGAATCTCTATCAGCTGATAATCAAAACAGCATCAGGTGGTGGAGAGGCTGTGGCAAAATCTTTTCACAGCTTTTAAAAAGTTGGCAGAGACACCACACCACCTTTTTCCATCGGGATTGTCAATTTAAATGGTGTAGTAAACCACGCCCGCATGGTACCGCATCATCTGGCACCACAGACCGGTCAATAGGAGAAGGTCATTTGGAAGTTTTGAAATGTCTCTGTAAGCCTGTAGCTTAGGACAGTAAATAAGGATGGGAAGAATTCATTATTGCCGCATAATATAAAAAAGAGAGAGAGAGGGGGGGGGGCAGGGGGGGAGAGAGAAAAACACTGGAAGAGATAAATGGAGACGGAAGAGACGAGAACAGAGAGAGTGAGAAACAGAGTCCATTAGCAGCTATTAATTACCTCTGATTTGTATTCACAGACTGGCTGCTTCTGAGCCTCAGAGAGATCAATTCTCCACTCTGGACCTCTGTCAACACACACACACACACACACACGCTTGCTTGTTACTTTGGCCTCTTGTTTTAACTCTTACTCACACTTTAGCACACTCTGCCTCATTACAGTTGCGCTATGTCGCGTTGCTGCTGGCTCTAGGTTAGGTGCCAACCAGACGACACGGATAGCCAGTTTGGCATATGAGTTTGCCCCTTTGCCCTCCTTTTAATTGCCCCCCTCCCCCCGCCATCGTCTTTCATGCCAAAGGTGCTCGATCAAGCTGAAAACATGACAACCTTACCAGCTCGTTGTCCCATTAGTGCGGGTAAATTCCCGATGGGAGCATCAGTGTGTGTGAGTCCCTTCAGGGTTCAACGTTAATGTTTTTTTTTTTTTCACTTGCCAATAACCTACTTGCCCAAAGTACATTTTTACTTGCCCTTATGCAAATTGTTTGATTTATTAGTGGTTATCAAGTAACAAGAAAGACTAAAGTTAATTTATCTGCCTAGCTCCCAAACTTGCGGCAAATTGCGCAAAACATAGTTGGAGTTCGCCCACATCCTTTCACCCAACGAAACTCCTGTATAATGTAATTGATTTCAATCAATAATTCCAACACTCGCTTGCTCGTTTCATTCTTTTTTTTTTAACTCGGGAGTTGCTAGATTTACTAGCCCGACGTGGCATTTTACTTGCCCCGGGCAATCGGCAAACCCTTGTGAGCCCATGCCCTTGTACAGAAGGTGGTGTGTTCTAAATCGGTATTGGCAAAACACGTCTTGAACTTTTTGTTGAAATTGATCTGACGTGAGGGAATGAAATCTAAAAATGAGGACACCTCTACCGGAAAGATAGCCTTTGAGCTTTCTTTCTATTTTTATTCGTTTTGAAGCAAAGGGTGCACACGGGGTTGCTCGGCATCAGAAAGTGCAAGGCAATAACTGTGTGACCTTTTAGCAGACTGCTGCTGACGGACAGGCGAGTAAAGGTCCAGGATTCCCCTCTTGGTCAAATCAACTTACCATATTATATATATATATATATATATATATATATGATGTATCATACTGCCTTTAGATCAGTAGACTGGAGTGGCAGCATATGTTTTCTTGTTGAAGTATGTGTGGTTGAATCCATATCTGGAACATTTCTAAGTGGCCGCTATGGGTAGATAAATGTGAGTTATATATACTTATTTTCCCATTACTTTTCCTTGATGAATCCTGTTATTTGTACTAAAGCAATGACCTAGTTGCCCCATGAAAATCAATCGAATCATTGTGTCTCATCTTATTAATTCTATAAAGCATGTTTGAACATTTTCTGCTTTAGAGGCAAATCAATTTTCTGAGTTAAATAAACAGAAGCATTAGTCTCACTTAAACAATTTAAGGAGTCAAAGTTGGCCTCACACTTGGATTAAAAAAAAAAGAAAAGAAGTTGACGTCGAGATTTTATTGTCATTCCTACGATATTTGCTATTTCAGTCAGAAACTGTGTCACCAGGCTTGGTTGAGATATGACAGTTACAGTATGTCTTCCCCATGTGGTGTAAGTTTTCAGCTCCATGTCCAGACGTAACTTGGATCTTGCTTCGTCTCCAGTCTGTCACTATTACAGAGCGTGGAGAACTTGAAGGCTGAGTGAACAAATGCAGAATTGAACAAGTTTTATTTCGGTCAAGAATCCCCCACTGTCATCTTGTCATAGTTAGCTTTTCATCCTCAGCCTATAATTACAGTCTGTAACTCATTCCTGTCACTGAGAAAGAAACTACGGCTTCAAGTATGTGCTGATATGAGAGGGACGGAGAAGAATTAGGATCTCTGAATACCTTCTTTCAATCATCCTGCTTTGCCACAGTGTAGACACATTTTTCTGTTTTTCAAGCTATTATTTTTGTTACTTTTCTTCTGAATGGAGGGTTCCCTGTCACAAATATATCATCTTGAAGGCTATTTATTTGACTTTAATTGTTCTTTGGCAGGATAATTTATGACTAAAAACTCTGGGACGCGATCATCGACTTGCAACTGCCTCCCAAACAGCAACTGAGTGAACTATTGATGGCAGTATCTTGGACAACATCCTGCCTCTGTGCTCATCCGCATTGATGAAGTGCACAGACTGCCATAAATTACTACTGAAGTTTGCCGTACTCCAAACAATATATTTGCACTCTATGAAATGCCCAATGTCTCCGTCCGGTGAGTTAGCTCAGCAGAACTCCACGCGATTTCATTTCAATGGACAGCTGAATGTATCATAACTTTCCCCAGACTCTCTGAAACTGACAGAGGGAAGTCTTGGATAATCTTGGTGCAAAACTTTAAAGACAAGTGCAAGACTGTACTCCCACGCAGGACCGCAATTTTACGGCTTCAGCTGAGCCAACTTCGACCCCAGGACATCTGGCGGGCGGCCAGGCATTTAAAACTAGAAAACAGGTTTGAACTGTTAATAAATCTCCATGACACAGAAATAGTGATGGATGCTGATAAGAACGGACAAGGGAGAGTTATGAAGAGTCCGAGCCAATAGAAACAGGCGAGGAAGCCGTGATTGGGAAGCAAAGGGAAAAACCATCTACAGAGGCGGTTCAATCTGTTACTTTGGTTATTGTAGATGCTATCAGACACATAAGTTGTAATGCAATTAAATAAAGACACACAGCTTCCCAGGTGCTAATCGAATAATTCTACATGTGGGGCCCAGTGAAGTTTGCAGAGAGCCATCGGAAGTGCTAAAGCAGGATTTCATTGAACTGTTTAATGGCCTCGACAAACTGGAAGCCCAGTTGTTTATTTGTGGATCGCAGCCAATGGTCAACAGAGGGATTATTAGATTCAGCAGACTTTTATCACTGAACACATGGCTCTGCAAAACCTGTGGTTTGAAAGGGATCAACTATTGATAACTTTGTGTTTTGGCAGTGTAGGCACATTTTCAGGACAGATGGCCTCCACACAAACCGATCTGGAGTTAAAGTACCAATGGACCATTATTGGTTCAGCCGGCCAGTCCCAATAGATTCACTGACGAAATGGAAGAGCTGTTTTTCTTTCTTTTCTTTTTTTTCGTTATGTAAAGCACTATGAATATAAAACGTGCTATACAAATACACTTGCCTTGCTGTGCCCTTTTTGTATCTTTTGTCGTCTTGTCATAAGGGGAACTGGTCCAAACAAAGATGTTGGAATCAATTAGGGTTCGTGTCCACCCTGCATTGCTAAACAGAAGCTTTTGAAAGTGTTCGTCCCTGCTCCTTCTGTTGCTGCGTGACTAGAAAAAACGAAACAAAAACAGTTTGAAGCGTGGTGTACTTTGATGGGGATTGTGTGTGTGTATGTCTGTGTGTGCGTTTCCATGAAAACTGTCTTCTTGCCGTGCTGTGTGTTGAAGATGTGCTGTCAGCAAACACTTGTTAAAAAAAGTGTTGTTTTGAAGAGAGGTCCGTGGTGGGCAGGCAGTTTTAACATGGCAGAAAATTAGCCAGCGCGCTCTCTGTCTCACAGGGGCCGGGCGGAGAGCGATGAGAGATTTAGGAGAGCGAGCGAGAGGGGCTGGCAGACGGAGGGGGAAAGGGAAGAAGTGAGAGACACATAGTCGGAGAGGAGAAGCAATGGGAAAGAGAGAAAGTGGATAGCTGTCGTAAAAGGCAACAAACAAGTGGAAGCAAGTGAAGGAGAAAAGATGAAGATGCTTACTGGCCTGGGTGACAGACAGAACAGAGAGATGAATTGATGCGACATCAAGCGAATGCCAAGAAACTGGAAGAGAGGGGAGCTGTGATCGGTGTGTATGTTAACAGCCTAATCATGAAGACAAAGAACTGCTGTAGCTGCTTTGAAGTCTTCGTCCTGCTAATGCAGCGGGGGCAGAGGCAATCTTGCACCTGTGTGCACCTTTTAGAGTCCCGTGCGCGTGCGTGAGTTTCTGTGTCTGCGAGGTTTGTAGCCCTCTTCCTCTTATCAGTGACATGCTCATTGATTGCCATGACAACTGCGGTTCGATTTGTCCCCAGTGATGAATGAGTCCGATCCCTATTTCCAAAATGACCTAGCAAGAGTGACTGTTTTTTTTTTTTTTTGTTCTTTTTTAACAGTGTTTGTGTGTTCCCTCACCCCATTTGGGTCACTTTCCTGCAGCTGAAATTGCCTAGTTTTCCACACGGCTGCACAGCTCCACAACACGGAGTGAGTTAGCCAGGGCAGTCGGCCACTGTGCAAGATTAGCCTGACAGAATTTGGTTAATGAACTCAAAAAAAGTTAAGTAAAACAAGTAAGTACATACCTAAAGTAATTTTTCATGCAAATATGTCAAAAAACGCTGTTTTCAGCCTCTCGAATAATATATTATAGAGTATTTCTAATGCTTTTTCCTTTTATTTAAAAAAAAGAAAAACATATTAAAGTGAATATCTTTGGGTTTTGGACTGACAAAATAATCTTTGGAATAATAAACCTTAGATGTGGAAAAACCGGGATGAACAAATGATTAATCGAGAAAATAATCATTAGTTGCAGCCCTATTGCACATCACATGTGTGTTGGTGTTCAAAACGCAAAAAAATGTTTGAGAGTTTCCTGAATATCTTCTCTGAAAGCAAACCGATTGTAGCCTGGTTTGTCTTGCAGGAATTGTTAAATGCTTCACTCTTTCAGAAGAGATTCTTATGAATCATTGAGGAATTAATCTCTTTTATCCTCAGGAAACGAGCAGTGAGACGAGAGAGCAGTGAGACGAGAGAGCAGTGAGACGAG
>CALSCE010000618.1:1787085-1801101 GCA_943593645.1 Bovichtus variegatus
ATGCTAACATGATAAGCTAAGCTAGTGAACATGTTAAACATTACATCTTAGTAAATGTGAGCATGCTAAGCTAAGCTAGTGAACATGTTAAACATTACACCTGCTAAACATCAACATGTTAGCTCTGTCATTGTGAGCATGTTAGCATGCTAGTGTTAGCGTTTAGCTCAAAGCACTGCACAGCCTCACAGAGCTGCGAGCATAACTGTAGACTTGTAGTTTAGTTTTTGTTATTGAACTAAAGAAAGATAAACTGGTATAAAGGGTGACATATGAGGGTGTTTAGTTCTGTTTTGAATATTAAAATGTATATTTACTGTTGATGATAATGATTTAGTGTTTTGCTCTTCCAGTGGTCTGGTGCCTCTACATAATGCCTGCTCCTATGGACACTATGAAGTTACTGAGCTGCTGCTAAAGGTACACTCACATTCTAGCTCAGCATATACTTACGCAGTGGCACTTACTCTTAGTTAATACAAAGAAAATGGAAATTGAATCCCAAGAGAATCAAGTTCCACTGTTTTGTTGTTGATTAAAAACAAGACACGTATGTACTAGTTGTAGTCCAGTCTTTAACAGTGTTTGGACTGAAAATTGTTCTCAACAATGCAAACTTTGCTCTGTTTCCTCCCTTTTGCTTCCCTCCCATTTATTCATATCCATTATTCCTTTTTTTCCCCCCCCAGCATGGAGCGTGTGTGAACGCCATGGATCTGTGGCAGTTTACCCCACTCCATGAAGCGGCGTCTAAAAACAGAGTGGAGGTCTGCTCTCTGCTGCTGAGCCACGGGGCTGACCCGACCCTGCTCAACTGCCACAGCAAGAGCTCCGTGGACATGGCGCCCACTCCCGAGCTGAAGGAAAGACTTACATGTGAGTGTGTGTGGTGCTTCATTTACATAAACTGCAGCTGCAGCGTACAGCGCTGCTAAATGTGTCACGGTGATGAATTAATGAAGAGATTGTTTTTAGGAAAGGGTGTATTTACAGTCGGGTTTGGTTTTGATTTGAAGTTATTTGAGCATTCAGACAGTTGAAAATGTGAATCTTTTGATAAGAGAACTGTTGAGCTGAAAACAAGGAATTATGGATTTGAAGAGAGACGGATGATAACATCTGACATGAACAGTTCCACATGCTTGGATAGCTGAGCCGAACAAAATGAAGTCTCGGCTGGAGCTCATATTCCGCAGGCTTTTTTTTTTTTTTTTTTTTTGTGTACTGGATGAAACCCCACAGAAAAAGAGTGCAGACTAATACATCATTTTCAGAAACTGTTTAGAAAGGGAACAACTTTTGGATTTTAGCTTCCTAAATCTCTAATCTATAAAAAAAAAAAAAAAAGAACTGTTAAAACTAATGTTGTGTTCAAGTCCTGCTTACCTTGAAATTGGGCTTCTTACACAGAAAAGCCCAAATATAAGATTAATCCCCTCTCGCACACATACAAACCGGTGTTGACATTTTTTCAACACCTGTTTTTAGCTATTCTTTTAAAGCGACAATGCCAAAAATGTGCTTGTACAGCAGTATTTTGTGGTAACAAACTGACTTTCCTTGGGTTTTTATGTGTAAACTTGGGTTTCGTTGAACTGTTTCATTGTTTTTGGACATTTAATAGACCAAACAATTAACAAATGATTAATGGATAATGAGAATACTCCTTAGTTGCAGCCCGCCCGCAGCTTTATACCACCATTGACTGCTGAGCCCTCACTCCTGTTAACCGGCAGGTAGAGGCCGTAAGTGATCAGCAACTGCTTCAGTAGCAAAAGGCATTTCTGCCAATCTGCTAGGCTAAAAACAAGCCTTACCTTGTCTGTTGCAGGCCACATTTAGAGTTTTGTTGTGGCTTCAAAACTGACATCCATAGATAAGTTTGGTCTCATTTTAAAGCGGAGCATCTGTAGATAAATTCCGTCCCAGATATGTTGTAATCCACTAAAGTTAGGCACGACAAAAGATGAATACATTCCCATGCATCCATGCATGTGTTTTCTTAATGGAGCATTTTACAGATGTATGATATTTGAATTAAACAGACGGTGCGCAATAATTAAATTACATTTTTTTTTTTCCTTCGTCTGCACAGTCAAAGCAGACAAGATAAGTCTTTGTCTCTGCCAGAAGGCTCTCTGCAACTCTTTGAAAGTTAATTAGTGAGTTGGCTCTCCCGCTGCTGCACTTGTTGCTTTATCTTTGTAATGAGGCAGATCAAAGCAAAAATCAAATGCTACATGAATCATAAGCCATCTTGAGTTCGTGTACAACTGCAGGACAATTGCTCCTGTTAGTTTTATGATGTTTAAAAAGAGGGTGTGTCTTTGAAAATACGTCTCAGTCGGACATTTGCTGCGATAACAAAACAAAAAAACCTAAAACTGAAGACTTTGTTTTTAAAATGCACCAGACTTTGTAGTATTTCTTCCAAATGTTATGTTTTTAACGTATCTGGGTATCTACTGTATACCTCTAGCTGTGTGAGTGTGTGAGTGAGTGATGACATTTTGTGCCAGCCTTTTTTCTTTTCCTGGAACAAATCAAATTGTTATCTGAAGAGTACAGTCTGTGAAGAATACTTTGGATGTGTTTTGTTCAACCTTTGATTCCCTGACATTAAAGGTTCACTGTGTAATTCAGTTGCTAGTCAGTTGGACTGCGATTTTCAGCAGATTTCTCCGCAACACAACACATAGACGTCTTTGACACAACGTCAACACTGTTACCTCTTCACATTCTGTTGATAATGTTCGTTAATTCTTTTAATATTTTAAGTTTAAATCCTGCCATATCTTACACGGTGAACCGTTAAGCCTTGTCTTGAATACAGAATGGGATATACATATATATATATATATATATAGTTTTTGGTTGACAATGGGAAAAGCAATATAGAAAAGAAGTGTAGTTTGCCCAGATGGCTGAGACAAAAGTGAAAGTAGTAGACAATGTATTGTATTTTAAAGGAATACTTTATAATTTTGGCAAAATTGCTTATTGGCTTTCTTAACAAGTCTCATCGTCACTGTGAGGAAAAACCACAAACTAAGAAACTAAGTTTTTCTAATGAGCACATTTCCAAAAATGGTGTCTGACCTCGTAGAGTTGATGTACATGTGATTGTTCTGCTTGTCAAATCATTTAATGCAACAACAGCAGATACTGATGAATCAGATGAAACCCACACAGTAATATATTTCCTATATTAAGCACGTCAGTCGAACACCTCGTGTAACTGCAAATACTAAAACTATTTTCATAATTTCTGATTTTATAGAAAAATTCTGAACACTTTCTCCTCTTCAGGCATCTTAAAAGCCTTCAAAGAAATCAGAAAAGAAAATATTTATGTGGTTGAGCTCCACAGTACATGTCTACACTGTGCTTAGGGCTCAAAAGGAGACATTTCTTTATATAAAGAGAAAAAGTTTTTGAGGCGCTGTGGTAGACTAACAAAGGATGAAAAATGACTTTTTCTTGAACACATTCCCTTGAAGATGTGACTTCTTTGTAGGACTCAAACCATTCGCTTAAACGTTTGATTATAAATGCATGAATACCGTCGCTCATTGGTAGATAATCTTGAACTGACTCCTTTTTATGCACCCTGAAATGCTTCTGAAGCAAAATAGTTTGTTTGTAATTTCAGCCCTCAGGGGGGATAATCACTGGTTTCCGCTCCATCTCCAGCACGCAGACGGTTGCATCATAAGTTATTAGTTCGCTGGTGAAAACTTTGAAGTAATCTTTCTAAAGTATTGGTATGCTGCAGAGTCATTGCAAGGGAAATAATAAATTGTTGTGGTCGGTTGAGAATCTCGTAAATCCGGTTTTGGTCAAGTTTTTTCATTAAGTTAAAGCACCAGATGCTCCTCTATGTGTTTTTTTTTTAGATGCTTTCGGGTTAGGAAACCTGCCAAGATAAACTCAAAATACCACCGAAACCAACGCTGTTTTTCTCCTTTTCTAACATGTTGACATTTTGTGTGTGTTCAGATGAGTTTAAGGGCCACTCGCTGCTCCAAGCTGCGCGCGAAGCTGACATGGCTAAGGCTAAGAAGACCCTGGCACTGGAGATCATTAACTTCAAACACCCGCACACACACGAGACTGCGCTGGTGAGATGAACACACACACACACACACGCACGCTTGACTGCACACACGGATTCTGCTGCAGGGATGCATAGATGATGTTTCCGTCTGTGTGTTTCAGCATTGCGCGGTAGCATCGCCGCACCCCAAGAGGAAACAGGTGACGGAGCTGCTGTTGAGGAAGGGCGCCAATGTAAATGAGAAGAATAAAGAGTGAGTGCTGTTTTTATCTGCTCATGATCACAGTGAGATCATCATTATTATATTTGTATGCAAACTGCACGCTGTCAACAAAATGATTTGAACATGTGGAGATGATTGCAGGCTTTTGGACTGAAGCTGCCTGTAGGTGGTATTTTCTACTTTAAAAAAAACAAAGTCGGACACTAGATGAGCATGTTTTTCTACAGTTTTAGTGTCGGTGAAACACAAATAAAGCAACCTTTTCTCTCCTCTCTGTAGTTTCATGACTCCTCTCCACGTGGCAGCAGAACGTGCTCATAATGACATCATGGAGGTGCTACAGAAGCATGGTGCCAAGGTAAATCACAGCATTTTCTATATTCACTTTAATCATCATCTATCTATTTATTTGTAAATCGATGATCTTTTAGAGGGTTTTTTATCAACATAATTAAATACCCACATTTCAGTATGTCCCAATATATATCAATATCACACTATAAAATTGCATAACTGTTTATGTCCTGTATATTGGTTGCTAAAGAGAGATTTAGATTTCTTTGAACAACGCCAAAAACTGCCAGACTTGGCTCTGGGTCTATGGTCAGACAACAGATCTGCACACTGTATTAAAAGCTCCCAACAATATTCATTGTGCAACATTTTGAGCCGACAGAGATCTTTGTCAAGCATTGTCAACTCCCCCTCAATCCATGGCCTTTGTCACACATGTACGAGAGTGTTTCAAAGGCCTTAGCTCAAAATTGTTTCATATTTGGGCAAGCCCAAAATGAATGAATAAGGGGTTGACTGGACAGATGCAGTCTGTGAAATATCTTTTATTGAGTCAAATTATCCTCCCATTTTGATTTGAGATGTTCCAAATTACACAATTTAGATTGAAGATTATAGACATACATATACTCAATAATGTTTTACATAATACCTCAACATGATTATTAAACGTATGTATTGTAATAACTAAAGCTCATTTCTACATATATGAGAATGAACAACATCTTCTAGGATCATATTTGACTACCGTAATTTCCGGACTATTCAGCGCATCTGAATGTAAGCCGCACCCACTGAATTTTTAAAAAATATGTATTTTGTACATAAATAAGCCGCACATGTCTATAAGCCGCAGGTGTCTACCGGTACATTGAAACAAATGAACTTTACACAGGCTTTAACGAAACACGGCTTGGAACAAAAATAAACAGGCTTTTAAACGCCTTCAACTTGAAAGCTGCATCATATGCCTTTCTCCGTGTCTTTGCCATGATGAGGGTGACAACATGACCGTAATCAGAATCGTGACCATTCATAATGTCCGCTGTTTAAAATGTCCGCTGTTCATAATGTCCGCTGTTCATAATGTCCGCTGCTGAAGACATTCCAAGAACTAATAATGCAATTGAAGGTTGGCATAATGTTTTTAGAGGTTCATTTGGTACACTGAATGAAACACCGAGAAATTTCGTAAAAAAGTTAATTACCGTAATGAATGGGAAGTTTGAGCGCGCTCGATTTACGTCACATTATGTGACGGTGCTCAGTTTTTTGGCGACATGAAGCTTGTGAAAGCGGGAACAATCCATAAATTAGCCGCGTCATTGTATAAACCGCGAGGTTCAAAGTGTGGGGAAAAAAGTAGCGGCTTGTAGTCCGGAAATTATGGTACTTGTCGTGGCACATTTTGTTTAGACACATACTTGAATCCGCAGAATGACATGTTTATTAACATCTTCAAATATCTTCAAATGTCTTGTGTTGTTGGTTATTTCTTATAGAAAGAAAAAGGAAGTTTTTATATGGAAACTTATAATTACAGGTCGACAAAATGTCATTCTCACCTGACCCAGCAACAATGTAGATGAGGCTATTTGAGGGGAAATTGGTTCACATGAAAAGAATATTACATACTTTTCATCCCAAAATTATTTATCACAGATGATGGAGCGATGAACAGTTTTGAGATCATCTAAAGGTGGATTTTTTAATTTTTTTTTATTTTCTTTAAAGAGGTGAAGCAGTTTAGGAATTTCTTTTTAACTGAAGGTCTTTTCAGGAATCGTAACACAAAGGTGTTTGTGTTCGCAGGTGAACGCCGTGGACACGCTGGGTCAGACGTCGTTGCACCGCGCAGCGATGGCAGGCCACCTTCAGACCTGCAGGCTGTTGCTAGGATACGGGGCAGACGCCTCGCTGGTGTCACTGCAGGGCTTCACTGCTGCTCAGATGGGAAATGAAGCTGTTCAGCAAATACTCAACGGTATGCCGCCACCCTTTGGGTGTGTGTGGGTGGGTGTGTGTGTGTGTGTGAGTGGCTGGGTGTGCAGATGTCTGGGTGCCATGTTGTTTTAGTTGCTATGCAGCTGCTAGCAACAGTGGGATTAACTGGAATGGTTTTGAAAGGTCAGTATTGATGCATTCAGACTTTGTGCAGATAGAGTAAAGGCAGCGCGTTAGACGAATCTCCACTTTACATGACTGAAGTATTTCCAGGTTAAAGGTGCACTGTGCAGTTTGTATGTTAATAATCCCTCATAAAACTCTGAGACTTTAAGACGTTACTGCACCCAGCCAAGAAATGGTGTGGCTCGGGGGGTGTCGCGTATATAACGGTATTGATGATAAGCAGGATATGTAAAAAAATGACTGATATCATGTTAATGATGCACATATGATAATATAGTATTGTTACTTCTTTTATTTTCTTAGTGAGTTCATCATACAATTCATTTTCTAAAAAAGAGACAAAACGCATAATAGACAAAGTTAAAGATGAATTTGATTGATAGAATATTATTACATTTTTTATCAAAATGTTCTGTAGGTATAGCAATAATATCGTCAAAGTGAATTATTTTGGCCACGATGATCGAGCAGTGAAACTCTGATATCGTGACAGCCCAAGTATGGGACATAACCCTCTATAAAAACCACAACTTGTTGATTTTTTTTTTTGTACAGATTAGTTAATCATGTGTTAATTAGTGTTCTAGAGAAGTGCTAGCAGGTTGATTTAAATAAAAAATAATTAAAAAGCATATCTGCCTGCCCTGATACATGGATATCTTTATTTTCTCTTAACCACAGCATTGTAATCATCAATAGTAAAATGAACTTTCAAAGAAGCTGCAGTCAGTTGTACGTTCTGCTGGGGTGGCAGACAGTCAGTGAATCACTCTTTCCTTTCTGTTATTGTCAAGGTGAAAATCAAAGTTGACGGTAGACATTTTATATAATTTAACCACATTTTTAACAGAAGATGTAGTTTAGTAATTTTCCATTTTCGGATGCAAGATGCCCTTATAGCTGTCAACAGACTGACATGCAGCAGAGACATGCTTGGTTGTCTTGTGTCATTTTCTCTCTTTTTTTTTTTCTCTCACCTTTTTGCAGAGGACACATTTTCTTTCATGGTCATTTGTAGCTTTTGTGAATGTTTGTGCAAAGTATTTCTCCAATGTTCTCCTGTGTGTTCTGCTCTGTAGAGAACGTCCCGGTGAGAAACTCCGACGTGGACTACAGACTTCTGGAAGCTGCTAAGGCCGGAGACCTGGACACTGTCAAGGTTAGGATTTGTCACATTTTTGTAACTGACAGTTGAGATTGTCCGTTGCATTTTGAGGGTATTAAAGGGTTAATTGAGAGATGATTCATTTCCCTCTGAAACAAATCAATATCGCATTAATTTGAAAGATGAGAAAAAGAACTTGACCTCAGCGGCCTCGCTATGTGAGGAAGCAGAAATCTTTTTTTTTTTAATTGCCTCATTAAGGTTTGGAAATAATATGGAATCCTCTCCAGAAAAGTGTGTGTAAAACTTGACCCTAAAAATACCTGAACTTACATTCCACAAGTTATACACTCGATGAGCTAAGTGAAGAAAACATGATCAATATCAGTTTATTGTCCTTTTAAACTTGTAAAAAGATGATACACAACAGAAAATGAAATCATTGAATATGTGACACAGATTATGCTGTCTTTATTTTTAAATGATAATTGAACACAATGTGACCTTTAGGACTCCTCTTGTTGCTCTTATGGAGTCCTGGTCGTCGTGGTTTTTGTTAAATGTCAGGTGGATTTCGTTCTCCATGAATCAAATGTTTTCTGTTCACGTCTTTGTGTCCGCACTGATCCCAGTCAAATTGCGAACCCGTCTTCTTTTTAAAGGCCAAATTTCCCCTCGTAATATTTCCGAGCACCACACTCAGTGTAATCATAGCAGCTGTTTGCAGTCTGATTTGCGCCCGGGCCCACTCGTGTTAAAAGTGTAGGCGCTCGTGATGCTCTGTAATATGCCTCGGATAAAAACCACCCACCAAATGTCAGGACCCGGTAAGTTCCGGCAAAGTGTTTGACAGAAGTATTTGGTGTAGAGTGAAAATCGTTGTGTCTTTCCCCGCCGAGACAGACAGTAATGGGGTTATCCAGATGAAGAGGGTCTGTCAGAGTCTGAAGTGTGATGCTTTGGCAGGTAGGCAGAGAATCGTAGCAGAACAGACAATGAGCTCTGGCCTGGCTCTCTGTCAGTCCCTGATGCACACACACACACACACACACACACACACACACACACACACACACACAGACATGTGTACGTACATGGACTGGGGTTAACAGTCTGGCTGAGCTTCTGATTGACAGAAGAAAAATAGCTCTTTTCACCGCTCCTGGGCTCCTGTCATCTGTTCCAATGTTGAGGAGGTTCAGACTGTGGCTGTTAGAAAGATGGTCACCTCAGACACCGGGTCAACAGACGGGAGCGTCTTCTCCTTCATTCGAAGCAGTAAATACCATTCCAAATTATTATGCTCTGGCTCCACAATGCAGAAGCCACAGCTGCATTAACTGTATTTTGAAACATTATCAAAAGGATAAGGATAGTGGAACAATTAGCAGCGTAAGATCTTTAAACACAGAGCTAATGGTGGCCACAAAAAGCTGTTAATAATACATTACATGGATGCACTTTGCTCAACTTAGCCATCTAAAGAACATCATCAGCTCAAACTGTGAAACGCATATTCTACTCCTCGAGAGGAAGAAAAGCAGAGCGCACAACATGACTCCGTTATGCAATACTGCTGCTTCTTTTTATTTAAACTTTTAGCAGCAGTTCTGATTGGTCAGCAGCATTCAAAATGGAACTGAAAGTGCAACTTTGTGAAAAAGTTTAAATCACTGTTTAGAATAACAAATTATAATTCCAGTGTAAAATACTGGATATAACTCAACACTCAATGTAGCCTGTGCCTCAATTAAATAGCAAATTACAAAACACGTTGCAATGTAGAACATAACCTCAATAATTATAGCTTCACCTTAAAGTAATAGCATCTCCAGTATATACTGTGCAGTGGAGCAGAGTACGGTAGACGTGGCTTTCTAAGGCTGAAGGCTATTCCCCCTGATATCAAGTTAGCTGCATTGATTTAAAGAAAAATAAATCTGAGGGGAGACAGCTGCAAGCTCTAAATGTTTATTCACATGTGACCTCTGGGGTTGAACTTTATGTAAAACAGCTGTAAAGACATTGGAATTAATGCAATTCCAGTATGAAAAGATCCTTTCAATGTAAACTCAAATATTTTGTTCAAGTATTCCCCTAAGATGTCGCACCAAAGTTTAGTTAAGCATTTACGTAATAGATTTTTTTTTTTTTTTTTTTTTCTTCTCTGATATCCGATCTAGTTATTTTTTGCCAGTAAACACAGTTTTCACGAACAGAGGCCTCGATGGCAGTTGAAGTGCGGGATAATGGCTCAAGATTGAGGAATACGTCTGACAGCAGGATGTTTCATATTATTTCCTAGAGTGTGGCAGAAGGAAACTTTAAATGAAATGTCCCACTGTGTCTGCTCTTAGTACTGAACTGTGTAATTGGGTCTGAAATAACAGCAAAGCAGAAAAGTAGCTCCGTTATTTCCTGTGAGCAGAAGGGCAGCAGGTGTCTGCCTCAGTTCACCCGACGTGCATCAACTTCAGTTAATAACTTCAATATTGTTGTCCTCTAAAACCCTTTTTTTTCACTCACATATTTCATTTCACGGACACATTTTTTGAATTATAAATCATTGTGGATGGGCAGAGCAACAGTGTCACTCTAAATGAAGTCGCTCTCTTTCAGAAGTACCGTTTGTTTTGTTTGATGTTGGTTTTGGTTCGCTGGGTATGTTTTTTTTTTTGTTTTTTTTAGGGAATAAAAAAGGACGATGTAGACTTTAGAGTCTTGAGACTGCAAAGTTTACGTCATCCCGCCAACATGCTCAAAATGACAATGCAGGTATAATGTTCGCCATCTTCTTGTCGCGCGTGAGCGTGTTTGTTTGCTAAATAGCAATAAACACAAGGTACAGCTGAGGCTGATGGGAATGTTTTTAGTTTTGGAGGTAAAATGTGAACCTCGTGGTGGAGCTAGCGGAAAAGGTCAGGGGGACTGAAAAAAATGGTATTAAATTAGTCATAGCATAAAATGTTACTAGGTCATATCAATATTATTTATAGAGCCTAATGGCACAAATTACAAATTTGCATAGAGGGGCTTTACAATCTACAATACAAAAAGTGTACGACACCCTCTGTTCTTACACCTCTTTTAGTAAATCTCAAGTAGACATGACAATCATAATAAGGAAATTACAGTGCAACCAATTCCAAAGAAATGTTCCCTCTTTATATTTGTATGTAAATTACAAACGATTTTCCCCGAGTTATCAAAGAAAAATGATGTGTCCAATTTCCTACCTGTCGCTTTTTTTTTTTGAGCTCTTGATTATTTATCGCAACTCATCACTCATCTTCAGTAAGAAAGTGGTGTTATTACACACAAAGAACACTGTCCTTAAGAGAAGCCTCTTGAAATGATCCAATCTTTAAATCTGATCTTTCTTTGTCCTCATAAAGCTGAATAATAGAAACAATAATGGGCTACGGGATGACTCGCGGCTCTTCGGTACATCGGTTCTTTGATTTGAAATCAGATATTCATTTTGTCTCTGTCTCTCTCCAGTCGTTGTGTACGGCTCAGAATGTGAATTGCAGAGATCTGGAGGGACGACACTCCACTCCCCTTCACTTTGCTGCCGGCTACAACCGAGTGTCGGTGGTGGAGTATCTGCTGCACCACGGGGCCGACGTGCATGCCAAGGACAAAGGGTGGGCCTCCTTAACTTATGCTTTCATTTGCAGCAAACTCTTACGGGCAGTTTGTGTATCAATTAGTCATTAAAGTCATGGTAAAGTTATGGAAGGTGATCATTTCTAAAAAAAACTAATTCTGCATGTGTGCTTTCCCTTCACAGCGGCCTGGTCCCCCTCCATAACGCCTGTTCGTACGGTCACTACGAAGTGGCCGAGCTGCTGGTCAGACACGGAGCCTCAGTCAACGTGGCCGACTTGTGGAAGTTCACGCCACTCCATGAAGCCGCTGCCAAGGGCAAATACGAGATCTGCAAACTGCTGCTGAAGGTCAGACCCGCCCTTTCCTCTCCTGATGCCTGACTTGCGCTCAGTGCCACAAATGTATATAAATGAATGTGCATGGGCAACCTTAGTAGCAATCAACTCTTGAGGAAACTCTGTGGCAGTCACTGCCATGAAAACCAGACTAGTGATGCATAAGGTGTGAAATAACAGTCATTACAGTCCTTAAATTGGCAGTATTCACTAAAAGGTATGACTTGAGTTTTCAGCCCCGTCAGGATAAATTCTAAGCAATCGGAGTACAAGGCCTGTGAAATGTTGCAGTTTTACAGCCAAATGTGTTTTTCTTTTTCCTATCATAAACACCTCCAGACTAGGCTACACCGCTAAAGTGTTTTTGCCATACGGGGCCGCATAACTTATTATTAGATCAACACACGGCAAACTGAAACACACATCAGCTGCAGGGAAAATGTGCTGCTTCAAGATTGTTTTACTCTGAATTCCTTTGCTGTCTTTACACAAAGAAATTAGTGATTGGGAGCAAATCTGAGTCGTACGCATTGAAAAGAAATCCAACAACCTAATAATAAAATTTAAAAAGCAGAATGTGATGAAAGATTTGCCAAAAAAAACTATTGGAATTGTACAAGGTCGAGAGAGTTAAAAATGATTGCTCATGGTCAGTTAAAAAAACAAAAAAACAAAAAAAAAAAAACAGTATTGCATGCGAGTAGCATATGAAACAAAGATATATCAGCAGTCAGGTGGTGCAGCCAGATAACTTTTTGTGAGATTGACAAGGTCAGACTGACAAACTAGTAAAAAAAAAAAAAAAGAAAAGAAAGAAAGTGCTGCACGCTACAGCTCACAGGAGAAATCACTAATCACTTTGAGGCTAACTGCAGTTGAGCAGTGCTGGTGGTGACAAAGTAAAAGCGTGCTGATGCAGTGGGGGTGTGTGGTGCAGTGGAGTTGCTGGGATGACAGTTATGGTTGAGCGGAGTGGGCAGTGTTAAGGAAGGCGACAGCTCTTTGGGGGGAAAGGCGGTTTCGAAGTGAAATGGAAGCAGACTGAGCAAATAGGACTGACTTCAAGACTAAAACCTGCAGCGAAAGAAAACTTCGGTTCTGTGCAGAGCGATAAGAAGACTAACGTTCTTCAAATGAACCCACGGAAGAAACACAAGTGTCCTTTTCCCATCACGTCTTCCACCTTTTTTGACCAAGGCTTTTTTCATTGCGTCATCTTGTCGCAGCCTCTTCTTCTGCAAAGATTTAATGGCACCGCGTTGGGGAATTTGTGCCAACAACTGTTGATCTCGATGCACCCTCCTCCGAATGTCCGCGTGTCAGTAGTGGATTGAAACGCACTTCATTTGCATTTTCTGTTCCATAGGTAAAATCTATTATTTAACATTCTATTATACAGTATGTGTGAGGCAAGTGAAATACTGTCATCCACCGACCTGGTCGCCCCGCAGGAAAACGGATATTGATTCAATTTCGGGGAAGGAGGGTTTTTTTTCTTGACAAAAGTGATTATGAGGGTGAGTTCCACAGGGCAATAGCCACTATCAACATTATTTGTTTTGGCACTGGAATAATACGGACTGGTTGCAAAAAAAAAAAAAAGAAAAAAGCCCAGCCTGGGGTAAATGAGTAAAGATATATAGCATATGCAGATTCGTCATCATAACCCAAGCCGTTTGAACGCCTATGGGAGATTCCCGACCGACTTCAACATCACAAATCGAGTAAGTATCTTTTAGAGTAATCGTGTTAATCTCTTCAGTCGAGGTCAATAGGTTGTGACAATATTGAGGTACATTACAATCCACCTCTTCTTATGCGCATGTGTGGAAATGCCAAAAAAAAACCGCTTAGGAGACGGAAATGAACGTGAGATTTAGTGTTTCCTCACAGATGTGATGTAACGGTCCTCACATTGATACAGCCTGTTTCCTGCAGAGCGTTTCTCTGGTTGAAGTTCGACAGGTACTCTTGCTACGCCCCCCCAGCAGGAACACCGTCCGCCTTAACAGCTTTGTTCATGTTCAGCCAACACAAGCTCTTATTTATTTATTACAAGTGATTGTTCACCCTCGTCTGGTGTAGCCTCAATGTCAGTGTGTGACCCTGTGTGTAGCCTCGTGTGCAGATAAGTCCCAGTAAGTGCTCTCAAAGCAGTCCTGGAGATCAGAGCTACTGCAGAGGCCACACTCTGAGGTCTGGAGGCGGAGGTTACACACACACACACACACACACACACACACACACACACACACACACA
>CALSCE010000618.1:1801111-1836162 GCA_943593645.1 Bovichtus variegatus
GCTCTGCTCGCGTTTGTGGCCATGCTAGCGGCACGGCTCCGGGGATGGTGCAAACTGAAGTATCTGAACCACTATTGGATGGATAGCTATGACATTTGGCGCATGGTGCCCAAATGATGATTCTTTGACTTTGGCGATCCCTGATTTCAGCAGGTTTGACATTCTCGGGTTTTAGAGAAATATCTCAGAAGGTTTGCCATGAAATTTGGTCTTGAAAAAAAATGTTTTCCCTGAAAACGGTCCTTGAACATTTCATCTAGCACCATTATCATTACTTTTCAATTTGTTTAGTACATTAATGACCGAATACCTTCAAAACTAACGATCTTCCCATCAGCCTCAGCTCTAATTTGGGTTAAGCGGCAATTAGCAAATGTTTGTACAGTTTCATAAAGCCGCTAGCATTGCTGAAGACTCTTAAAAGAATATTTCCCCCCGAAAATGATCGTTTGTGTATCAGTTACTACCTCGTGTTGACTTCAATTTGTGAAGAAAATCTTGAATTCCTCCACAGTGAACGAAGAATCCGAAAAAAGGAGTAAATTCCTGATGACTTGAAGTAAATGGAGGCCGAGTTTAACAACAGCCTCACGCTTGCGCTCCTCTTCCGTGAGAGCACTGTTTTTGTGGAAGTGTTTTAAACAGTCAGATTTTTAGTGAGTTATAGATATACAAATGATCATTTTTCAAAATCGCTCAGAGAGCTTACAGGTTCCAAAAATGTTCACTGTTGCAAATGGGAAATCTTTCATGAAGTGAATATAAGCTGAATCCAATAGAAGTTGAAAAACCGACATGTATTTATATGTAAATGTCCCAATTATTACTTAAATGGGTCTCTATTCTAATTTTCCTGGATAGCGAATAAATTACAGCGAGAATATGATTACAGCAGCAGCAAAGAGATAATAGAAATGGAGAAGTAGGGCAGAAAAATCAGAACATGGATAGGTTCTAAAAAAAAAAAAAAAAAAAAAGAAAAAAAAGAAGGAATACAGCGAAGAGAGATGTATAACGGACAGTTTCAGGCCAGCAGTGGATACCCAGGGGAGTGGTCCCACAACATCACATTTTAATGAGGGGATTTTCAAAACCTAAAATGAAATGACAAGCGAAACCATAACCTAGATGATTGAACGATGAAAATGTCTGCCTTCCAGCCCTTCTCCGGGTGTGTGGTGTTTTCCACTTCACTGGACGTCCTGTCCTTCTCGTCTCTCCTTCACTCCGCTGAATTACCTTCATCCTCTCCTCACTCGTCACTTGTCATCGTCTCTTTCTCTTTCTAAGTGAAACCCTTCCACCGGGGTTCAAACAATAATGGATTTTGAGGACTAATCTTATCTTTAGAATTCGACAAAATGACAGGCTATGTTTTGTACGATAAGTATATTATCTCGATCCATAGAAAATTAGAAAAGAATAATAATAGTAACGCTAATAGTTCAATTCATCTTTGGTAAGGGAGACAAAGGGAAATGATGCAAGAGGTGCTGGATTATTTACACAATATTATATGTACATATATACTGTATAACATGATATCAGTATTTCGCCGTTTTGTATTTGTCATGACAAAAAATGCATTTTGATTGCAAACTGTCTGCCATGGACACGCAGCCGATAAACATTTCGTTTTACTTTCAACACATTTAAAATGGAATAAAAATATTTTTCCTCCTCCTCTCCACCTCTTCCCTTTCGGACTCCTCTCTCCAGCACGGAGCGGACCCCACCAAGAAGAACCGCGACGGGAACACGCCTCTGGACCTGGTGAAGGACGGAGACACAGACATCCAGGACCTGCTGAGAGGAGACGCTGCGCTGCTGGACGCTGCTAAGAAAGGCTGCCTGGCCCGGGTGCAAAAGCTATGTAGCCCCGACAACATTAACTGCCGGGATACGCAGGGACGCAACTCGACACCCCTGCACCTCGCAGGTAATATGCATGTAGAGCCACCAACATAAAGCTGCAAACACGGGTCCTTTTTAATAAGTAAGCAGGTGTCACTTTGCAGACACATTAAAATGAATAATGAAGCCAGAGGTTTCTTATTACTGTTTGGCTGTAGTTTGCAGGATTTAAGCGACTTTGGACATGGCATATTTGCTGGTGCCAATCACTCTCATAACCTCTTGGGATTTTGGCTCAGTGCTGTGCCAGGAACGAGGCAATAAACACGCAGACAGCTCAAGTCTTGAGGACAAAAGCACCTTGTTTATAGACAGGCGGGCGGGCCGGTACAACTTAGCAATTTATTAATGTTTTATTCAGGTTTAGCATGCAGATCCCTTGTCCCTGAGGTGGCTGGTCTGAAACTACACCTACTTCACTGGTGCCCGACAATCATTTCATGAGGACACTCCAAAGTGAATACTGTCATGGAGTATGAGCTCCGAAATGTCACCATCAGACCAGTTTATGGAATTGTTGACATGGCAACAGTGCCATGTGGCTCTACGATGGTCATGGCATCCGTGAAAAAAAGACGCTGATTGGTTCTCTTTGAATCTTTAACCAGTTACATCCATGTTACACCAGTGAGTACTGGGAGCAGCCAGGAGAGCCTCGTCTCAGCATCTCAGTTGTTGTGCCTCAACAGGGGATTGTGTGTAAAACATAAGTGGGAGCCTGACCATGCAGCTCCGTGAAAGTGACCTGCAGGGTCTTAAAATAAGTTCCAAAAGGCACAGGGAGCCTGTGAGGTGAGGCAAAGATGAGGGCGATTTTGTTGTCTTTTTTTTTTTTATCATTAATTGTTCAGGGCTGAGCAGCAGTGTTTTGGATAAACTGCAGACAGCAACCAATTGATGGTAACACGCGTAGCTATAGTGTGCGATATATAACGACCTTGGATCTCACGCAAACTTGTTTTTAAATCCTGATCGCAGAGATACTGTAGGTCTTCGAGGGTGCACACACACACACACACACACACACACACACACACACACGTGTATTTATTCAGGATCTGTAATCATGATAAGCTTCAGAGATAACACCTCTCTGCATAAACATCGGACAGAAATGTCTTCGAATTGTACCTTAAAATGCCAGGGGGGCAATATTTAGATATTGTGTTTTTTTTGTCTTCATGCTTTTTACATTTTCTTATGGAGATTGTCATGGAAGGACGAGCACAGGCTCTGACATGACTTGAAGATTACCTTCATGCACCTCAGAGGAATGTTCTGAGAGCCTGCGTAAGGTTGGGGTGAAGCACGGTGTCTTAGTTTTAAATGAAGTCCCTCCCCAGTGGGAAAACTTGTTATCATGAATTGGGAATTCAACCTGGTCGTCAGGGTCGAAGGTAAATGCCTCTGCCTGTCTCTCAAACTACATTTCCCTGCAGCGTTTTGCCATATAATCCATATTAATAATATTTTAGACTGCATTTAGAGGCTTGCTTTTGTACGATGACTCGTAATTTTATCTTGGTGAGAAAATGTTTTGCAACATGACTGACACTTTTAAAGTTTAGAAACTGCTGTAAAAAAAAAAAAGGTCTTTGAAGGTCTGCCATTTCTTCTTCTTCAGAAATCTGACCACTTAGACACACACCCACGCACCCTCTGCCTTGATGCACGCGCTTGTAAAAGGAAAAGATGATTATACACCGTCACGCTGCAGCTGATGTAGCCTGACATGTTCCTCTGTCTTTCCTCCTCTCTCATTACCTGATCATATTTGTGTTTCTCTTCTTTTTCTCCATTTATCTGCCTCCATCTCTCAAACGCGTCTTTTGTTTCCCCGCTGTTTTCCATGCAACCCAACAACACCCACCTGCAGCCGGCTACAACAACTTGGAGGTAGCAGAGTATCTGTTAGAACATGGAGCTGATGTGAATGCACAGGACAAAGGAGGGCTGATACCTTTACACAATGCTGCTTCATATGGGGTAAGACACACACACACACACACACACACACACACACACACACACATCGGCTCATACTAATTTCAGGGTGCAACTCGTATCCAAAGAAAGAATGACCTCTTGAACTTAGTGCTGAAACAACTCGATTAAGCTTTAACTTAGCAATTTTTTGATAATCGAGTTATTGTTTGCGCCGAAATACCAAACATTCGCTGGTTCCAGCTCCTGGAAATAACTTTTGGTGTATTTCTATGAAATTGGAAAAGAAAACTTTGTGCACTCAAACTCTAACTTTGCCTCATTTGTCTTGTGAACACTATTAGGTTTGCAAACTGTCAAGGCGACATTTATGAATTCATATTTGAGGCTGTCAATCCGTGTCACATGTGGGATGTGTACGACAAGTTCTGAATCCTGTAGCTAACGTCTACTTAGTGCTGTCGGGGGCTGAAAAGCTTCTTGCTGCAGATATTTCATTCCGTTTACATGGGACGGTAAGAACTTTACTTATGTCCGCCCTGTTTCCCGATATATATTATTATTTATTAACCTTATTATTCCGTTTAACTCCATGTATGTAGGTTTCCCTTCATCTGGAGTCCTCGGTTATCACATTTTGCTTATGGCTTGACAGCATTCTGCTCCTGAAAGAGTCATGAAGCACATGTTTGAATAAAAACTTGATGAGCTCTGCATTTTGGAGACTCACACACGCATACACACTCTTTAGGATCTGCCGCTAATACTCCAAACAAGCTACATTGGGTTTGACGCTAAGACAAGAGCAGGAGACCGACAATGAGGGAAAAGAAGGAAAGGAAAGACCTGCGGGAAAACAAGAATCATGATGGAGTTAATAATTCAGTTTCTCTTCCAGAGAATCCCACATTTTACATTTATTTTCAGATCACGATTTTTCGAGCACTCATTCACCAGGCTTCATTCATCTGCTCTTGTTAAATCCTTTTATTGCTGTTGTCTGTTTTCCATCCTCCCACCACCTCCTCTTCTTTTCTCTTCATTTTTCAAATCTCTCGCCTCTGATTTCCTTCACATTTCTCCTCCTCCTTCCCCTTTCATCTTCCGTCTCATTTCCTCCTTCCCCTTCTTCACCTCCACCTCCGCTCCTCCGTCTAGCACGTGGACATAGCCGCACTGCTGATCAAGTTCAACACGTGCGTCAACGCCACAGACAAGTGGGCGTTTACTCCCCTCCACGAAGCGGCCCAGAAGGGGCGGACCCAGCTCTGCGCTCTGCTGTTGGCCCATGGAGCTGATCCCACCATGAAGAACCAGGAGGGACAGACGCCACTCGACTTGGCAACGGTACGCTCCGCTTTTCTTAGAAATGTTTCGCAGTATTCGTCCTCATTTCTTCATATTAGGCGCCTCATACCTGCTATGAGTCAGCCCATGGCAATATCATTATCTTAACTGATGTTGGAACGTTAATCTATACAGACAGAGGAGCAGGCATTTTGAAGGTGGAACAGGTTGCGTCCATACTCCTTGCACCCTAATGAGGCTTCCTAATAAGCCTCCTAATAGGGTTCCTTGTTTGCCTGTAGCTACCATAGTTCTTCCATAGAGAACAACACGTCACTACTGCTGATGTCCACAGGAAGTGAAGTGACGCTTACATTAACCCCACAATTCTAGTACAGATTAGAGGACACAAAAACATGCTTGTAGCTGTGTATTTTTTGACTATATAGAATAAGAATTTAACACAGCAGATGCAGTGTGCTGTACGGCCAAGTGGTCATTTACAGAGCATCAAGCTGAGACTAGCTGCACTAGCACTGTCCGGCACTCCCAAGGACAGCCTGGATGATTCGAGCGCTTCTTCAAAGTGCATTAAACAAAAGAGCTGACAACAGGAAATTTGATTCTCAATTGAAAATGTTAGATGTGTATTATTTACAGTGGCAGATTGTTTTTTAAAGCGGGGCCCTGCCCCCACTATTCATCTAGTGGCTGTGAAATGGATGAGGTGTTTTGTTGTTCTTCTTGGCTGTTGTTTCAAGGCATTGCATTAAAAAGCAAAAAAGATGAAAACACAAGCAACTTGGCAGTGAAAACATTTTTGTAAGTGGAAGAATACGTTTTTCCTCACTAACAAAATGCACCGTTGCTCAATTCATGACACTCGGGGTTTTTCTGCTACAGCCGTACCGGGTCTGGTGCGACAAGTAGCCTGTGGAACTTATGTTATGAATAGATATTGCTACACATTATTGTGTCAGTTCACTGCCTTTGACTCATCTTTTCCTCAGTGCTCTTACATGAAATTTGAGATGCTTTGTTTGTTTTGATTGGCTCAATAAGTTCCCAACAAAACTGGCAGGTGACTTTCACTGACATACTGGTCATTTCAGCCCTCAACTTCATATGTGCAAAAATATAAATAAAAGATAGAAGCAAATTGTTTTAGGTAGAGAATCATAATTGATTGCTAACAATAAGTCTGTCTCTCCATCTGTTGCAGGCTGATGACATCAGAGCATTGTTGATTGACGCCATGCCGCCAGATGCCCTGCCCAGCTGTTTAAAACCCCAGGCCACTGTGGTGAGTCAACACACACACGTATAGACAGAGGGCTTTCAGCTCAAACATAATCCTGTGGTGCCCATATTATTCGTTTGCTGTAAAAAGAAACTGCTAACATCTGTGGAAACTAAAATAGACTAAATTGCTAGATATAATAATAAGCTGAAGCACACTAAGTGAAGTGTTAATATTGAAAGCTGAGGTGTCCGTTTAAGTGTTAGAGCTTAAAAACAGCTGAAAACTATGCAATTATTTTTCTGTCAATCAACTAATCGATTCGTCGGCTCAACGTTGCAGCTCTACTGAAAGCAGTTGAACTGTCATCTGAATATTTACAAATTAAAGTTAAAAAGTCTGACGAACTGTAAACAATGAAAGCATGTGGTAGAGATAGGTGTACTGTAGAAAAGTTGCATGTATGTACTTATTGGCCCTTTAAACCAAATGTTCTCTCTTCCACTTCTCTCTCAGGTGAGTGCAAGTGTGGTGAGTACAGGTGCGGCAGGGGGCGTGGTCATCTCTCCTTCTCCATCCCCATCCTGCCTGTCTGCAGCCAGCAGCTTAGACAACCTAACCACGCCCCTCAGTGACATCACCGTGGGCGGGGCCACCGGTCCGGCAGACGGAGCATCTGGGTCTGACAGGAAGGAAGGAGAAAGTACGTACAGTAAGTTGTGTCCTAAATCAAAGGCTGCTTCTTTTGCGATGAAAACATGCCTGCATGGTGTAAACATGTAACAGCTGGGACTCCTCTAACCTGCTGTGTCTCTGCAGCTCTGCTCGACATGACCATCAACCAGTTCTTGAAGAGTCTCGGGCTGGAACACCTCAGAGACATCTTCCAGCGGGAACAGGTACATACACACTTCTTTTTTTTTTTTTGTGTGTCTTGGAGAACACAAAAGTGAGAGGGAACCGCAAAAGGTGCGAAGAACTGGAGAGGCACATAAGTACAAGAGGGAGATTTTAAGTCATATTTTCTAATGTAAATATTTAACTTTGTAGTCTTGGTTTAATTCCTGTTGGTCCAGACGGAGTTATCTCAACAACAGATGGGTTGCTATAAAAGTTGATTCAGACCCTCAGGATGAACTGTAATAACATTGGTGATCCCTTAACTTTTTTTATTTCGGGCCATCAACATTTTTAATTTGTCTAACACTTTCATGGCTCATTATGCCTTTATGGCTAAATACTTGCAAAATGAATAACATTCCCATCAGCCTCAACTGTAAATTGGGTTTCGTGCAAATGAGCAAATGCGCTACACTAAGATGGTGATCATGGTACGTATCGCACACCTGCTTCGCATCAGCGTGATAGCATTTAGCTCAAAGCAAGCACCACTGTGCCTAAGTACAGCCTCGCAGAGCCGCTGGCATGGCTGTTGACTCCGACAGGCGCTTCTTTTGTAAACATTAATGAACAATAAAAGAGCACTAGGGAGAGACATACAGACGGAGCAACAGAGACAAAAGAGGGATACAGATGGACGGAGTACGAGAACAAGGAAGAAAAATAAATAGAGAGGCTTTGGGAGAAGGACGGAGAAGAGAGACGAGGAGACAGATTAGGTGACAGAAAGAGGAGAAAACGGACAGAAATAGCAAGTGAAATTGAAAAGGTGACAGCGGGCAAAAGGCTGAGCATAGAAGGCAGTGTGGGAGCGATACGGAGGATGTGTGTTTGTGTTCAATTTATTCATGGTTCCCCTAAAGGGAAACAAGCCATCATTAATATTCAGATGAACAGTGAGATTGAGGTGAGTCAGCTTGGTGTTAATGGAAAAGTACATTTTTGTATCATAACAACATGAACAAGGAATAGTTTGTTTTTATACAGAGATATACATAGGTTTAACAGATTTAAAATCAGTCAATTTATTTTTCATTATTAGAAAACCATACATTTTATTCATTATGTGTAAATTCCAATATTGTGTTAAAAGTTAAAGCAAGAACACAACTCATTAACTTTCTTCTGTGTGAGTCCTGCATCTGCTCCCTGTGTAAAGCCCCGAGGCTGATGGCTTTGTTGTTTACTTTTGTAACATAAAGTGTGGCCCTTATTACTGTCTAGATTTAACCCTGTTCATGCAGAAAGAATATAATAGTTTTTTCCAAGATGCAAGGAATTAGAAGAAAATACTAGAAGTTGTTGTTCAATGATGAAATTGTAAGACAGCAGCTTGAAGAGTCATCCAGTGGTGAGGACCAGGCTGATGTGTCACTTTATTATTAGTTTTAGGTGATTACTTCAAATTGGTGCGACAACCAAGAGACATCATGCAGGCTTCTGAAGTTTTCATCTCATTCAAGTGGTTTTGTATTCGTTTTTGGTGCCAAACAAATTTCCATTTTCTGTTTTGCTTCTGCCTGACGCTGGTCTCAGTAAACTCCCAGCAGAGTGTTTAAGCTCCGATGATTTACACCTATTACAGTGATCACAGCAACAGAGGAAAGTAGGTAAAGGTTAGCGGAGAAAGACAAGCAGAGTTGTCTGCCTCCAGCGTTAATCTCATCTCTCCCTGAAAAAGAACTTGCATATCAATGGCTTAATTACTGCCATTCATTCACTGACCTTTTCTTCATGCTGCTTCTTTCTTTCTTTCATGAATATTTGTCAGACCCATTGTCTCTGCAATATGTCTTCGATCATTTCACTTTTGTATTGTTGCCAATTTTGATGCTCAGTTTTAGCTTGTCACCATTAAACTGTAACATTTGCGCAGAGTTCTAACATTAAATACAGTGGAGCAACATTTTATATTGGACATTATGATTATGAATTGCTATCTTGCTTGCAATTTACATTCTCTCGACATGACTTGTGTGTTGTGTCTGGGCAGATCTCGCTGGACGTGCTGGCAGACATGGGTCACGAGGAGCTGAAGGAGATTGGCATCAACGCTTACGGTCACAGACACAAACTCATCAAAGGCATCGAGCGGCTGCTGGGAGGCCAGCAAGGTCAGGAAACACACACACACACACATCAGATTCACTGTGTTGAAATAAAATGATTATTTAATCTTAAAGTAAATCAAACTGGCAATATTGAAACGCATTATATTACAGGTCATTTGCAGACGCTCTTATCCAGAGCGACTTACATTGAACTAACTACAGGGACTCAGGGTTATGTGCCTTTGCTGAGGAGCACAATGGTGTCAGCCTGGTATTGAACTCACGACCTTCCGGTGTTCTATTTGAAAGCCTGACCACTAGACCACCACCATCCTCTTATGACTGTACATATGATATGATTGTAATGTCTTCAACACAATCAATAATGTAAACGTGTGTTATCTAATAAACCTGCTTCAGATCAGTAAAGAAAGTCAAACTTTTGGGCTATATGTGGGAATATATCTGTAATTTATGATAAAAAATCAATAAATCAGTGTTGACATTTATCCATTGTTTGATTTACACTGTCCTGATTCACTTTCAAAATGCGTGTTTGTAGGTGCCAACCCATACCTGACGTTCCACTGCTCCAGCCAGGGCACCGTGCTGATCGACCTGGCACTGGACGACAAGGAGTTCCAGTCTGTGGAGGAGGAAGTACGCAAACACGCTTTTACACACATTCAGACGCTACACACATTTAGGTTCATAGTTTGTTTTTTTTAACCATGCTACCTGCATGATTTTGAAGCAGTTTGGTCAAATAATTGAATGAATTTCTTTAGGTGGGTTCTACATTTAATATGTGCATGACCATCATCAGTAGTTCGAGACCTCTGGAGACACCACACATTGTCTCCACAGTACAGCAACACTCTGCACAAGTGCTACTGCGCCTTCGACTATTTTTCTCTGGTAACTGAAAGAGACAGCCGATATCAGTCTGAATGGATTTTAAATGAATGAGTACCGTCAGATGCTAACAGGTCATTTAAACTGTCATTTTTACTTGAGAACTTGAGAAATGACTGACATGAGGTCTCTAGACTGTTTACAATACTAGGTTGAGTGCTTCTGCCAATTCACAGACATCAATAACTTCACTCATTAGGATGATAACTAATTTGGACTTCAACCACGTCACAGCAAACTTTTTCCAAAAATAGTTTCAACGAACCTGAACAGGACTGTTGTAGCAGACTGCTTCAGTTTCAGCCAGGTGTACCTAATAAACTGAGTGTCGATCTTTATAGAATAAAATAAAAAAAGAGTTAACAGAAAACACAACAGGTAATCTAAGTTTGAGTTATTATTTTTAACATGGCCATTGGATATCACATTATTTCCCGACTATGAAAACACTCCTAGGCTGCAGAGTTGAAAACGGACCCCTCACTCCTCATGCTGCCCAGAGAGCTGTATGAATCACAGCTTATGTTGTTCACGATATATGGACACTGCATTTCATTAGCATGTTGTATCCCACACATTCTCCATTTTAACCTCAAAAGCTTTGCATAAGTGTTTTATTGCGATCGCCTTCTGTCTGTTGTCTCTCCTCAGCTACAGAGCACTATCAGAGAACACCGCGATGGCGGCAACGCAGGTGGAGTCTTCAGCCGGTACAACATCATTAAGGTGTGTACTCACAACAAACGTACACCAGCTCTCTTTTCATGATCACACAAAGGAGGAGTTTGAACTTAGTTAACTTACAAAGACATAGTCAATTTAAAATTTGGTGTCTTGTTTGACTTTTACAAATCCATTTTTAATTCACTCTTCATCCCTCCCTCTGCCTACAGATTCAGAAGGTGGTGAATAAGAAGCTACGGGAGAGATATGCGCACAGACAAAAAGAAATCGCAGACGAGAATCACAACCATCACAACGAGCGAATGCTCTTTCACGGTAAATGAACACATAATATAGTTTCCTCATCATGTATTAAGTATTCCAACAGCTTATTGCTTTACTTTTTGCTTTTTGAAACAATGTTTTCTCACTTCATTAAGTTCTCATCTGTTCCAGGAGGATCTATAACAAGTCTTCTATAACTGTCTTTCAAGTTAAACAAGGATTCATTTGTTTGGTCCTCCATATCTTAAATTCTCCAAAGTCATTTTTCCTATAATCTCTGCTGCTTGTAACTTTTCCATGCTTTGCTGCTCTCTTTCTAGCTGTTATTACAAACACGTCTGAGCCGCTGTAATGTTTAAAAGTTGAACTTTTATTTGCTGGTAAATCTGGCTTTTCCAAAGCTGAAGATGCATGTCGCAAAACTAACTGGAATGTGTCCAACTTGACAGTTTTCCTCTTCATTGCCAAGAAGTTTAGATCCCTCTTCCCTTCAGCTTCCTCACCTCCTCTGTGTTGACAGAAGTAGAACGCAGCTCAGTCTTCTACATCAAGGCTCAACTGTTCCTGTGCTCTGAGTTGTACTGCAATGTTTTCATTCTTGCAGCCTGAAGCTTGAACAAATCCAATTACATACATTTACTATAGGTGCAATCAAGTATATACAGTATATGGACTAGAACCTGCGGTTGTCGCAGCAAGGAAAAAAAAAAAAAAAAAAGAAGCTGGTCATCCAGTTATTAATCTTCCATGTCCACTTTCAACACCAAGGCTCACTCAGGACACAACCCTCAGGACTGCAGCAGAGTTCTGTTTCTTTAAAACTTTAAACACGGTAGAGTATCAAAATCCCAGGAAGTCGTCTGGCTTCAGTGATGCCTGAAATTGTGCGTCTAGCACCAACGGTCGTACCATGTTCAAAGTCTCTTAGATCATGGATTTCCCAGGACAACACTTAATCAAACAGTATCTGGATCCTTTATTTATTTATTTGTGATTCACTGTCTGGAGAAGAGAAGCTGGTTTAATGGCAGCGGATGCTGAATGTAGACATATCAGAGACACTGTTTTTATGACGACTCTTTAAATTATTATTGTTATTCTGGAGCCTCTCACGGTGGAGGCTCCAGAATATAATATAAGTAGCTAACAATAATAAAGAAAAGTATAGAATACTTTTTGGTTATAAGTTAAAACAAAGATGTGTTGGGAGGTTTTCCAGGTGCCCATGAGGGATGCATGTCCATACAGGAAGTGTCCCTGTCCCCACAGTGGACGTCTCCATGCATCTGCATGTTTTTGCAGAGTGATGGACTTAATATGAATGTGTCCTTTCTCCTGCCAGGTTCTCCCTTCATCAATGCCATCATCCATAAGGGCTTTGACGAGCGACACGCCTACATTGGCGGCATGTTTGGCGCCGGGATCTATTTTGCTGAGAACTCCTCCAAAAGCAACCAGTACGTGTATGGGATTGGTGGAGGCACAGGATGTCCCACCCACAAAGACCGCTCCTGCTACGTGTGCCACAGGTGAGACGTCTTATTAGTTTAGAAAAACAATATTTTCTTCCTCTTGTTGGCATGTTCCACTTTTTTTTTTTTTACAACAACTCACTTCTTTCTGTGTGAAAGAATATAAACTAGTTGTTCTATAATGCAATTAGTTTACTTAACAATGCTGCCATGTACACTAAATTCAATAGATTTTTAGATGTGCTTTTGGACCATATTTACCTACAATGCATTGCACAAAAGGAACAGAAGGCAAACAAACATTTTACTTACAAGTTGTATTCCAAAGCTGCAGTTTTGATAGACGTCAAACCCGCGCTTCCATCATCCCCTGTGTACCAAATGCAAAAACAGCAATATAGTATGTACTATTATTATGTAGTATGGAATTGGGACATAGATGGAGAGCTAGAATCCCTTTTGTTTTTTATTGCAGGAAACAAAATTAAACTTAATTTATATTAAGACTAATTAATATAAATTAAACTTAATTTATATTAAAATTAATGAATATTATTACTCAGAGTAAAAAATGTCGGAGTTAAACAAACAAACATTTATGCGACCTTACCGCTGACAGCATCATTCTGTGCGTTTGCATTCCAGGCAGATGCTGTTCTGCAGAGTGACGCTGGGTAAGTCGTTCCTTCAGTTCAGTGCGATGAAAATGGCTCACGCACCCCCGGGACACCACTCGGTTATAGGACGACCCAGTGTCAACGGACTGGCGTATGCAGAGTACGTCATCTACAGAGGGGAGCAGGTCGGTCAAAAAACACACACACACACACACGACTATTATGCTTTTTGAATTAATTTAGTCTATAAAAATGTCAGAAAATAGTTTAACATGCCTATCACAATTTCAAGGTAACATCTTCAAATAGCTAAACAACAGTCTAAAATCTTTTTTTTTTTTTATACAAGGATTGAAAACAGAAAAGCAGCAAATCCTCACATTTAAAATAAATATTATTAAAACCATTTATTTTCTGTTCTAATAATATCTGTACGAGTGCAGTACTCGAAAATGAAAGCTTAATATTTAGATTTGATGCGTCTTTGTCCACAGGCTTACCCAGAATACTTGATCACCTACCAGATTGTGAAGCCAGAGAGTCTGGCCGCGCCGGCTGCCACGTCCGAGCAGAAGTCCTAAATCGCACTCGCTGCTGGATCCCAGGAAGGCCAGACTGCAGTGGACTAGAGCCACTCTGAGAGAACTGAACTAGAGGGTGTTTCAAACCTCACATCCAAAATGAAAGTCTCCAGAGTTAAACCTGAGGTGGGTGAGGTGAACCGTCGACCAGGCAGCGTTCAGACGACCTTGGAAACAGGCCTGGATGCGTCTAAACGGGAGAAGAAGAGGAGGATGAGTTTCGGGGTGTGATACATGCTCATTCCAAAGCAGCAGGCGGCAAAATCCATCAGATTCTTTAATTAGGTCTAATTTTGCAGGAGAAAATGCTAATGGTTTGACCAACATTTCTGGAGGTCTACCAGTAAGATTCTTTTTCAAATTTGCAGGCCTCTGGCTTGATCCTAAAAACCATTAAGAAAGCAATTACAACAGGACCCAGTCCAAAGCAAAACAAACATCCCTGATTTTGCGCACTGCTGATGTACTGTATTCTACCCCCAGTTTTTAAATGTGTTGTTTTGATATTGTGTCCTCTTTCAACTTTGTGCATCATCCGCAGCAACAAAAAACACCCTGAGGCCACTTCCAGAAACAGCAGTTGTCGTGCTGAGAACAGAAATCCAGTAAATCTTATGTTACAACGCGTCACATTTTTACCAATGAGGCTCATGAAAACAAGACACAGTTCTCCGTGTTCTCTCACATCTTTTCTGCTACAAGCAGTGAAGAAATTACAAAACAAGTGTGAGCAGGGAGAAGCAAAATACATTACAGCGGTCGAATACGCAGAAGTCAATGAGGATAAAACAAACGGACCACAATCCACTGCTGCTACCAGTGCCGGCTGCAGACTTTCCACTACAGTCCATATTCACCGGGACCATCTTCTGACCTACATCCAGCAGTCAGACCACACCGCAATCCAGAGGACAGCTGCTGCCAGCTAAACCTCAAGACCGAGAAGTCTACGCACAGAAAAACATTTTTTTTAAAAAGTGTACTTTATTAGCCCGAGTAGTGACAAGCAGCAACCTGAGACAGCTGTCAATCAAGCAAACATGCCCTGAACATACTGCTTTCTCTGCCTTAATTTTCTTTTAAGGAAATCATTCCCAAGTACAATTTTAAAAGCTGACTTTGTATGACTAAAAAATATTTTGTTTTCCAATTCAAATCTAATACTGTGTTTTGGAGTCCGTATCTAGCGGTCATTATATGAACTACATTTTAAAGACCTCCCACGTTTGGCTTCGACAGTCAAACATTGTGGTTGCTGCTCGTTTCAGCCCGGCTCATATTCAAAACAGTCCAAACTCAGTCTTTCACTGGAGCCAGGAGGCCACAGGAGACCAGGCTGTGACAGTGTCGTGTGTACAAACACAAGACAGACTCTTCTTTCACTCAAAGCTGCGCATGGTAACTCAAAACTACTACAGCTTGGAGTTTGAATCAAAACCGAGGAATGTCGTCAGGTGATGTCACTAAACCGCATACAGCAAGTTTACCAACCCAGCTAGTATTGTTGTCTTTTATTCCAAAAGTACCCAAAAATACAGAGATAAAAGATTAAAAAAAAAACATTAAGTCAAGCTTGCTGTCTGCTATTTTTTTTTTTTGCTACATCATCTCCTTTGGTGCGAGAAGTGACTGTTACCAACACAAGAAATTGTTAAGGGACAACTGTTCGGAGTCTGATTTTGAAACAAATGGGACACTCTTTGAAGCCGCAACTTGTGATTAATCCTGATCTTGTCAATTGCAGTTTTAACAGTCACATTAAATAACATGGCTTTCTGATACACCCGTGTGCCGCTCATTAACACTTACATCTAGAGCATCTCGTTGTTTTAACGTCTCACATGGTCCCACATTACCCTGTGTTGTTGTTTACATGAGCCTTCTGCCCTTTTTCTCTACCTGTAACTGTTGATGCCCCCTAGTGGTGTAACAGAGGAATTGCTGGCTTGTAGTATTCTGTTGAGAACAAATATACTGTATATCAGGAAGGCATTTACGTTGGGATTCATTTCTAAAAACAATGCTACTTGTGTTTTTCAGAACACTATTTCTTTTGTTTTCTTCCTTGTATGTTTCTTTATTTTTAGTTCATCTTTATACTCCTGAGTTTACAGTGGTCACTATCTTAGCGAGCCATTCAGCGGGCTGGTCACAGGCTTCAAAAAGATATTTATATTAAGCAGAGTTCTGCAGGTTGAGGATGACGAAGAGGATGACGGATACTTTATACCTAAAGATACTTTCATATTTCTGTTTGTATTAACCATTTAAAGTGACACACTAACTTGTACGACAAACCTCATAACAGCAAGATTAGCAAACTCCGCACACTACGTACTGTACGCTTGAACTGTTTTTTTTACTATACTGATCATGTTTTTTTCTGTTGATTGCTTATGATTGTTATGTTATTAATGACACTGTACATCACACGGGACCACACAAGTTTAGTTTCTTTCGTGTCAAGCTGTGGAGGTCTTTGAAATTCCTTAAAACTAGAATGGAAAGGGAAATGGCCTTAACAGTTTTTGAGAATGGATAGATTGCCTTTAAAAATCTCTTGGAAACGCACTATGATAGGTTTACCCAAATCTAGGCAGCAGCAAAAGAGATCGCTGGTTAATATCAGTTATAAAATCAAAAGATTTTTAGACATCTGAGGGATGGGACAATTTAAAATCTGAAAAAGCTGCTCTGATATTTTTTTTTCAGTTTCTCCTCACTTTGTTAGCATTACAGCGTCTGTCAGATTTCAGCTGATTCACATTTTCAAAAAAAAAAAAAAAGGTGAAGATGACGTTGGTCTGAGCCAAGTGCAAACAAAAAAAAAAATCGATGTTAAGTGTGAACTGAGCCTAAAATCTCCTTATAACTGGTAGCTCAAAACAATCACCCTTGAGAATATTAAAACATAAAAATGTTGTCAGACTATTTTCAAGCACCCCCCCCACCCCCCCTGCCCAGTTAGCAGCCCATACGTTTCATGGCAATAGTTTATCCCAAAATCAATGAATGATAACATCAATAATTTGAGTAGCAGCACATTTCAGAAAATTATTAATTCATTGCAATGGAAAGGACATTAACTAAACAGTAAATGAAACAACTGATGACTAAAGTAAAAAATTTGAAAATTTAAATTAAATTGTAATGGGAAAAAGTTTTCAAAAAGGGGAACATAAACGTTGCAGCCCTGGGACAGAGTTAACATGATTTTACATGTTGAAAATAAAATCTAAAACACAGCATATGGCCCCATGTAAAATACAAGTTAGTAAAAGTATGTTTTTAAACATGATTGAAATATGACCGTAAGTTTACCTGCCTGATAGACATACTTCTCTTACACACGCGTCTATCAAATTATTGCTTTTCCTCAAGTGTATTGTTTGGCATTTCACAAACTGGCTCAATTTACAAAGCTATGATTTGATTTTTAAATGGTTGAAGGATAAACAAAGCAAGTTTAAAGACAGTTTTTCAGATACCAGACAGAATTCTGTTTTCCTGTTTGCTTGTTGTTAACACCTCCTGTGTTGTCCCTGATCAGAGTCAGCACTATGACAAAGGTTTAAGATGAAGTGGCAATGTTGGCTCTCTTGGCATATACAGAGCAGGTGGAGTTTATGGCGTTGACCTCATTAAGGTCGGCAGCACGATGATTTATTAGCAGAGAGCCGCGGGCTTTGTTTTACATGAGACTGTAAATAAACTAACTCCAGATGGGCCTTTTAATGGGTCTTTTATGGATAATTTTGAGTTTATTTTCACTCGCTTTTTTTTTTTTCCCTTTTGAAAGACTTTTGAAAGACTTTTTTTATGTTAAACTATTTGAATTGTGTTTAAGATGACCTGTCTCTACTTATCTGTCTCAAGGGCCAGTCAGCCATCTCGTTGTAAATAGTTTGGAGGGGTGTGTGCGTGCGAGCGAGCGAGCGAGTGTGTGTGTGTGCAATCAATCCATGCCTCATCTTCTGACCTGCCTTCTACCAAAAGCCACCAGTTTAATTAACACATTTCCTCATCAGTAATGTATGACCTCCTGTTGTACAGAGCTGCTGACCAGCTAACATGTGGAACAGATAAACTCCTCACTGTACAGAAGAAAATCTTAATAAAAAGAACTTAACAAAGTGTATTTATGTGATAGTCTTATTCTTAGTTCAGTTTATTGCCACCATGCATGTGCTTTTTTTTAAAATTCATAATGCCTCTATTATTTGCATTGTTCATTTACCTCCACTGAAACAGGCAAGTTAATTATGTCAATCCACAAAGCACATTTCAGGTTAAATAGATATTTGTATTCTAAGCATGTAAATATACTGCATGTCCTGAATACAATATATTAGACACGTCGCATTATATAACGCAATACAATTTAAACTGCACCACAAACCACAGCCTCCAAAATGAGCACACGGTTTAATAGACTGCATTGGTTTTAGCTATGTGTAACTAATTAACTAATTAATTAAGAGTTCATGTGCTACAATATGATTAGAGGAACTTTAGCTAAAATAACTAACATAGTATTATGGTTACTTTTAATGATTTATTGTTTTAGGTTTTTTTTTTTTTTACTTCCACTGCACTGTTTAGCTGTCAGACTAATCAGTTATGGTTAATTTAAAAAAATTAATTTAAATTAACCAACAAGGAGTTGGTGCAGACAGTAATCCAGACACAGTGAGATCTTGCAGACCAAGAGGGTTCATTTCAAATACATAAAAATAAAACACATTTATTTATTTTTTTGTCTGAAGGGAGGCAGTTAACGGTCTTAAAACACCCATTCATACCGTTTTATGTTCTGTTCAATTGATTTTTCTGCATTTGTTGGGAGATGAATTACCATGAAGAGTAAAAATCCTTAGGCAGCTCAGCCAATCCAAGAGCAGGAAGGAACTGCAGTTCATCAAGCGGAACACTGAGCTGCGATGGATCGTAAATCAGAATGGTGAGAAAAAGGTAAAATCATCAATACTCGGGTTCAGACTGGAGACACTTTGTCTTTGCTCAGGGACAGTTTTTTCACCAACATAAGCACTCACTTCAGCAGTGATGCATTTCAAGAGTAGTGTGTGGGGAAGCCAAGTCCGACCAGTCATGTGAGACGCAAAGCATTAACGGTACGACACAAAAAACAAAGATAGATTTGTAGCATTATTATATTGTGGTGTAAGTCTGTGGAGGCCTGGCAATATTAAAAAGAAAACACTTAGTCATTGTTAGTTTTTTTTTTTGGAGTGAGGTTATATGAGGTACTTATCCAAAGTCACTGTATAAAGTAGATGGCCCAAGAAAAAAAATCAGTTTAAGAGACAGCCTTTTCAGACGGGGAGTGAAGCCGGTGTATGCTCTTTAAAGCCCCCATACTCCATTGAAAAAAAAACAGCAATTAGACTTTGCAGAACACTGGGGTTGTGCTGGTCTGTCGCTGCATTGTTTGTGTTATTGTGTGACTTTGGTGTTTTTTAAAAAAAGGGTTAGTTCAGATTCACTAAAGTCACACAATAAAACACAAACAAACTCACCGGCAGAGGCAGCAGGAGAGCAGCAATCATCGTGTTCTGCGAGGTGAGAATACTCTTCTTTTCAAATGGAGTCTGGTGGCTTTAAAGAGGGCGAAGATAATGGCTTCAGTTCTCCGTAGTAAAGAGCCTTCTCATGGGCAAACTGTGAACATCTTGAAAAAACATAGCGTAAACTTAAACTGATGATTTAAAAAAAAATAAATAAAAGAAAAAAATATATATATATATGTATATAGTTTTACATCAGTTAAATGACGTTGTATTAATTGCCTATAGCGTTTTGTTTTTTAGTTAGGCAAGTGTGCAACTGGCAAAATTCAGCAAATGTTAAATATTTGTTTTATAATAATATAATATTTACTCTGTGTGATGTCATCCGCTTCACCTGGCTCTTCTTCACATGCTGACGGGCAGTGACCGTCGTTACAGCCAGGGGGCGCTGGTTCACTCTTTTTGGGACAGCAAGTCGAAGAGGAGCAAGGCCAGGGAGAATAATTAAAATGCTTTAATGACAAACTGTACTATGACTTTTTTTCACCATACTCTGAATTTTTTCTGACTTTTTTTCAACATACTCTGAATTTTTTCTGACTTTTTTCAGCGTGCTTTACTATGACTTTTTTGCCAACATACTATACTATGACTTACGTTACCGTCTGAAACAGGCTGAGGACAATTACATGTCATGACCACTGGGTGGCGCTCCAAGCTTATTTTTCTATTTTCAAATCGGGGCGTACAAAGAAATACCTCACAAAGAGGTTGCTGGTATTATAAATGACAATAATACACATACTGTCTGTAGATTTCCCATTTTTCCACATTTTGAAAGAACCTGTTCGAGAGGATTAATGTTTCATATCAATTTTGCTAAACCTGCATCTACTGTACTTTTACTTCTGTGTGTACTCATTCCTCCATTACCCACAATTTATGTTTTAACGTAACTATATTATTCCCTGCCCAATTTACATATGATAGCCTTATATCGAAGTGTGTGTATTCATACTGTCTATACTCAGTTTAAGAACACCATCATACAAAGAAACCACATACAACTTATTAAGAACATTTTTTTTATTCAACAGTGGATCTTCAGTAATAAATAAATGTACAGATCACTCATTCCACAATAAAATTGAGGGAAAGTTTTTTTTTTTCTTTTTTTTTTTTTTAAATATAAATGTCCAAGTGGAGGATTGATATTGCCATGATGGGTAAAGAGCATCGACCAGACAGAGAGACAGTCTAGACAGATGGACTGACACAGAGAGGCAGACAGGCTGACAGACAGACAAATAGACGATTACCACACAGATGTGTACAAAGTATTGCGTTTTTCACTGATTGCCTCTCTTTTTTTGCTCTGTCTCTCTCTCTCTCTCTCTCTCTCTCTACATGGACAAAATGTCTTTATGCAAAGTCTAGTCAGTCTACCATCACCATGATGTGCAAATCAATCATAAATTATAAATACAGTATTGCATCACTTCAAAGTGCTACAGAGTTAGGTGCCGACAATCTTCAAAAACAGAAAAAGGTTTGTTTTCTTTGAAACCCTGTGTGTGTGTATGTGCTTGTGTATCTGTCGTGTGTACGTCAGGACCCGGGTATAAAAGCAACCATGGTTGGACTTTGTGCCTTTGGATGTCTAGCACAGAGTGTAACGCTTAGCCTAGTCAAAAGCAGAAGCAATACAAACATTGTCTCAAATTGTGACATTGTGAAAATATGACATGATGCCCTAAAAAGTCACTGCTATGGTCCTTGAGTGGATTGTAAGTACGGTATTGCATGATTTCAAAGTGTCACGGAGAGAGCTGTGTGGACATTCTTCAAAAACAGAGAATCAACTGAATTATAAAAAGATCAACTTCCTGTTTTTGGATTATGGTCTGAAAGCCAAAAGCTATCTTCTCCTTTTTTTTTCCCTCCGTCACTCCTTTGTTTCAGTATGGAGTTAAAAAGTGAAATCCATCAGTGAGTGTGTTTTAACCTGGATTCCCCTCACAAAGAACAACACTGAGGCTCCCTGATGTTTGATAAGCGGAGTGTAAAACACTCATGTTTCAATGTCCTGCCTTTGAAAAATATAGCCACCAGGATAAAAAAAATTCTCTAAATTCTCTAAAATGTATTTAGATATTTAAGATGTCGAAGCACACTTCATAAATGCAATTTCTGTCTAATTCTCATGATTAAATTCTTATTCTTTTACGTTAATGTTTAAGTGACTATTCATGGTTAGGCAGGTTTGTCTTCGTAGCTTGGGAAAACACTGCTGTGAATATATTTTTTTTAAAGTTTTGAAATCCTGAACGATTTCTATTTCAAAGGTTGAATTCACTGTCAGTACAAAGCCAAATATGGACTCGCTCAAATACAGTACATTATGTTTGTGTCCATCTGTGAGTGTGAGAGATGAAGAGAGAAGCTTTTGCTCTTTAGACATTGCAGAAGAAGAGTCTGTACTGCGCTGCTGAAATGCTGAATAGATTTTTTTAAACATTCAGCAATCGGCTTTCTAGCAGCACGCCTACATCCATGGGATACCTTTATGAACAAGGCACAAACATCTTCAAAAAAGAAAAAAAAAGCACCATTCGCTGGTGTTGCACATTTTAGCCCATTAACTGAAAAAAGAATACCATTTTCCAAAGCATCCTATAGGAGCCGATGTTTTCAGCTCCTTTGCTATGAAAATAAACTTCCAAGAAATAACTGGAAAAAAAAGCTAAAAGTTACGTGTTTTGGAAGATGCTTAATAGTAAGGAATAAATGATTTATGATGCGTTAAAACAAACAAAACCAGCAGAATGGTACTTTAAGTGGCTGTCTCCAAAATATACCCTCCAATCTAAAAGGAAAATCACCTTTAAGAGCAAAAACACATTTTTGTGACAACGTTGTTTCTCTCACAGCTTTTTTCTTTCAGCCCTTTCAACTTTTTTGTAATGTAGTAGAAGTGGTCTCCTTCAATGTGTATCAGGGGCCTGCAGTGGGGTTTCCCAATCCATTTACAAGGGCCCTGGCCTTTATTTGGCATCTTATTTTATTTATTTAGCCTCTTCAGTGAGGAGATGAGGAGCAGAGGAGCGGGGGCGGACGGGGTGAAGATGAGAGGCAGAGATGAGAAGAGGGAAGGAATATAAAAAGGATGAAAAGGGGGGGACATGAGAGGAGAGGAAGGTGTGGGGGGGAGACAGAGAGAGGAAGAGGACGTATGAAAGACAGGAAGCTCCGGTCGGAGCACCTGTCACGGAAGAGGCTCCTGCTTTCTATCACTGTCTCCTCCCCTCTTTTTTCCATCCATCTCTTTTGTCTGGCAACAGGAGGGACACCCAAAGGGGAAAGAGCGGGTGCTTAAAATTCCTCCTTCCTTCCTGTGTCCATCTCCTCTCCTAAAGACCTGTCGTCTCCATAGCAACAGACCCTGTCTTCATACTGAGCTTATTCAGTTGGTAGTCATGAATGTGTGTGTGTGTGTGTGTGTGTGGCAGAGCAGGAGAGTGTTTGCTGCTGCTCATGCCTCTCTGTGTCAGTGTGCCCCTGTGCATGTTGTTGTTTTTCAAGGTTGAGGGTGTATCTTCAGTAAACGTCAGTCCAACACTCGAGTCTTGAAAGCCAGTTCATTTTTGGTCAATTTGAAGAAACCTTGTGTTGAAATGGAAGGAGCTGGTTGGCTGGTTTCTGAACTGTAAAAAGTTTTTTCTTTCAGTCTTTGAGTTTGGACTCAGGCACCGTGACGCTTCTCACCTCTCTGCCCGGGAAGCATGTACATACTGCAGCGGTCATCAAGACCTGCAGCTCTTCCAGCCAATGGCAGCCCAGTCTGTTCTGAGTTAGTTAATTGGGGAAAGGCTGCGATTGGCTCTCCATCAGCAGCCGGGGGAGGTCGTGATCGGGCTGTGATGCAGGTAGGTGGGGTTCACCACAGACACGGGGAAGTTGAAAATGAACGGAGAGGTGGGCGTGGCCGCCGTGGCCGTGGTCGTCGTCGAGGACTTGGGTCCGAGCAGCGGGCTTGCCGTGGCGGCTGCTTCGGCGGCGCACGAGGTTGCGAGGAGCTGAGACTCGAACTGAAGCAGCTGGCCCATGAAGCTGAAGTTGGGGGAGATGATGCTGCGACGCCGACGCACAAACTCGAAGGCTTCGTCCAGACGCACCCGCTTCCTCTTCATCAGGTAGGCCAGGCAGATGGTTGCGGAGCGGGAGATGCCCGCTTGACAGTGGACCAGAACTCGCCCACTGGAGTCCCGTACTGAGTCTGAGGAGAGAGGAGGGTCAGAGGTTAGAGGTTTCCAAGGATAACAGACATAATTCCATGGATAACAAATATAATAAAGACTATTGGATAGATTGCCATGGATTTGGTACAGATATCCATGCTCACCAGAGGATGCCCTATTTCTTTCCTCTGGGGCTGCCATTGAAATATCTCAACATCTACTGAATGGATTGGCACCAGATTTTCTACTTTCATACACTTTTATAGGCTTTTGCTTAATTATTTTATTTGTTCTTCTCGCTTTTTCTTCTGCTTTCTTATGCTTATTTGAAACAGCAGTTTTGAAAGGTGCTATATAAATACAGTTTTTACTATTGTTATTATTATTATTATTGTTATTACATTCATGGGGTGATCCTAAGACCTATCCTCTAACGCCCTCCTTGGGTCAAACACTTCATTTGTCCAATACTTTTTGTTTATGATAAAATGCCTACAAAAGAAATACATTCCCATAAGCCTCAAATTTACTTAGCTTATCAAATGTAAACACATTAGTAAAGTAAAAGGGCTCCAAGCATGTTTATAGCTGTTCATTTAAGAATTAGATTTTTTTTAAAGGTGGAAAAAAAGCCCAATTTGAGCTTGGTGGCACCAAATAGCACTGACACCTCAAAATGCAAATCTGAGTTAAGATGGCTAATTTCCAGACGCTCCTCATGCTAGCAGAAAAAAACCGAAATAATAATTAGTCTGAACCTCATGTTTAGCTCTTAATTTTTTTACATTTATTATTTTGTGCTTTTAAATGAACGATTTTCCAACATCATTCTTCATGGACACCATGAACCTTAACAAACTGTCACCCTAATGCAATTTCTTTTAACTCAACAGATGTACAGCTTTGCCTCAAGCCGTTTTATTTCTTCTTCTCCACACTTTTCATGCCTTCCCCTCTCTGTGCAGTCAAACTAACCTCAAAGTCAGAAAGCAGCAAATCACATTTAACTGAAACACGCAAGTGCAAAAAAAAATAAAAAATTGAGTCATCGGCCTCTTTCATACTTCCTCCCTTGTCCTATTTATGTCTCTGCCTCTTTCAGTATGTTTAGACACATGCTATTACTTTGCTGCTGCGAGTAAGCAGATTTAGTAATAGATTAATTAGAGAGTTTGCAGTAACTCAATTTCCACAGCAGCCTCAGTTTGAATGATCTGCTAGACAGTCATGCTATGGAGCATGTGTGGCTGCCTGCAGGAAATTAGAATTTTTTTTTTTTTTGTATAATTGTTTTTGCATGTTGATTTAATTTAATCTCATTGTCCTCCACTGCTGACCATGTTGCTGCTGTTTGAATATAAAATGCAGAAGAATATCTACCGGCATGCTTTTGAATGCATAGAGGCTTGATTGATGACAACGACCTCCACCAACTGTCACTCTTTGTCTCTGCTTTTGTCAGTTATCTACATGTTTCTCTCTCTTTCACGCACAAACAGACAGATTTCAGGTAACTCCACCACAGCGTCTGTTCACCCAGTAACAGTGGATGAGTCAGACTCTGGTCCCACAGCAGCTAACTATGACGCATACCAGCACCTACACGCACACACACACACACACACACAGATCAGAGTACACGCTCTGTCTTTTCCGTGAATTTGTGTTACATCGTTTTGTTCTGCTACTAAATTGTGATTAGATTTCAGTGGGTATTATTTTTATTTTTCGGCCTCTGCAAAAAATCTGCTGAAATGTGTGTGATAAAGGGCTACTTGGATACAATCCTTTTTTCAACAGATCCCAATAAATAAATGTGTGATTTGTCATCATGTTCCTGCTCTATATGCACAGTGCATCCGGTACATGAAAGCTTTTCTCAGAAAGCTCTTTTCTGGGAAAAATTCTCAAGATTCTCTCGGAAAATGCAAAGGAAGAAATATCCCAGAACTAAGAACACAAAACAAAAATATAAGAATAGATTTAGTTAGATTAAACTTACCAGTGTGTCTACATCTACAATGATTAGTCGATCGATATAACATTGATCTAATTTGATAATCGATTAAGTCCATTTTCAAGAGAATATGCAAAACATTTGATGGTTTCAGCTTCTCAGATGGGAGAATTTGCTGCCTTTTCTTGCCTTACATTATAGTAAATTGAATCTATTTTATTGGTTGGACAAACCAAGACTAGGGAATCGAGGAAATTGTGAGGGACATTTTTTGGTTGTTTTATAGTCAAACGATTTATCGAGAAAATAATCAGCAGCTTATTCAACAACGAAAACGATTTTTAGTTGCGACCCTACATATGGCATTAATATTCAAAAGATCTTTGTCATGTTCTAGCAGACATACCAAACCGACAAGCTAAACTAACATTAACTGTTTTAATATGACCTAAAAATGATGCAAAAACAAACCAATAAAGCACAAACCATGCTGTAGCCTGAAGGAAGCTCATTTCATTCATGATTATCCACCATGGGAATGCATTTGTTCTGCTAAGATATCACTGACACACACACACACACACACACACTCACTGACCTATGAACTCAATAGCCTCCAGGAACCAACAGCTGATGTCCTCTTTATGGTTGTCCTCCACAGGAATACATTTGTACTGGTACGCCCCCTCGAAGTGGTTGGGACAGTCGGCGGACACGTTCAGCAAGGCAGAGATTCCTATGGCGTCCAAAACCTCCTTGTTTGAGGCGTGGAGGGCGCTGCCAAGGTAGAGGAACGGGAGGATCTCAACTGGGCCGCCCTGGACGAAAAAGCCACATGGGAGGATAAGGATTAATCAATTATTTCATTTGAAATTGGCAGTGAACAGACTTTTGTGTTCCGAGGCAGTTTGTTCATAAGTCCCTCAGTCTTCATTCATTGAGCCATTACAGTAAAAAAACATCCTCTGACATAACCTGGAGAGCCGTGTTAGACAGAATCTACTTAAACAGCTTACACGTTAAGACAAAGAAGTCACTGTCTCAGTGTTCAGACGCCTTCTTATAAGTGTGACCCCTCTTAAATATCTTGCTAATCACATTAGCCGCGCCTTTTATCGGACAGGGTTAGCTTTTTATCTGTGTGAGTAATGCAGAGTCATTTGATATGGGCTGTTTAGTTAGAAGTATTTTCCCCTTATGGAAACACATCTCGCTGTAGGAACCGATTGTCTGATTAACAACGTTTTATATGCTCATATCATAGGATTCAGAGGAAACATTAGCATGTTCTTGACTTATCAGCACAACACATCAATCTTGGGGATTTACATTCTGTCATGCATGCTTCATTGAGGACGACACCTTGTACTTTTTCTGTGATCACACTTTTATCAGTGGAAAGAAATAGTTCTGAGAAGAATATGCTCCACAGCAATGTTTTCTCAGAAAATCAGTTCTACTTAATGACATTTATAACATAGCTGTGACTGAGGAGGTGAAGGTTTGTTACATTTCATGGAAAAAGAAAGTGTCTCAACTTCAAAATGTTGCCCTTCAAAATGAAAAACATAAAGCTTTCATTGAAAAAATAAATATTGGCTTTGATTCCACTGGCACGTGTGCAAGTTGTGTCTTGTCGGATGTTCTTTAGCACGTTATAAAAAGGAAACATTTCCTGACATTATTTTTGAAGCATATTCCAATGTAAGAATGGAAGTATTGTTTTCCCATTTAATGGATCTGAGGGGTCAGCCAGCTGTCGGTCTATACCGGTAGTGAGACTTATTGACGAGGGCTCTGTCTGTTTATGTCACTGCCGCTGACGACCTCGGTACTGACACAGCGTCAGGAAATGATCAATACTGCTAAGAGATGTAATGTGAGGAGAGGGGGGTGAACGCTGAGAGGAAAACAAGCGAGTGAGATACCCGACAGGAAGCTTCTTTTAACGTTGAATGAAAAAAAAAAAAAACCCACTTGACATTGTGGCCGAGACTATCAAGCATTTTTCTTAGAGAAACGCACAGAGGCTGGATTGTCTCAACATGCCTTCCGGGGGAAATTAAACCCGGGCCACATGTGACTGTGAGTGTTGCATAAAATCTGCAGGCTCAAACAGCAGATCACTGACCAACAAAACGAGACCACCCGGGTCACAGGAAGTGACACAGAGGTGAATCAATAGTGACCTATGACCTCCAGTGTAGCCTATCATTAGACAAATAACTCATAAAAAAAAAAGAAAAAAAAAAGGTGGATAATCAGAAAAGGTACCCAACAGTTTACATAGCCTTTTCCTCACATGGCCTTTAGACTGAATAAACAAGTTTGTAACTATACTTCCACTGCTTTGACAACCCAGACTGGATGGCGAAATGCGGTTGGCTGAACGTGGAAAAGTGAACAACAGTGATGTTGCAAAGCAAATAACTTCCAGTGTTTGCACACGGCAGCTCCCGGTGTTGATGTGTAAAACTAAAGTTGACTTTTACAGGCTGAAACAATTAGTTGACTCATGTGACGGTAATAACATTAAAAACTGACATCATTCGTTCACATATACACGCACACACACGGCCTACATCAGGTAGACAGTGGTGAATGTTAACTATATTATTTAAAGTGTTCTTTTCGGGCTGAAAAAGGTGTGTGAGGTTTGTCTGTCTGCTGTGGCGTTTTACCTGGTCGTGGTGCGGCGTCCCGCAAGACGAGCAGGCAGAGTCGATGCTGGACTGGCTGGTGAGGGTCGGTAAGGATTTGGTCTTTATACAAAACTCCGGGTACTCTGAGAAAAACCTGTCGTATCCACCTGAAGAAGAGACGTCATGATCAAATACGATGCATCGTAAAATATCACATTACAAACAATATTATTGTAAAACATGAGAGATTCAATCACTACTGGGGACTTTAAGATCCTCCAGGAATATTACATAAAAAGGGATTTTTGTGTGTGTGTGTGTGCGTGGGGGGGGTTATATGCATAACACTCTACAGAAGCATACATCAGCACAACAGAAGCATGGCAACCCAGAAAAACCTCACAGCACAATCACCTCTGCATTCAGTAAAGCTGACATAAAGTGTATTAAACCGACCCCTGACCTACTCTGTCCTGTGTCTACTACCGTGGATTTGAAAACAATGTCATCATCCCTTGTTTGTTTTTTTGTTTTTTTTTATACATCTGCAGGCTGACCTCCGGGATCACGTCAGATTATCTGGGAAATGTCATCTTTATAAGCTACACACATACACTCCTGTGCTTCAAGGAGACTACGTCATTAGGATTCACACATAAAAAAGAATGCGCCACAGCTTGCAGCAGCTTTGCCTTTTCAAATTCCCTGCAGTCTAAATATAGTCTGGTGGGTAAATCGAGCGTTAAATTTTGGATTTTACAGCTACCCATCGGTGATTTTTACCCAAAGCGAACTGTTTCTGAAAAGGATCATGTGTGTCCTGTAAGTCCCTCCGGTTTGATGTGGCTTCTACGCATTGGCATTACCTCATTCACTCAGCTCACGGCCATTGGTCTGTGAGTGAATGTGTGTAGCTGTAAGTGACTGAGTGAGTGTGTGTATTGTAAAAAATGAAATACACCAGTGCATACAAATAGAGTAGGCACAGTTAGGAGGATATGTCAATCTCTGGTTTAAAGGCTATTGAGCAGCTTCAAAAACAATATTCAATATCTTTACAGAGACAATAAAATAACAGTTATTATGTTGGTTGAAAAATAAAATTAGCAACGGCCCAGATTGGATGGTGGAGTATTGAAATAATAAAATGTGGAACTATTATTATTATTAGCTCTGATTGTCTAATTTAAAGCCTCAATAAGATTAAATGAACATTATTATTATAAGGTCATTATAATCGTCAAAGTAAGAGCACTTTTCTAATTATTATTTTCATTGGACATCATTTTTCAAGAAGCTCCATTTGTATTTAGATATAGTTTTACACAACGAAATTACTATAAACAAAAGTAATAATGAAAACAAAACAAAAATAAATACATATAAAATCATTAGTCCTAATATAGGTTCTTACTGTCCCATTTAAAGGCAGAATTAGTGAAATCAACATTGTTTTTGTTATCATTAATTACTAACGTATTATTATAATGTGTATACCTCAGTACTGCCCTACATTAAAGGTCGAATCAAATAATAAACACCCTTCATTAAATTTAAATAAATGCTTCAATGGTCCAATTGAGGCTGAAGCCTGAAACGCAATGACCATACTGGTGCTACTGGTGTAGCCTATAAGAACCGCTGCACCTGAACCATACAAATGCTGCGTGTAATAATGAAGCACATATTCACCTTTGAGCAGGTATATCTGTGTGCCGGAGGAGTCACTGCACACTGCGTTGAGCACCAGAGTCAGTGTACTGTCCTCCTTCACCGTCTCGGAGTCCGGCGTCCTCTCGTCGTACAGCACCACGGCGGAGTACATCCCGGAGCGGAGGCGGCCACGGACCTCCTCGTCCCCGGCCAGTATCTGGTCCAGGCTGAGCACGGAGCCCTTGGCCCTGCGGCGGACGATGGTGTTACAGCGGGCGTTGACGGCTCCGCGGATGTGTCCCGCGTTGAAGGCGAGGAAGGAGCGGCAGTCCAGCAGCAGGCACTTGGCGCTGTCGTCCTTTAAGAACCGCTTCACCACCGGGCAGTCCATCTCGCGTAGGTCCTCCATGGCGCGTCGTTTTCAGGCTGCGTGTGTAAGCTTCACTGTCGGTTATTTCCTCTGTCTGTCCGAACTTGGGATCCTGCGGTGGATTCCCTCTATCCGCGCATTGTCAACGCAACTACTCCTCGCGCTCAGTCCGGTCACCTCTTTCTGTCTCGCTCTCCCTCTCCGAGTGTGGATTGTTTCTCTTTTTTCCTTTTTTTTTGTGAATGGGTGCATCGCGTCAAAGCGGAGGTGACGTCAACCGATAGCAGCCAATCACACAGCGTCCAGCTTCCCGTCCCCTTTCCTCCTCTGCCGTTCATTCATAAAATGAAAAAAAGACAGACATCAATGAAACGAGAGGCGATGGGGATGGAGATTAGACTCGATGGGGCGTACATTGCAGCTTGGCACCACTCGCCATGCCTTAAACCAGCTCATCACTACATTTGAATGATAATTTATGAGGGTGAAATGAAGGGGTTAAAGGCAGTTTAAATGAGGGGTCTTAAAAAACAAATAAACAAAAAGAATACAAGTAGAGATGTTCCATTTACTTTTTATTCAAACATTTTGGCCTTTATTCAAGTCTTTAAACATGTTTTGATAAAACATTCTTTGAATAAATGTAATCAAATGAATGTGAAAAGTGTGTGTGCTTGTATACAATAATAATAATAATAATGATGATAATATAAAATAATAAACTTTATTTTTATAGCTTTTAAAAGACAGGTTAACAAAGTGCTTCACAGTCGTACAAAAAACAGAAAAAACTTTTTGCAATTACAAATTAGAATAAGTTCAATACAGTCAAGAATAGAAACACAGATGAAAGAAAGAAAGAACATTTAAATATTTAATTAATTAATAAAAGCATTAATATCCAGCATAATAAACGGTCATTAACAAATTATTATGGTTGCTCGGCACCATAATGCGGACATACATTTCTCTAAATTAGCATAGAATAGCAGCTGAAGTATCAAATATTTTTCTCAGGGTTGTTGGAGACAAAAACAAAGTTAAAGTTAAGTAACATTTGTCATTGGGCCAGAAATACAACTGCTGATGAATATTAATGCTGCTATGTTTCCACTTGATGTGAAAGTTTGCTAACATTTTTAGTAACTTTATAAGATGGCATTAGCTGTGTTACTGTGAGTTTTCCCCCTAGTGGCCAAAAATAAACTAATGCGGCTTTAAGATATTTATTTTGCAGTTTGATGCATTTCATCATTTAAATTAAATCAAATGATGTCAATATTAAGTTTTAATGGGAACATTTCATTCCCATTTCTGATTTTAGCATTAATCAACATTAAATTGTATTTGTCATTGTCATTTTTATTAAAGGTTCAGTGCCACTACTTCACCTGCTATTTTGATAATGTCTGGTTGTGGTACATTGTGCAGAGAAATGTGCTGGACCACAGGTGGGTGTGCGTATGTGCTCACACGGATGTTTGTGTGTGCGTGTGTGTGCGTCTAAGTTTACATCTGTGTGTTTGTGGGTGTGTAATCCTACGAGCGGAAGCACGATTTGCATCTCCTATCACACAGCCTTCGTGAGCATGCTCAGGTATTTGCATGTTGATCCCATTTCCATGGTTACGAGAAGAAAAAGAGCAGCACGACAGCAGATGAGAGGAGGAAAAAGCACAGACACCCTGACACAAACAGATAGGCAAAATAGGCAGACACTCCAGCTGAAAGAGAAACTCACGGATCATTTTAATACTGTATCATTCTCAGATAAATGTATTATGAATGGCTTTATGTGGGAAAACATGACAGTACATGTTTACATTTAGTACATGGGCATATGGATCTGTGTTTTTTGAATTGTTGTATATCTCAATTTAATATTTTCATGAATAGTCCAACAAGATGTAACTGATGTAATACAAATACAATCTGACAGCAATGTTAAAATGACACATGTCAGCTGACGATCAGTATCAGAAACTGAAATACTTATTATTGATGTCACGGTTCCTGTCTGACATGGTTAAAAAAATAAAAAGACTGTCTAGACTCGACAGTAAGCAAAAACCAAACCCCAAAAGAGGAAACATTACATGGTTATAAGGAAATGAGTAGGCATTTGTATGAAAGCGAAAGAAGTCTATTTTTATATTATATATATATATCATGTGAAAAACAAAATTGTAGAATATAAAACTGTTATTGGTATATTACCTGGAGTTACTGGTCATAAGGATACAACACAATTATATGCAGTATCTGTCTGTTAGTATTGCACTTTCATAAAGTTGCAAGAGACAGATTTAAAAAGAACGGTCACAATTGATGAAGCAAAGCCAAGATCCTGACTTTCAGTTCTTAGTGCGGGTCAAACTCCAAAAACACTGGATCCTACATTTCCCATAATGCAACTTAATAGCGTATTTCATTAGATCTTCCCTGCCCACGTCTTTAAACCTTGAAATGTGTTTGCAATGCAGGCTTCGTCCTATGGATTTGTAGTCTCAGACTGGACATAGCTCCCTTATACAACAGGCTGAGTAGTACTGACAATGACTAGTGAACTGATCTTTATGTGTAAAATCAGTGGAGAGCCCCTTTAAACAAATTAAAGTGCCTCATCAGACACTAGAAATATCACCCAAAGGACGTACTGTAGGATACTGTTGAAAAAGGGTGATAAAAAGTGAATCCCTGCATAACATGTAGTATAATATAGAGCATATACGTATGTTTAATGTGCATGTAAATGTGTGTGTCAAGTTTGCTGCGTGCGAACATGAATTTCGAGTAGCTGACAGAATCACTGCAGCAAAAATAAAGTGTGAATGAAAGGACCTTGAACGTCAAGACACAGAGGTGAGATGGAAGATGGAAGGCACAACAGGGATGAAGTGGAGAAAGAGATAGAGAGAGAGGGACAAAGGGAGGTGAGGGGTGGAGAGAGTAAAAAAAAAGAGGGTGATTACTTGTGCTGGATTGCAGCCTCTAGTATCCCATATATACAGAAACACACACACACACACCACGCTGCATTACTACCAACCCAAAACAAAGCCTTGCACAGGCGGGATGGTGCTGCTGCCGTAGCAACAAGGGAGAGGTGTGGGAGGGCGGAGTCAGCAGGCAGGGGGCTGCGATTGGCTGGACACAGGCTCTGCACTGATGTCATCCCTCCCTCTCTCTGCTCTCCTCTGTCCATCAATTCATCCCCTAACATCCCTCGCCCGCATGCCGTCATCCATCAATACAGCGGAGAGCGAGCGAGAGAGGGTACTTTGTATATGAGCTGTGCGCACGTTAGTGTTGGTACATTTCTATTGTCCTCCTCTTTTACTCAATTTTCTTCTCTCTAATCGCTCACTCTGTCTCTTTCTCTCTCTCCGCTGTCTATATAATGTTGTCAATTTTTGTTTCTCATTTACTGGCCCAGTGCATATTACAGTAAGTAATACAGTAGGACATAATTATGTGTCAGGTACTTATTAAAAACATGCAACACAGAAGCATAATGTGCAACGCATGCAAGAAAGCAACAGAAAGTAAAGGCCGAGATATCCTGACACATGAAAATGTTACCAATCTTCTCGGCAAGAAAGCAGATGTGTGTCTTCAATCTTAAAATATCAAAATATCCCCTAAAATAAGCTCTAAATGAATAGTATGTAATATAACTGCAGTATTACATGTATATCACACATGTAGCAAATAGTAGTCAATTTTGTCCTTTGAACTGCTATTGTTTTAGAAGGGAAATTCTGCATGCATTGAGTACAAATAAAGTCCACAAGGCAGGATAATTAAAACACCACCACACACCATAAAAAGCAACACACACTCAGACTTTTTTTGAGTGTGCGTGTGTAATTCATGTGTGTATGTTCCAGATCTGCCCCACTCTCAAATCCCATAATCCAGTGGTTAAGCCTTGACTGAGTGCCGCAATATTTTCATGAATGAGGTTGTGTCGTTTGTCATGTGTCTGTGCCAGTGTGTCGATACAGAGCAAGAGAGAGAGGGATGAAGGAGAAACAGAGTTATGTGTGTGTGAAAGAGGAAATGAGAAATTAATATATGAGAGAGAGAGAGAGAGAGAGAGAGAGAGAGAGAGAGAGAGAGAGAGAGAGAGAGAGAGAGAGGGTATAAGGGGAGAAAATGAAGAAGAAAAAAGGAAGAGAGAGAAAGAAGGCAGGGAGAGGAAATGAGTAAGTGGCGTGGTGGGGGTTGTTACTCTGTTTGGAGCAGATCCATATTTTTATGTCGGAGGCAAATTTTTGTGGCTGACAAGCAGTTTAACCTTTCCACTGGAACAACCAAGTAATAAAGATGATGTTTTTCCACTCTTCTTTTGAAATAAAAACAGTAACAAACCACATTTTGTCAGTGCTATTTAGCATTTTGGTCAAAGACCATTCTATGATGGTATTATCTGTTTTTACTCTTAGAAAAATTACAAATAATGAAGAAATATGCAACAGGTGACCACTTAAAATGAATTAATGTCTATTAGCGTCCTCTTACTGGATGTATGTGTCAGATTTTTGTTTCTTATTTTAAAATCGAGGGAAAAGGAGATTTGGATTGTTGTATTGGATAAATACACGTGTTGCCATTGCTTTTGGGAAATGTTTTGGCATTTAATGTCATCTTCTCCCAGAGCTGTTTGTGGAGACTCTGTGGGTTAATGAGTAATAAAACAGGTAACCAGCATGCTTATCCCCATTTCAATCGCCAAGCTTTCAGAACACACACACACACACACACACACACACACACACACACACACACACA
>CALSCE010000618.1:1841162-1856092 GCA_943593645.1 Bovichtus variegatus
CGAGGGAAAAGGAGATTTGGATTGTTGTATTGGATAAATACACGTGTTGCCATTGCTTTTGGGAAATGTTTTGGCATTTAATGTCATCTTCTCCCAGAGCTGTTTGTGGAGACTGTGGGTTAATGAGTAATAAAACAGGTAACCAGCATGCTTATCCCCATTTCAATCGCCAAGCTTTCAGAACACACACACACACACACACACACACACACACACACACACACACACACACACAAAGATACAAGGTCATTGCACTGAATCCCTTCCTGTTTGGACCTCACATGCTAATTGAGTGAACCCAAGGCTGCAGACACTCTGTCGGCACACACGCACGTGCCTTATTGCCTTTTTACTCCCACCAGTTATTGTGAATGGGAATTGTGAGTTCCTTATTTGGTCATTGTGTTGCCTACTTCCTCTTCAGCCTTAAGGGCAATCACTGCACTATTTGACCATCCATGGATCTCCAACACATCAAAAACAACATCCCAGCCAGCCTGGATCCTCCCCAGTTTGCATGCAGAGCCAACAGAGAGGATGCTGTCTCCACTACCCTCCACTCAGCCCTAATGCATATGGAAAATAACACCACCTACATCCGAATGGTGTTTGTTGTTTTCAGCTCAGCATTTAACACAATCTCCCACATTAAACTGATTGGAAAATGTAGCACCCTGGGCTTAAGTACTACACTCTGGAACTGGACATAGAACTTCCTGGCAAACAGACCTCAGGCAGTTCGGATTGGCGGTCACACCTCCTCCTCTCCAGTGAACACCGGAGTCCCCCAGGGCTGTGTGCTCAGCCCTCTAATATTCATGACGTACACCCATGGCTGCCACCCCCGACATGAAGAGATCTGTTGCGAAGTTTGCGGATTACAAATAACAATGAGACTTCATATAGAGAGTAAATTAACAATCTCAAAACAACTTGACATGTTTGTCACATATCTCCATCCTGGTGAAAAAAGCTCTTTTTTTAACTCTCTCTCTCTCTCTCTCTCTCAGCACGAAAGCAAATAAATGTGTTTTCCTAAATGTCAAACTTTTCTTGTAATGTACATGTTGACGGACCTTTACAGTGGTGTTGTTAACGCGACATGCTAAGTTCCTAGCACTGTGAGCGACACTCATCAACACTTCTTAAGGCCATGGAAACCAATGAGAAAAACAGTCTAAAAGAAAATGTAGGCTACATTACATAAAGCACGCCATTGCTTGTCGTGGAGAATTGCTTTAACAGCGGCATGACATTTTCAACCCAAATTGTGGCAAATAAACCTAAAATAACAGTGACATTAGGCAACCGTGTAAACAATCTCTTTTACCTTCTCTCTCTTTCTCTCTCAATCACTCACACGAAAACACTTATTCCTCATTTAAATCTCTGTGTGTGTTTTGAATAGTCAAAGCAGGATGAGCTCATATTCAAACATATTCATATTTTACTCAAACATCTGTAACCCAGGGGCATTTGTGCAGCCAAACATTCTTGTTACACCTACAATGTTTTCAATCTCTAAAGCTAATACAAATGTTGCTTTAGTAAATAAGAATAGGGGAGATGATCATAGGCTGGAGGAAGCTAAGGTTTTTAAAGTACCTTCCTATTATAAATATTGTCTCACAGCTTGGGCACGAGTCCAGACTGCATGTTTTTATATGTGGCAGTCTGGGTAATGTCCACACACAGGCTGGTGCAGAAAGGAAAGAGGAGAGTGAAGGTGAAAGCAGGCATTATATTTGGATGACGTGATGACATGAAACAGTTCCCAGCAGAGTTTTGCATCACTTACGGCTAATGTTCAAGTTGTTATGGTCCAGTCACACCAGACACGCAAAGCAAAATTCATCTGTGTGTTTTCACGAATTTTGTAGTTACAGACGCTCGGTGACAAAGTGACCCCTCGTGAGGCTAAAAAACTACTGTGGCAGGCAAGCTAACAGCTAACACGCTAGGCAGCTGGGAAAATGCTAGCGCAAGTCAGTGATTTCCTCTGTACTGGGCGTCTACTCCCCGAAGTCTTTTGTTCTTTGCACAATCATTTCCCACAGTTTAGTCAAAAGAAATGTTTGGACAACTTCTAACCCTTAATGACGTCTTCTTAAACCCAAGTTGCAAAGGAGTTTCACATTATTTGCATTCATTTCATTGGCTCAGCTCTTCTCGGTGCAATTGTGAATGAATGACTATGAATGAAGACTGCGGGGGGGATTATCTGCGGGTCAAAAGCAGGCAGGCCTAAAGCACAACTTGTGTGTGTGGGTGTGTTTGTCTGACATGTGGCAGTCTGAGCCGAACAGACACAGGGATTAAAGGCAGGAAACAGACTGCCATTGAAACCCTTTCCGCATCTGTACACAAACACTCTTATGTGCCTTTCTCAAGCAGTTTGTTAGCAAAACGTACATTTGATTTGTGCATCTGGATGCTAAAACTGCATATTCTGCTGTTGCTTACACACAAACCTGGCATCGCATTCTCTCCATCCTCTCGTGTGGCAGAGGTGCGTCCGACTTGACACACAAGTTGACGTCATTAATCGTGACATGTTTTTTGTTTGAGAAACTGTGATGGATCAAGAAACTGTGGTTACTAAGGCAACAAGAGAGGGAAGTAGGACAGGTACAGACACACATATATAGAGAACGGGTTGCACATACAGTGCTCTCAAAGCACACATGCATACAGTAAGAGGCTGAACTCGTGTTGACCTGTGTCTCATATGATATTATTCAGTTAATTTTCCCAGAGAACATGAAGTGCAGCTGACCAGTGATGTTGGGCACAAGGTGAGGAGGAGGAAGGAAAGGAAGACAGGAGATGAATGGGGGAGAGATGAGAGGAAGCGGAGTGTCCTTGTTAATGTGACACGGTCACATTTAAGTGATTGAATTTCCTCTGTGTGAGTGTGTGTGTGTGAATGTGTTTGTGTATGAGTGTATAGCCATGAGTCAATTGCCCAATTGCTTGACAGCCAACATGACTTGAGTAACATAACACACAAGTGATGCATTTCCCCCTTCAAAATGAAACTCAGGGCTTGGGGTGTTATCACGATCTGCCACAGTACAGCACAACTCAATCATATTATGTCCTGTGTGTTGTAACATTTCACAAGCTCTCTCTTCCTGCGTGCTTCCTGCTCTCATGCTGTAAGAATATGTGGCAGAGAAGTCAAGAGGCAGATGTAAGATGTAGATTGCTACCAAACTTTTTCACTTAAACCTTATGGAGCTTTATGGAAGAGCCTGAACCAACAACCATTGACATGCTTAGATGAAAGTCATAATTCATTCTCTTTGGCCATTTAACTTCTTTCTGTAATTTACGCTAACCAACCAACGCTGTCTCCTACAAAATTAAGTCCCTATACAACTAAACTGCATCCTCAATTACGTTTTGAGGGTATTTTCTCACAGTGGATGGTCGCAGTTTTAAACACGTAGTTGACGTTGTATATTGAAACAAAAACAAAACTACTTGGTTAGGTTTAGTAAAAGATCATGGTTTGGTTTAAAATATGTATGTTTGTTACGCTATTTAAGTCACGGACGTAAATTTAAATAAGTCAACGTTGACTTTTGGTTTCACAGGAGAAACCAACGCCGGCCTTACAGTTTTTAAATTCTAGAAGAACTGGCAATCTGCACATATGAAACAGTAACACGCAAGCTGATAAAATGGTAACGAAGGAATTTTGTTGTCATCCACAACTGAGTCCAGTTGAATCCAGTAGCAGAACTGATAGTAATGGTAGTAAACAGTAATGGACCAATAGCATTAAAACAATTGAGCTAAAATGAATTAATTCCAGTAGAAACCAGAAGACATGCATTACAACTTCTCTCATGGATTTATTTTCTAAATTACAGGGAAATGTTGCCTTAAAAAGCAAACTCACATTGTTGTGTAATGTTGCCTGAAGGAAAACCTGCTAACAGAACTAACCTGCCAGCTGCTGTCCACAGACACAGTGTGGGTGGACATAGCGGACAATGTAGGTGCAAACATGAACTAGCATCAAACAGAAGCTGCGCATTTAAAAATGTGCGTATTTTAGTGTGCTGATACTGCACATGCTTTGAGATGTTTTTAAGGACGTTTTTGGAATGGGGTCTTTTGGGCAGTGAGTATTTGTTACTATAAACATAGAATAGATAGCTTAAAGATAAAACAAATGTATTAAATACTAATATACCTTTTGTTTGTACCTTTGAATGAGAGAGAGGGAGATGTACTCCAGTTTTGCATCAGTGCTTGTTGATACAGAAACATCAGATACAGCTGTTACTTTTTCCAAGGAAAGCTGTTGGTTCAGTATTTGGTCATTTGGTGATGATGATTAACATAATCTAAGCAGCACTTATCAGCAACACACCCTATCCAAATAGATGATGTTGTTTATTTTCATTTGAACAATGAGTGTCTATGTGGGCTGCTCCCTAAGATCGGCGTGTTTCTATATGAAACATTGGGCAATGTTAAATTGCACAAGGCGGGTGGGGAATCGGGCTTGGAGCTGGAAGCTTACGTGCTTGAATAAATGGAACAATAAAAGTACTGAGAAGAAGACGGAGGCGAGAGCTGGGCAGTCATGACTCTAATGCAAGTATTATATTTTCATACATCTTAGCACATCCCGCCTTCTTCAGAATAAAAAATAAACACACAAATGAACTGAGATGACTGAGGAGACAAATAACCAGACTGCCTTTATAGGTTACCATAAAACACATGTTCAATCATATAATAAATGTATTTTACTTCTATGGTATTAATTGGAAGATGAAACTGAATGACGTCTTTAAACTGTTTTTAATAAAGAATTGCTCTTTCTTTATGTAAATATTGTGTCTGGGGCATTGTTTTGCATTCTCCTGCAGATCTGTGATGTTTGTATGTGGTTTTACGTGTGTGTGTATATATAGGTGCATGTTTCTGTGTATGTGATATATAATTTTATATTATTACATTAAAAAAATAAATATATATACATATTATATGCTGGTTTTATAAGATGTGGGCACATGAACGGAAAGAAAAGGACTGCGTGTGAAAGAGCATATTGTACATGCTGAGTCACCTCTTTATATACAGTCTTCACTAAATTAAGGCCAAATTGGAGTCACATTGTCTGAAAATCACATCTCCTTCTGTTTAATATAATTGTACACTTTCTTCTTTTCTGCTATAGCGACTTCCAATCAGACCACTAACTATAATCATATTTCAGATGTGAGGGTCAGGTCACATTTACTGGACCTCTCAGATAATCTCATTGTGCTGTGGCTGATATGACATGATATTTTGCTCTTTTAAAGCTCACTGCATTATCCACATTGACTGTGATCATGCTGCTAGCAATACTGCCCATGCCCTTTCTGTCTATATATAGCCAACCCTTAAAGAGCAACTTTTGGACAATATTTACAGAACAGTTGGGCTGTTAGATACAGGAGCTTACATAATATTTGTGGGCGGCCCAAATTCTGGGAACCAAAGATAGTTTAAGTGATTTTTTTTTTCTATTTTAAAGAGGACTGTATTCTCCATATTAGATATGTCCCACTAACAAGCTCCTAGTCTAGCTGCAGGGGAAATGCCTCTTTCTTTAAAATGTTTCCCATGAACGATGCCTTAAGCCTGTCACGCAATCGCCTCAGCATTGTGCTTTAATGGCACTGAAACTTGTGGTTGCCAGGAAACACTTGATAATATTTTGGCCGTCGTGTCTTATTTGTTGTCTCCTGCTGGGAATATTACCCATCTCCGATGCACTTGAATTTCACCTTGTTTATCACATTCAGGAAGGCACTATTGTGGGCAGTGTTTTAATATTTTATTTCGTCTTCAAATATCCTAAAACCATCCAAACCCCAGCAGGAAGATATAACACTGGAACGTACTGGAACTCACAGTCCAACTTACTCCTACTTATTCCAACAGTAGCAGCCAAACACTAAGCCCATTCTTCAGTTTCTAAGGAAAAGTGTTTTTCTTTGTAAGAGACTCGTCATTTCACTGTAACTCGTCATGTTCTAACTGCTGTCATTGTCTGTAATTGCGCAAAAACAAACATCTCCTCCCACAGTCCCACTGGGATCAATTCTAAAGAGCAAAAACTGAGCATGGAGGACATAGTGATGTAGCACTGTGAAGGGCTCTTTATGCTTCCTGGTTCACAATTACGTGGATTAGATAGTTGGCATTAAATATTGCAGTAAACTCAAAACAATGCATGACTCTCACCTATTTGTAATCTTTGCAATTCTACTAGATAACATTATATCTGAAATAATGTGCGATGGTAAGTAACACGAACATATTCAGCTTGACCACCATTTTGCTTGTTTACTTACTTGAATGAACAGCTAAATTCTCTTTGTGTAAATAGTGGTCAGGAGTGAAAAGGGAACTATTAGAAAAGTGGCCTAAACATCTTAATTCAAACTGTGTGAGCACGGCTAAAGCTGTGGAATAAACAGGCCGGCTATTGTTGTCTCTATATCTGAGCGTGTTGGGAAGCCAGCTTTCCTAACAGCCGAGGATAAACATACTTCTCACAGAGCTCTGTAACACCATCAAACGGCACAGATTGAGGGTAAGAATGCAGTCTGGAAGGTGCCCTGGTCTCACTGTGTGCATGATGGGGCCTGACCGAGATTTATGATATTTGTCAGCAATTTAATCCAGGAAGTGGAAGTTAGTTGTACAGTTTGTCGAAAAGTGAACACAAATTAAAATGCATATAATATGTGTCGCACATTGTGAATAATAGAAGTCAGTTCCCAAAAGTAGGGTTATGTTTCAAACAAAAATACTTGATATTGGTATTCAATATGATGATTTTTTTTTTTTTTTATACCTTACTTTGATGAGCATCTTGAAGTTTGCCTAAAATAATAAACGTAACAAAGGTTTGATTTAAACTAGGAGCAATCTGATCGAACAATATGTAACTAACAATACCCAGCATCAGGTAAAATTACAGAGCAACACATTTACAAATAGGTGGTAGTTGGATATTTATAGAGTGCAGTGAAAAGGCAGGGGACACATTTACAACCCATTCTTAACCTAACAGTTGGTACTTTGATGCCACTGAAGACGTATCTTAAAAAACAGGTCACGAATATATACTTTTATTTTGAGAAAAAAAAGACTAAATCATTTCTCCAAACAGTTGGGCACTGTAGTTTATAGCAAACGTTACTCAAACAAAAGTATATAGTGCATTTGTTGGGAACTATTTTCAGAGGAGGAGTAGTGCACAATTGGTGCGCTGGGATTGTGACCACCAAGACTGTGTGGGATTGACTCAAAATACATTACTGTGCCAATGTTCATGGCAATGAATAAACATGTTTTCCGCTCCAATGGTGTTCGTATCATGTGTTTTGAATAGTTTTTGGACCCAATGGAGCTTTAAGGCACAGAGGAATAAGATATATCAGGCTTTGGATACACAGTTGTTGGTTTTTGATGGGATTTGTTAATAAGAAAAATATTATAGAGACATTTTATATAGTATAGAATGTGCAGCAGCACAGATTAATACCTATTAGTGATTTCAGCCCAAAAATACAATTATAAAAAGTTGAGTTTTCATTAAAATCCCCTGCACACTTTCTTTCCTCTCCTCTCATCTCATTTCTTCCATCCCTCCTATTTCCCCTCCTCTTCTTGCTCCCAAGCGGACATAACAGGAGACAGGGCCATTACCCCGGCAGCTAAAAACAGGTCAAGTGTTGTTCCGTGATGTTGAAATGAATGTCTACAGTCCCAGAGAGAGGAGATGGAGGGGAGCGATATGAGAGGCATAAGAGGAGGACGAGTGGTTGAAAGTGTTTAAAAGACAGTGAGAGTATTTCAATTAGAGAGGGAGGTGGGAGTTTGGAGACATTTTGCTTTTACTCAACTGTACACCCAACCACTCATCCGGCCCCTGTGTTTCCTCTCCATCTTGCACATTACAATTGCAACATCACGGAACAACACTTGATTGCAATTTTGATATTATAATAGAGTCACAAGAGCATGGCAGCTAGTCCTGAAATAGTCTTCATGCGTAATAAGATGTTATTTCAGTGTCTGAAATAACATCTGGTTCAAGATACTCTCAACAGGATACGGTCTATGGAAAAGCATTTAAGAGAACTAAAAATGTGTTTTATCTAACCTAAAATATTTATGTGGGTTTATTGTGTGCAATTAAAGCATTGAGTATTTATAGTAGTAAAGTAATATGTTATAGATCAAGAACATTAGAGATTTTTGCTTATATTTTAAAGTTCGCAATCTATTCACTTTTTAAGAGAATTGTGAAGCGATGCAGAAGTGCCTTAAACCTGCATTCTTTCAAATGGCGAGCAGGGGATGGACAAGTAGCCACCACAGCATTTGGTTGTACTTAAAGACGCTCTAAGGATTTAGCTGTTTATTTTATTTTATTTTTTGGTAAGTAGCCTACATTTTGTTTTAATCATGTTTTTTGCTAGCCAAAGTTAGCATCCCAATAATATCAGTTAACATAAATTATGGGGACACCTTGCTAACTAAGCTAGCTAGCTACTGCTAGCTGGTAACTTAGCGTTTGCTTTGCTTACGGTACCTCGCTCGGCCGCGCCTCGCTCCTCCACAGCTCCACCCTCTCGTCCAAAACCAAGATGGCGATGGCCTCAACTGTTCTTTATGTTTATTGTTCATTAGCTAATGTTAGCATGCTAAACTAAGATGGCAAATATGGTAAACATTATACCTGCTAAGCATGCTCAGCATGTTAACATTGTCAGTGTGAGCATGTTAGCATGCTGATGTTGTGATGTGATTTAACTCAAATCATTGCAGCCCTTATTTAAAATATGAATGTTGGCCATACTGTCTGACTGTGAAAATCAATGTCAAAAATCATAGTAGTTCAATTTCAAATTCATAAAGCTAAATTCTGACACGAAAGCGTCCACTCTCTGATGTCAGTGCTGTGGAATGAGGACATGTCATGACTAGATTGTAAACCGTGTCCACACATCCATCAACTTTCTCAACAAGTCACAGGAAGTTCATTAATATTTTACGGGCGACCTGAAACTCAACTGATGTTACAGTATAACCGGGAACTAGCTCACCACTTCTCAACTTCTGTCGGAGACACTCGCATCAGAAGACATACAACCACTTGCTGCAACAAATGATTATATACTTATATTTTTCAGAATGCTGTGCTCCCTGGTGAATCTGAGTTTAGCAGCACAGGGAAGATAAATGACACAATTAAACAGTGCTTGATGGCACCTCGGTGACTAATGGCTTTCCCTTCCTGCTTGTCTGAGCACAGACAAACACAGTAGTAAGCAGCAAGGAGTATGTGTGTGCTGCATTGACGGACACATGCTTGTGTGTTTATGCGAGTGTGTCTCTACTGTGTGTGGGCTGGAGGTTTGTTGCAGGAATTCAACTGCCAGATAAACACTAAGTAGACATCAAAACAATCAGAGTGAGATTACCACGTCCTCATACCCTTTGCTTACATTTGAAATACTGTGCTGAACGTCCGCAACGTGTGCATTTGTTTTACATCTGTCAAAAAGTCTGATCTCATACTAAAACTAGGGAACTATGCACAGAAAGGGCTGCATTGACCTTTCACTAAAACCCTTCCCGGTGTTTGTTTTTAGCTCCAACATTAGCTGCAAACGGTAGCATGTCTGATTATCTTATACGCTACAGTGGTAATGCTAACATAATGTTAGTTCCAAGGCCAGTTACGTTAGAAAAAGTCTCATTCAACACAGCAAAAGTTAGCATGTTAGCTAATGTAGGATGTAGCGTGTTTATAGCTCTGTAAACACAACGAGTCGACTGTAAGTCTACGGCGTGTATAAAAATGTGCTGGGTGCATGTAACCAAACAGACATTGTTTACAGTGACTACTTTTTGTGTGTATGTGGCAGGGGAAGGCGGTGGGGTTTTCCTGCCAATACTTCCTGTTGTATACTCTATTAAAGGCCAACCGTCCACTGGGAGTAGACAGATAGGACAGTCATGTGGTAATTAGCGCTGCTCATTAAAAGTGACCTCAGGCTTTGTTCTGCCATCTGGATACACTGTCCTACCCCCTGTTAGACATATGTGTGTGTGTGTGTGTGTGTGTGAGTGTGTGTGAGTGACCAACATGATTTCCTTTTTCTCACAATCCTGGATGGGAAATGACCCCACCTGTAGTGTATTGCATTTGTCTTCTCTATCTAGATATCTGTCCCTGCGTAGACATTGTGAGCCACTGTGGGTTTTTATTTTCTAAATAAATTGTTTTTTTCAACAAAAAAAAAAAACTCCACTCCACTTCATTCTAAATGAGCTCCATTTTGTTGTAATCTACACGCATAAAGAGAACATTTTCCACCTCTGCTCATCACATTCTTGAAATTCATTAACATTACATCCAAAAGAGCAAATTCACTAGGCCCTTGTGGGTGCGTGGTCAGCCGATTTTTAAAATTATTTTCTAAAATGTGTAGGGGTGGACCACGAAGAGGCACACAGATAGTCGGTTCACAGTTTCATGGTAATTATGAGCAGCACTGTTTTTTTTGGCAGTTGTAACCAGGTGACCGGTGGAAACTCTGGGAAGTTACTGCCCGAGATATAAAATGTTAATAAGTAAGCTTTAAAATGTGTCGGTAGGCATATTTTGTTACCTTTGGACAGAGCCAGGCTAGCTGTTTCCCACTGTTTCCAGTCTTTATGCTAAGCTAACCTAAGAAGCGGCTGGCTGTACCTTGATCTTTAACTAAAAGATAAGTGGTATTGATCTTCTTATCCAACTCTAGGAAAGAAAGCAAATACATTTAATGGGTTCTTCCTTATTCCATGCTACACCCTTCTAATAAGTTTCACGAAAATTGGCCGAGTAGATTTTCCGTAATCTTTCGGGCAAACAGATAAACAGAAAAAGAGAAAACGTAACCTCCCTGGCGGAGGCAATAATATCTAACATATCACACTACTATAACACATCATCCTATCACATCCCTCCTGACAATAAGTCGCAGTGAGTCATACCACCCTGTTCACCCGAACCCCATTTGAGGGAGAAACAGAGACAACGGCCGAGAGTGACACGCAAGAAATATGCACGTCTGCAGCATAATTCATTGTGTATAGGAGGGAGTATAGCTGTGTGTGTGAGAGGGAGCAGCAAAGAGAACACAGTAGGTTTGTTGGGCAGCTCCCTGCAGGACAAAAGCATCTTTCTGAGACACATGCCTATAGCTCATTACAGAGACTGCAGGCAGCATTAACAGCATAGCTCACATTTCATACAAGTTACACACTCCAGGCTTCATTCACACTGTAGCTGAACATGTTCCAGTTCGGATTTAACATATTCTTGCTGCTGGGATGTGTTAAAGACTATATGAAATACAGCATCAATGTTGCTGCCTGTTTATTTCTATAATTGGGGCATCTTAACTTTAACTGTCCTGAAACTGTATTTTTTGTCTATTTCTATTACACTTTAACAGTTTTTTTTCTTTTTTGGAAGAATACTAATTGGTTTTATTTTAGAATTAAATGTCAATCTTCTCTTTTAGATACAATGTGGTTGAAAGTATTTATAGAACATGTTGTTGTTTTATTTTAGTGACACATTGTTTCTTACCGAGATTCTGAAGGACTTTTATAGGCCTGAAGAAGCAAAGGTGTCAAATACTAGAGAAAAAATAAATAACATTTTTGCGAAAGAGCTTGTTTTCCTCATTACTTGAATCATCCAATGACCCCTGAGATCTATTTTGGGAAACCCCGACTCCCAAGTTGGGAACCACTAGCTTCCAAATGACGGAATATTTCCCCTGTAAAAGTTGACAGGATACAGAAAAGGAAGCAACTGAAAGCAAGTGAAATACGGCAAATGGTGTTTTGTTTTTTTTTTTTACAAAAAAATATATAGCACACAGGCTCATAAAAGAACAAAGTAGCATGGTAGTTGTGTACTAACTAACATTACATGAAGTTAGACATACGTCTCATTAGTCAAACCATAAGACAACATAAAAAAGGAAATTGAAAAATTCCAGCACTTAAAGACTAAAAAAGACAATTACAAACATACACAATATGTAATACAATACAACGAATGTGCACCACACTTGAACATTAATAAATAATTCTTTTTTAAATCAATGTAGGAGACACATAATAGTTTGGTTTATGATTCATGTGCTAATAAAAATCATTGAGGTTACTAAGGTTATTTAAAATGTAGGCGTGCGCTCTCAAACGCCTTCTGGCATCATTTACATGTGATTCAGATGGTGTGTATCACTGCCAACTGCTTTAAAAAATAACCAGGTTAGAGTGTGTGAGTGTGTGTGTGAGACTTGCATACTAAAGTCAGTGTCAGTATGACGAACTGTTGCTAAGCAGCGGTGGTTGCTAGGTGGTGGAAGGGGGAGGGGAGACAGGTTTGCAGTTAGGTGTGAAGTCTGAGGGCTTACCTCTGCGCGCGTGTGTGTGCACGCGTGTGTGTGTGTTCCCTTGGCTGTATTTGCTTTAAATATTGATACTAGTGTGGGGAAAGAAAATATGATTTCTACCACAAAACAAGCTGCTGTTTTGGATGTCATTTTAAGCTTCATCGCAGGAAAAAGGAAGGTGTTTCTGAATTACACCCAGAAGCAATTTACTCATTAAAAAAACAGACCAAAAAATGCTGTCTCGCACTGTCAGATTTAGCAATGGAAGGATGATTATGAGTCATTTATTTTGTCTTGTGTTGCAGATTCATCAAGCGAAGCTGCAAAATATCTGGCAGAGGAACACAGAGTGAAACCGGAACACTCCTCGGCTTTCCCCAGGACGATTACTGTATTATACGCAGCAGGGGAAAGCCTCACAGTTTGCTGGCTTTGCCTCTGTGTGTGTTCACATATTTTACAGCTTGTGCTGCACATTCTAGACAGGCATATTTGGCCTCTAGCTACAGTCTTTAATGCTTATATCTCTTTTTTTTCCTTTCTAAAAAAAAAAACTTATCAGCAGGTACATCACTGAACATACTGTGCATCCCTAGCCGTTGTCGCTCCTGTCAGATGTGGTCGGATCCAGTTGGGTAAAGGAGATGGTGGGGGGGTTGGCGGGGCGAGACACAGGCAGCCATTTGTACTGGAGGTCCTGCGATGGAGGATCCAAACACCAGTCGTAGTGCTTCAACAGGTACATGCACGCTTCCTGGGCAGCAAAACAAGAGAGGAACATGTTTTGCTGAATGTGTTGTAGCTTCAGTATCTTTGCTGCACTGACCTAAATGGAACTGAATGATATCGAGAGATAAAAAGCAGTGGGGGTGGAAGTGACAATTTCCTAATTTTATCGCAGTGCAAAAACAAAATGTTAAACCAGAAGGCAGTTGGCAGAGCGAGAGCCTCCGCCAACGCTGACAAAGTCTCCAAGTGTTAAAGCTACAGCCTTTTTAACACTTTGTTTGTTTGTATGTTGTTTTGCAGCTTTGAAAGTAGGAATGCAACGCAACACCTTTTAGCAGCCAAGCTGAAACGGAACATTTTGTCTCAAATGATAAGCACGTTCTTGATATATGTGCTCATTAGACCAACGAGCAGAGCTCAATAAGAGCTTTCTTTATCATGAAAAAATATAAGGAGGCTGGATTTGGCCAGTGGCTCAGGGAGATGTCTTCCTGCCTCTCATTGGAGAATATCAGTTTTATCCTTAAAAGGTAAAGGGATGCATTTCATTCGATTTGGGAACCCTTCATTCACTTCATGGAAAAGGAAGTTATGTCTGAAGTATTATAAAGGGCTGAGGAAAGGGGCAATGTTTCAGTGACAAAAGGCTTCATTACTTAATTTCATCTTTTAAAATTTATTATTTACTTTCTTTTTTGCTGCATGTCTTCTGCTATGAGCATTACACTATTCTATTTATTTTTCATTTAAGAAATGTCCTGTCAGTTTTTTTGATTCAATTATTTATTAATTTTAGCAATGCTTTCGAGATAATTTTTTTTGTCTTTTTCACAAGTGTCATCAATTAACATTACACCTTTTATATCCAATCTACTTTGTGTAAAAGTTAAACTATGGTACCACAGGACAGGAAAAAAGCTGATTCTATTTTATTCTACATAATAAGTGCGCTCAGAGCTTCATGGCTGGTGATACCAGAGCCAGCATTCCCTATTGTCACAGAGCAATCGCATTCACCCGTAACAGCCAGTTTCCCTGCTTCCCTCCACTTTGTGAATGGAGATTTTCCTGATAGAGGGGGAGGAGCGGGATGATTGAACGGGGATGTAGGAAAGAAGCGAGGGATTTGGGGAAGGATGGTGATGGTGGGGGTGGGAGGAAGGAGGGAAGGATGAAGGAAAGAGGCGATGAGTCACATCTATGACCTAGATCCCTGTGGTCTACTTTTTACTCTGGTCACGCCCTCCTGTGTGTGTGTGTGTGTGTGTGTGTGTGTGTATGTGTGTGTGTGCGCGCAAGTGGTCAGTCTGCCGAAAGCCAATCAGACACACTTTACAGCCAAATTGTCTGTTGTTTTTTTTAGCACTAACAAAACAGGTTACAGTGTCGGATGATGTTCAACATGTGCATCATTTGTGCAAAATAAACCTTAAAATGTGTATGTGTGTGTATTTCTTCGACATTATCATATAGCACTGTTGGCTCATGCTGCTCAATGTTGTTAAGAGCAACGTTTAGTGAAGGGACTGAGAGAGCTCCTAATCTAAGAGACTGAGCAGGGTTGACCCCGTTGCTATGGATGACATCATCGTTCTGGATTAATTTAGTCTGCAGTGATTGGTCGACAGTTGAACAGCTTGTCAGTGAATATGAAATAAAATATTCATCAATATATGAAAATTAACTTTACTGGATTAAATAAGATTAAAAAAATCT
>CALSCE010000618.1:1866092-1882387 GCA_943593645.1 Bovichtus variegatus
AAATATATATATTCTATATAATATATATATATATATATATGAAGAAAAAAATTCTAATAAAATGTAAATCTATATATATATATATATATATAAATATATAAATATTTGGGCTGTAATGAATGTCTTTTTTTATACATTCGAAGCTTCAATTGAGTTTTTAAAATGAAGCTTGTCTGTCACCTCCTTTAAAACTGCTTTATTTGTGGTTATAGAAATGTAATCTATTGTGCTGTTAGATTGTAGCCGTTAATACAGGTGCGTGCCTCCCTTTGTGTTCGGCAAACTGGAGTTCTAAACGTTTTTCATCCACATTGAAAATGTTGTTTTTGAAAGGCTAAACACCTACAAATATGGAATGAAGACGAATATTTTGTCTGATAAAAACATGTTGTGAATTTTGAAAATGGTAACATTTATTTTTTAAATAGATTTTGACTTTTGGACTTTATCTATTCAGGAGTTATTGGAAATGTTTGGATTACACGAGTCAAAAACAATCCTACGCAGCCTCCACTGAAATTCTACAAATAGTATCAAAATAATCTTTATCTGCAACTGTGCAGAAATACTGGGTTTAAACAGAATGAAAAGTCATGCACAAAAGGATTTGAATGTTGAACTATTTGGAAAAGCACATGCATATATATATATATATATATATATATAGATATGCAAAGGGAAGATGATTACCCATTACATATATATATAGATATGCAAAGGGAAGATGATTACCCATTATATATATATATATGCAAAGGGCAGATGATTACCTATTGTCCATTTGGAAAGCAATAGTATGACAGCAATGTGCTGCCTACTTCATCCCATTCATGCCACTTGGTAAAGCAATAAAAAACAAAGAGCCTCTGGTTATCTAGAATAAGTAATCTAGTGGTAAGTAATAAGATATGATTGTCCTGCTGAACAATAAGAAGAGAGCAGATCATTAAACCGCGTTGACATTTCACCGCAGCTCCATTCTATCAAGCCCAACATTTACAATGACTCGTGTGTGTTTGTGTGTAGGATTGAGTCATCCCTCACAGCGACAGGTTGCAGTAACACCTGCATCCATGTTATGTTTGTATGCATGTGTTGCTCATAAATAATCTTAGAAGACAAACATATAGATTCTGTTTTAGTGACTGTAACCTACCAGCGTTGGTTCAATAACCTACTTTAAAGCTCGGGTGGGTAATGTGGTTTTGATGGGTTTTTTTGTAATTCTCTTTACGTCCCGACAGCAATCAGAAAGAAGAAAAAAATCTGGTGTCTGTGACTCTCGCAGGACTGTAATAAACCCACGTGCCTGCCTACCTGCGCGCACTCTGCCCATGCACTTATTGTGCGTCACCAGATTCTTCCACAGACTGCTATCTTGACAGCTGTGAGTACTAACAAAAGCCATGTTTGTTGTTTACGTTCAGTATGATATGTATATGTTTAGAAAGATACATTTGGGGAGTGGCTTTTTAGGGAGGCCTGAAGGGACGGGCTCTCCGTTTTGCCAATTTGGCGACTTTCTCACGAGATTTAGCGACTCTTGGATCTAGAGCTCTGACCTACTTTCATTGGAAAACAGTTGACAACACTGGGCTTTTTTTCGGCTTGGATAATTTTTTAGCTCTAGCTTACTCTTGCTGGTTTCTCCAATGTAACCTACCCAAGCTTTAAGGATCATAGCTAACAATAGGACTAACCACATGTGAACTGCTGAGATCAGCCTCTCATTTGCTGCAATCTCCTTCCTTCCCTCTCACAAACAAACCGTAACTAGGCACTGCATGCTTTTAAATCAGTGATACTCAACTTACGACCCGTTGGTGGCCCGCCGACCGTTTTCTAATTCACAATGAAAATAAATTGATTCAAAATGGGATTTTTTTTTTTTTTTTTTACTTTTAATGTAAATAAGATGCATAAAAAAAACATAAAAAATAGATGAAAAGAGCTTGTTTATCTGTTGTATCCCCCCCAACAGGTCCTGGTTCAGCCCCGAATGTCCTAAAATCCTAGAAACTAGTGTCAATCCTTGTGCAAAAATTTAAATAAAATGTTATTAATGTTTGTTTATTAACTGGCCCCTGGCCTCCTGTCATTTTGCAAAAGGGACATAGCAAGTAGGGTATCCCTGCTCTAAAGCTTAAAAGTATACGTAAGTAAGTAAGTAAAGTACACGAAGCTTGCAACAGAGTCCATTAAGCTCCACTGAATTGGTTGTAACAAAATAATGAATGATTCTTTCATCAGCAATGTTAAAACTACACCAGGTTTGGGAATCCTTCCATCCAGTTCTGCACGTTTCCAAGTAAAACCTTGGGAATCCACCGGCTCACTGTGGTTGTTTTCCGGTTGGTGTCACCCTCCACTCCCCAGTGTCGAGGCACACAGCACATGCATGGACATACCTGTTTTCAGCGTCCTCACATGGAAAATAAATCTCTGTCTTTTCCTGTTGTCACACTTGTTGTGTGTGTATGTGTGAGTGTCTATGTGTCTCCTGAGTATATAAGGCAATGGTGGCTATGGTGCGTGCTGCGGGGACTGGCAGGTGTTTTAAACAGGACTGTCTGTACCTGGGCTCTCTGATTCTCCGTGTTATTGCCACACACACACACACACACACACACACACACACACACACACGAAAATACATGAAATTTGAAATTGAAACATCCATAACCATGATCTGAAAATCTAAATCAAAGACTTCTCAGGTTGTTCACTTTTTAGTTCAGTTTAGTTATATAGGTTGAACTACTGTGGACAAATGAGGACGGCCTAACTGGACGCCTCTATCTCACACCAATGATCTTGTTAGCGTTACAGTACTATTTCTATAAATTTTGAACATATGCAACATCAGCTCCGTTACATCCTCTCCTCACTCCCTGAAGAGGATAAACAATAGATCGTATAAAAGAAGTGAACATAGCCACCGTGACGTCAGCCATTGGTTTGTGGACTACAATTCTGATACTCGGATTTGCCATCTTGATCGTCGCCATCTTGATTTTTTGGAACTAGAAGTGACCATATTTGGACGAGAGGGTGGAGCTGGGAAAGAGCGAGGCCCGTTAAGTTACCAGATAATGCTAGCATTAGCTCGCTTGGCTGATCAAGGTGCATCCGTAATTCATGTTAACTGTGATCATAATTGTATATATATTGTACTAACCTGAAAAAATTAACAGTCGACTCCTTAGAGCCTCTTTTATACAACCAACGCCGTGGTAGCGACTTGTCAATCACAAGGCAGCCACGCCCAAAAGCATACCCTGCTTTATCATCTATTTCATTCTAAATGGAACAATGATTTTCAAAATGAACTTCATACTGTATTGAAGAAAAAAGAAACTAGTGATGGTGACCATAAACTCATTCACGTCGCACTTTTGGCTTTTTGGCACTTTTCAGAACCGGAGGCAAACGCAGACAAACACATTTTAACTTATTCTATACTTGTGTATATACGTGTGTGTGTGTGTGTCCGTGTGTGTGTGTGTGCATGTACCTGTATGTGTTTGTGCGTGGCAGCGTTATGAGCAAAGAAATGGAGTCACCTTAAGGAAGACATCAGTGAGTTTAGTTCCAATGCAGCCTCTTGGCCCGTTGCCGAAAGAACACAGGAAGTGCTCCTGGCCTGCGTTCCTGCACAAACAAGACATCGTTACGTGGTTACAAACAAATAATTAAAGGAACACAAAACTTTTTTTTTTTTTTTCTTTTATGATTTTCTACAAATCAGAGCACTGAAGCCTGTATTGTTCAACTGGGCTGGATTTGAATTCCATTCATAGTTGTTCCCTTAGCAGAATAATGACCACTTTATGCCTCTGTTGCGTGCGTCTAATAAAATGTCAAAGAAGGAGCTGTTGTCCATATGATGATCATGACTCTCAACCAATGATAGGCCCTGAATGTAGGCCAGCGCTCATGTAATTAAACCTTGTTCACATGTCTTTTAGAACTGAAGGCAGAAGTGATCCAATCTGTGGAGAGGGGGAATGACTCTGACATAAAAACAGCGCACCAGGCTTCGGTGATATATATATATATATATATATATTTGCGCAGATACTGTATGTGTGATGTTAAAGCCAGGAATGAGGCGGAGGAGTCCCCAATGCGCAAGTTTTTGCAAATGCAATCATGGAAGAGCTTGATGCGAAAAAGTATCCAAAATAACCTAGTTAGGATAATTTTGGTTTTAAACCGTACGCAAGGATAATCGGAAAAATGTGTTCCCAACTGGGAAAATTCACGTGAACACTCCTTCAAGTCGGGACAACAACTTGGACAAAGAGATATCAACGTGTTGATTAAACACTGAGCAACACGATACGTCACATCTTCTTTTTAGCAATGTTGTTTTCACATTACGACTTAAAGCTCATGAACACGCCGAAGTTGGAAGAAAGACTTCCCAACTCGAGGAATGGGACCACCCGAGTGAATGCACCGTTGGCCTTGTCTGCGCTCTCCATTTCTGTTTTGGGCATCGAGAGAAAATCACGTGGACAGGATAAAGATTAACTGTCTGAAAGTGCGCGGCAACACAACGTAGGCCTGAATCATTGTCACATCTTGACACGTGCCGACTGTCTGACTCCCTTTGCCATACCTGCTGTAACTTTCCAATTTCTCCTCAAAAGATATACTTAAAAATAAGGAGATACTGGCTGTTTCCAGACGACAGGTTTGTCAACAGCCAGCTAATGCAGGCCATCTCTCCCTACTCACCACTAATGCATCCTGTCTTCCTGAAACCTGAGCTCTGATTAAAGGCAAACAGGAAGCATTAGCGGTGTGTATAGTCTGGGTCCAGCGTGTGTGAGAGGCTTTGTGTTTGTGAGATAGAGACACAGAGAGAAGGGAGAATATTAGTGTTCTCTGCAGCATCTGTCTAATGGTTTAATGTACTATTAGGTTCATCCTGAAACGGTAAGATGTGTAGCGTACAATGCAGTCCTGTAATACTGAGACAGGGAGAGAGAGGAAGTCTTACCAAGCAGTCCAGCATGAGTCTATATCAAATATGCTTCAACGGGTGGGAAGTAAATCAGAGAAGTATCATCTATTGTGCATTATAATTCATTTTTCTACTACAAAGTGTAATGAGAGAGCAGTCTAAAACGCCATGACTGAGCTCCGAGGCCAAGAAGAATTCATCCTGTTAAGTTTCAATAGAAGGGCTTGTGAAAGATGAAAAAACAGCAACAATCTAAAAACACATTTTACTTCTGGGTGCATGCTCTGGTTTAGTGCTACATTTGGATAACTGGATATCTGAACATGGATGCATCACATTGACATTTATCACATTTTTCCAGTGGAGATTGACAGCAGGAAATGTTTGAGGGATCTAAAACATCGATGGTTGATGCTGGATGTGTGATTGTGTGTCACATTCAGACGCACCTCTTCAAGACAACTTGTTTGTCGATGTGATGTGCCCATTGACGGCCTTCGCTCCCAGTCAGTGAAACAGTTGACCAGTCAGAGTTTATTATGTGGGATTAAGAACGGGGACATGGCTAGCCAGCTACCTAGCTACATTGATGAAAACATATTTTTATATTTCTGTGTCCAATGTGACAAGAAAGAAAGTCTCAGATTGATCTAAAACCAGCAACACGACCCTGCTTCAGTAGCTTGGATTTTTTTTTTATCTGTGTTTGGTAGCGTTTCCGGTTCATTTATCTACGACTGGCGCCTGAGTAGGCGTTTGGCTAATAGGATGTTAACTTGCCGGTTCTATTATTTGCCTCCAACTGGAAAAGCACACAAACCCGCTGGCTGACAATACAGTATATACTGGGACACACACAGCGGACAATATACGCAATTATCGCACAGAAACACACACGGATGATGTGGTTAAACTGTAGTTGTTGTAGGTTGGGCTTGTTATGTAACGGCACTGCGGCCAATAAATTAAACAGCCAGGTGGCAAGGAAAGGAGCCAGGCAACTATCAAGGCAGACAGGAAAAGAGTCTCCAGGAAGACTGACAGATGGAGAAGCAGAGCGAGAGGCAGGTAGGAGGAAAGAGACACAGACCGGAAGATAATTAGAGGGTTGGAAGAGTAAATACAGCAAACACACGGACGGACAGACAGACAGAAACATCCTGAGGGAACTTCACTAGTTTGAGCAGCAATTAAGACATATACTAGTATAGACATACATGAATCCAAAAATGTAATCTCCTACATCTACAATGAACTCTCAGCCACAAGTAAAACAGGTCAAATATAAATATATACAATTATAGTTTCATTTTCAAAAAAGGCGTAACAACTTCCTAACAAAGCTGGTGACTGTAGATTTTAGTAAAAAATACTTTAACATGAGTAAATAGTGCATTTGGTGGGAACTCATTTTAAACTGGTCAATTTATTATTATTATCATCATCAAACATCATCATTATTATTATTATTATAGTAATAATAACTTTATTGATACAGCCCCTTTAAAAACAAAGTTGCAAAGTTCTTTACATGGTTTTAACAGGACAAAAATACTGCAAGGAAATAAAATCAGTTAATACAAGTTTAAATGGAAATAAAAATTATATAAAAAAATAGAAGGCAATAACATTAAAAAGATTTTTTAAAAGACATACATTGGAAATAAAATGATGATAAGATTTATTTTTTTTTAATTTAAAAGACGTTACTGATTTTACAAGTCAGTTTGGTCAATAGTGAGTATTTACTGCAGCAAACTGTAGGAGGTATCGAACCAAAATAAGATGCAGTACTCACGTTCATTGCAGTAAAGGATCACGTCACTAATGGTGCAATAGTGTGGCTCATTTTTAATAGTTTTTTGACAACAATGGAGATCTATTGCACAAATAAAATACTGTGGGTGTTGGCTGTACAGACAATACTCGTCAGCAGGATCCATTATTTATTGGTTTTAGTCTTTAATGGGATTTGTTCACTCTAAGAAGGATCATATGCTTAAAGTCTGAATGTCTCTGACCTTGGCCGAGCTATGGACAAATTGTAAGCATGTACATGTCACATTTTTTGGTTTACTTATTTGATATTCTTGCTAGATTTTACATCATATTGTCTCAAGGTAAATCTCCTCTGACTCATTCCTTAACCCCGTCCCAGGATGTACACACACACACACACATACACACAGGATGTACACGCATACGCGCACACACACAGGGAATCCCCATTGGTATAAACCGGTATGAGGTGGACAGTTACCATGGCAGCAGCCAATCTATTCATTCATAGATTTCTGTCATAGTGTTCTGTGGCTTTAACGCACACTTCACTATTACACTCATTACTAAGTTAATATTGAGTAAAGTAGAAGCAGATCATCACAAATACCTCTCATAAATAATATATTTTAAGGGTAATTTCATTCTAACTATAAGAATCTCTTTTAACTAAGTTTGTCCTTTTGGCAATGTAGGTTTTTTTTTGTTTCCTTTTTGTGAATTATTAAAGATTTCCTTAAAAGTAAATGAGGTATAGATATATACCTTTACCCTTGGCAAAGTCACCCAGTGGAAGTTTATGCCGTCGGAAATATAAAATTACAATATAATTATAAGCTGGTATCCACAGCTAGACCGACACATCCAGACAAAATACACTGAAAACTGTTTTTAATGCTGGATAATTTCTTGACCTTAAAAAACAGACCAAGATAATCACTGCTTTATGATCATGCTTGCAGCAGCTAAAGTAGAGCAAAGTAGTTATAAAACGATTAAGCTGATGCTGTTAAACGTGTGTACTTGTGTGTCTGTGTATTTTACTCGTCGGTAACACTAAAATGTGTTTTATAACGGTGGGTATATTTCACTTTCATAGAGGGAAGCCCCGGATTAAAAGAGGACATTTCATTTTAGAGGAATCACCCTCTTTTGCAGGATAGGATCATCTCTGACTCATTTTTCTGTACACCATCAGACTCCACAGGGCATCATTCTCCCCCACCCTACACACACACACACACACACACACACACACACAGACACACACACACACACACACACACAGGGGGAATCCCTATTGGTAAAAACGGTGTCAGGTGACTAGTTTCCATGGTAGCAGCTACCTACATACATACATTCATAGATTCCCCCCACCCCCTTGCTCTGTTGCCTGAATGAACAAGCATGAATGAGAATAAACAGGTGAATGGAGGAAGTGGATGAATAGAAAAGCGGTTGACTGAGAGAGCGAGTTGGTAAAAGAGCCAGATCAGGTTTCCTGTTAGCAGAGCAGGTAGCAGAGCGGGAGAGTGAGGGACCATCTTTAACCGTTTCTTTGTGTATCTCTATTGTGCTCATGGCTTTGGTTTGTTTCCCTCGAATATGATGGTTATGGCTGGCTGCCTGTGCTGTACAGTGCATGTGAAAGTGATCGAGTCAGATTTGCGTTAATCTATCTGCATCGGTTGCTACGGCAACAATGTGGGCGTATGTATATGCGGCGCAAACCAGTGTGATTTTCTAATACAGAATCATAAAGTGAGCTGCAGTCTAGACAAAATAGATCCCTCGTCTGCTGTGTATGGAAGGATGATTGTGACAAAACTAATTGATGTCATAAAGTCTGGTTTCAATCTGCCCCCCCTCCATTCAGGACCTATACATCTTCAGAGACAGGGAATACACACACACACACACACACTAAACTGGTCGTTTCACTACATTTTGCAGCAGCTTGCTGGTAGTTCAACTACATTCATATTTGCATCGCGATTCAAGTAGTTAAATTACATTTTGCCATTTTTTTGTGCAGTTAACTACTGAAAATACAAATGATTTTGGGCCATAAAAGGAAAGAAATTACTTTTTTTAATTTGAGCATTTCTTCTCTCCTGTAATTGAACCCCCTTTGACCATCCCCGCACCCTTTTTCTTTCAGATCAATCGTCAGGCAGAACAGTGTTCAAGCTGTGTACTGTGTATTGTACAAGTCAGACGTTACAAAACAGACAAGTCAGGTTTCTTTTTTGGTCTAAAAAGGGTATTTTAGAGGGTATTTTATTTTTTTATTTTTTTGTTTCATGTAGGACCTGTGAACATGTGGGTACTTTTTGAAATATACTCAATTGAGTGGCATTTTTTGCTGGCATGTGACTTTTTTGTATTATATTTTGTTATAATTTTGTTGTCAATTTGATCTTTTTTTAAATTTTTTTAATAGAGTAGTTAGAACTACTTTTTCTAAGTAGTTTCAGTTAAGATTTCTCCATAGGTGAGCTTTGCTGTAGTTTAAAAGTGTGAAGTAAGACAGCTAAAAACAGCACTTAATCTACAGTAAATTGTGTCCACTGTAACTAAAACAATTCAGATGACTACAACTAAATCAAAATTTGCTGTCAAAATGAACACTGAATTTCAGATTCCTGTCACTGTTACCACACTAAGCTGGAGAGCTGCTTTTTTTTGCTGGCAAGGTTGGATATTTGTATTCCTCATTTCCTCACCACAAACAGAAAATCATCCATCTTTCAATTACCTGTTTTTCATCCAATATATATTAATCCATTATCCATTTGTTCATCCACTGCTCTGTTTTCTCTTCCCTCCAGCTTAATTACTTTTCTTTTAAATGTTATCCATTTCTTAAAAACTTGTTTCTACTGTAATGGATATTAACACAAAAGCTATATTTTTCCCTTTCTGGGTTTCATCAAACTGGCTTTTTGTGACTCATTTCCTCGACCCCTAATGTGCCAGAGCACTGAAAGCTTCCTCCCTCTTCCTCCTTCTAATGGTCAGTGTGTGTGTGTGTGTGTGTGTGTGTGTCAGTGTGTGATAGCACAGTGAGCCACAGTGAGTGGCAGGTAGGGTATGTGAACAGGGCTGTACACATTGCAGACATTTCTCCATCAGCCTTTAAGGATAAGCCACTTATAATGTGGTGAGGAAAATGTCACAGGTTCAGTTCCCAGAGAAAGTAAATGAGAAAATCCCTTAAAAAAGAAACTGCATCATGAAAAAAAAAAAATCCAGTTAGATACTCAGTGTTATTGTCACAGCATCATTTCCTGAAAAGATATGCAATTGGTCTTTCCAGGACATATTTTGTTATACTTCTTCAGTTCATAACATCCGATTTTATGAATGTCTTTCATTCTGCTGTGAGTTATCTGAGTAGGCAAACGTCGCAGCATCAATGACAAGAAAGAAAAGCTTTTTTCCAGTTTTGAGAAGAAGTTGAACCACTTACTCAAAAATCATAATTTCTTGACTTTCATTCTGGTCTAATTTCTGCTGCTGTTTGTGCAGAAATTGTTCTCTCGGCCTCGTCTCTGAAATGTTTTGCTCCTTTTGTGATTGACTATGCAAACAAAATGGCCTCTCTAAACAGAAGTGATTGCTTTCTAAAAGGACGGAAACTTGAAGTCAGTTGAGATTAATAGAAACCTCTTTACATTTAGTTACTGATTCCAATACCGTCCTGCAATAAACACTTGTGAACCACCATTTAATTATTGTTGACATTAGGGCTGCGATTATTTCCTCTTTTAATCATTTGGTCTATAAATTGTCAATGCCAGTTTGCCAAAGTCCAAGGTGATGTCTTTAAATGTCTTGTTTTGTCAGTCCAAAACCCCCAAAACATTCACTTTAATATGATATATACAGAGAAAAGCAGAAAAATCTCCATATTTAAGAGTGTTTCATGAACAATTAATCAATTATCAAAATAGTTGGCCATTATTTTTCTGTGGATCGAATCTTTTAGTTGACTAATAGTTGCAGCTCTAGTTAAAATCGAGTCTATGCTAAAAACACAAAAGGTGTTGCTTCAACTCTATGGTCATTTTATAGACTGTAGTCTGTGGTGGAGCTGCATTGATTTCTATTGCATTGTAAAGTGTTACGATACCCACAGTGAGACGGGACTATTTCTGGGTTCATCGTCATTGATTGGTGTTTAAATGCAAACTATTCCCATGTGAATAATACAGCCTCTACATGAATACATGAACAAAAAACAACATAAAGACCCACAATATACAGTACACACACACACACACATACACATAAATACACATTTTCTTCTTCATTCACTTTTCCTGTAAATTTAACCCAGATTTGTCTCTTTTTAAATGTTTTACTCTTGTTGCCTTTGGGGCTTTTAGTAGGAAACCTCACTTCTAAATGACCACTTGTGTATGGTCTGCTCCCTATTCATTTTCTTCTTACATAAACTCTGAATGTCTTTACTGTAAGGACGACACACCTAGGACACTCAAGTATACATGTATATCCGCAACGAGGCCTAACCTACTAAACGGAAAGACTTAAAGACAAATCTCGGATGCTCACCTTCCGCTCCATCTCTCCGGCAGGAAGTCGTCCGGCTGCTGGAACACCTCTGGGTCGCGGTGGACAGAGTGGCTGATATAGATCGCACCGTAATCCTTTGGGACATGGAACCCTGCGAGCGTGGAGTCCTACACAGAAGGAGAAATCACATTATTATATCTCACTCTAATTAACTGACATTGCACTGAGAGTTGGAAAGTAGGCTGTTCCTTACAAGAGTCACAGAGAAAGTTCCTACACCTGATTGGATGAACGTACTGCTCATTGGGATGAGCTTGGTTTTTTCATCTCCAATTTTCAAAGTGGAAAATCATGCAAATGCTGAATCCTGCTTCACATCTACCACGGCCACGTATTTTAAAGCAGATTTGGAAGTATTGACATTGCACATGATCGGAAAAATAAATGTGAGCTGGGAACGCTGCAGTGATGCAACTTTAAGAACATGCAGTTTAAACCTAAATAAGTGGGAAACTTCTTCAACACTGATGTTTGGCTCGGGTGAAAACTGCAGTTCCATTTGAAACAAAAATTTCCGGAGTTGATTTTTCACTAAGCTCCGGCGAAAGGAGCCACCTTGGGGCAAAAAGACCACTTACCCATTTGTTGGCCTTTTAATTCACTTTTGCACTACATCCATTAGTAGCTGCACTAATGGACTGCCACAGAACAGGATCGCTGTTTCTATTTCCTCTACCCCCTTTCCCAGTTTTCTCTCCACTGGAGTGGAACATCTTTTACAAATCTCTTTCTTTCTCCCGGTTCTCACCGAGAGACGTCTCTGCCATCGCTGAGTTCATTTCTCTCCCCCTCTTGCTCTCAGACACACACCAACACACACTCACGCACAGTTGCTAACACTATCGCATATCTTAGTTCCACCTGGATGGAGCTTCTACTTTTTCCACCTGATTGTGAATACTAATAATCTCTCTTTTTCTTACACCCCTCCCTGCACACGTAAACATCCCATCAACTCTTCTCACTCCACTTCCCTCTTCCTTTTTCTTTGTATTAGTGGTGTGTTTGAGGTTTTACAAAAAGAAAAGAGGTAGTATGGAAAACTACCACTCTCACTGGTTGTGTTACTCGTTAATTATTCAATATTAAAACATCCCTGTGGTGTAGGCATGGGACGATTGGACATCTCATGTCACGATTCTGCTGGACAAAATAATTGTGATTCACCATATTATCCCGATAATCATCAAAATATGCAAAAACATAGGCTACTGGAATAGCTTTACCTTACATTTAGTTAAGAAACATGTATTTTTATTGCATCACAGATAGGACACATACTGTATCTTTGTTATTGTGAACAACATTTTTAGTGGAAAACAAACAATCTTTGCTTTCTTACACAATAATTCCTGCATTTTTTTTTAACATCTCTACCATGAGAGCGAGCTAGACAACGTTTTCAGATTATCCCGGTGATGGAAACTCACCTACATCCTACATCGGCCACACAGAGTCTTCAAAAGAGCTACGTTTGTACTATGTCTACTTTTCAACACAAACAATCTTGTCAACTTGTGTCTACCATGTGATACGCTAGTAATCTTTCCTCCCTCGATAATAACTAATCCAACCTGCATTAAAAAAAAAAAATTCTCTAACACCCTACATGTCACGACCCCGCATCCCACTGAGGCCGTCAGGAATCAGAGTGTACTGGTGTGTTTCCCAGAAGTGACAAATGACTTTCCACCCGGCTTCACAATGTCAGCAGCAACACGCATCAATCCCAACGCCAAACTCCGAGCACCCCACTGCCTTCCTTCCGGGGGAGCGGAGCCAATCAATCGCAAAGACGGATCGATGCCTCTGATTGGGCTGTTGCATAAGGCTGTTTGATGAGGTCAAAATGATCAAAACACAGCCGGCGCGGGAGGAGGCGGAGGCAGCCCTCGGAGTAAGCAGCCGGCCAATCAAGAGACGGAATATCAGATGCTTGTGCGTATAGCAGACAGATTTAAACAGCATAGACGAGAATATTAAAAACCTTCATCGATATTAAGTCAGCAAACGAAGCATGTGGAAACGATGGCTGCGTGGAGTTAGAATAAACAAGGGGTGTACAAAAAAATAACAGAAACATTTAACAATACATCCCTGCAGTAAACACCAGTTTCGATGAATTCCAGTTGCACGCCTCTGTTAGTCGTATGGCGTTTCACGTATCATGTTGCCATTAAAACACATACGCTGCTCAACATCACACCTCTGTTGAAGCGGGCACGCGATGCTAGTCGTTATCAATATAGTGGGACTCACTTGTGTATGTTTTACTGTAGTTTCTGTCTCACCCGCTACACTGCAAACATCTTTAATGGTAGAAAAAGTCTTCAAGATAAAGAGCTTGTAACAGACCAGCAACAAAAACTGAACATTTTAGGATTGACCAAACTGGTATTTAGTGCAGGGCTAATATAATGTAGTGTAGGGTGCTTGTGTTTAACTCTTGGTACTGTACTGCACACACAAGAGAGAGGACAGTAGAAGAGACCTTTATCTACAGTAATATGTCGCCATCTAGAGGACAGGAGTGCGACACAGAAAAGAGCAAACAGAATCCTAGAATACAGGAAAAAATATAGGTCTGCAGACCAGTGCAGACTCCCTGTAATGTTGAAAATGAGTCGTCGTGATTAAATATGTGATTTAATAAATGGCTTTAGAGAAGAGAAGGTCCTCAAAGTGACACTGGATGTCTCACACTCAGAACACAGGATGGGAAACATACATACACATCAACAGGAAGCAGCCCAGCGCCCTGGTGCTCAGTCCTACCTTAGCAGCTATTCTGCGTCCACCAATGAAAGGAGGCCAAAGTCTCTGAACCTCCAGCAGTACTAAGCGCAGGTAATTAGGATCTTCCATCACTCGTTGACGGGTCTTCCCATGGACACAAAGAAAGATTTTTCATTTTATTTAATAGGAGAACGAACAGGAGCAAGTTAAGTCATGGCACACACATGGTTATTTCAGAGGCCTTACTTTTGCTCAGGATGAAAATAAATACTGTTAATAGAATTTGAGTCACACTAAAATGTGCCACCTGTGTACATTTTACTTTTTAAGAATGTTTCTTTCAGTAACGTCTTGTTTGTCGTTTTGTCCCATCAACATGCACAGTGTTTGCATACCTGTTGGTTGGCACTGAGTGCCAGTGTGAAGGAGGTGAGCAGCGAGGCCAGAGCTTTGGGGATCAGAGCTGAGATGAACAGCAGGAGATGCTGGGAGGCAGAACTGGAGTCGGGCAGCGGCAAAGAACCAAGGGAGCCCACAAAACTGGAAAGAGCCGGCGAGGCAGAGAGGGGAGAGAAACATTGAGATTAAGATGCCAAATCAAAAAATCATTACTAGATAATATCATGGTAAATTTATACAAACCAGCGCTTAACCAGAGATCAACAGCCTCCGATTTATGGCACAGAGGGAGAAAGCTTTGTGCATAAGAATGCCACTGCTGTATTTCAAAGGTATTTCATCGGACCTGACTAATAGGATTTGAGATGGTAGCAAAAGAAGGCGAATGATCTGTCATTAGGTACAATTATATGTACCTGTAAAAACTCGGTAAGGGAGGGTTTGGGCCCAAAAGTAAAACCGAGAGACCAAGCAGATAACAATCTAAGTTAAAGTAAAAAAAACAGGTAGAAGTCAGCAAACTAGGCAGACAAAGAAAGAAAGTCAAACTTGACCAGGCAGAGAGTCATGCAGGCAGGTAACAGGCAGGCAGAAAAAAGGGCATTTTATTTTCCAGAACTTCTAGAAATGTATTTTATTTAATGTTTATTTGGCAGGGACAATGCATAATACATGTATTGAACCAGATATAGTTAAAAGAGGGAGAAGCTGATTTTTTGTCCATGCTGGGTGTGAAAGAACCCAGATGTGTTCCTCTCGAGCGTGTGTGAGTGTGTGTGTGTGTGAGAGAGGGAGACAGAGAGACATATGCCGTCTCACCCCTGCGTGTCATTCTCCAGTTTGTCTTTGATGATGTCCATCAGTTTGTCTCTGGCGTCCAGAGCGGTGGAGAAACCCGACGACCACAGAGGAACCTTAACGTTGACCGGAGCAGAGATCAGACCTGCAGGGGGCAGAAGAGGAGTTGGTCAGCAAATATGCAAAGATGGGCATAACCACAAAGGACATTCATATCTGTTGAACTGAAATAAAAAGGGGAAGGGGGATATTTTGCAATACTGAATTGCAGAACAACAAAGCTGACTTACTAAATGCGTCAGCAAGAGAAAGAAAGATGCTGTGTCTTACAACACAAGTGCTGCAATAAAAAAACTATTTTTTGATCAGAAAGAAAGGGGGCTGCTTAGGAAGGTTAGGGGCCGCCCTACACTTGTGCATCCAAGCTTGGCTGTGAACTTGTAAAAGAATAAGGGCATGAGTCAAGGTTTTAGTGTGTGTGTATACAGCGTATCAGCGTGCTCCTACCATGCCAGTGCTGGGTGCAGAGCTGCATGATTTCCTGGAAAAGTTCAGGCTGCTCCTCCGCTCGCACGTTCAGAAAAAGGCCCAACACCAACTCTGTCCCCAGGCGCTTAAAGGCAGAGTACACACACTGCGGCTGGCCACTACACACACACAGACACACACACACAGACACACACAGACACACACACATCACATATCGATTTGTTACCTTTACTGTCCCAAAACAATACGTCTGTAATACAAATAAAACATGACCTTCATGACATAGTACATATTAACCACACATCATAAAACTGTGTGTACATTAATGAGAAAAGGGGACTTTGACATTTTCCGCAAAGACAAACAAAAATGCCAAAACCAACAGGAATATGAGGAAACACAGGAGCCAATTATTTCTGTTTTCAACTACAGTATACAAAACCGTTTTATGGCTGCTGTGTACTTTTGTTCATTGAGTACACACACACACACACACACACACACACACACACACACACACACA
>CALSCE010000618.1:1887387-1932040 GCA_943593645.1 Bovichtus variegatus
CTCTCTCTCTCTCTCTCCCTCTTCCTCTCCCTCTTCCTCTTCTTCTCCCCTTCTCTCTCTCTCCGTCTCAATGGCACGAGGCGGACTGTCGCCCTGTGTCATTCATCTGCTGCTCGTGCAGATCGGACTCCCTGAGTATGAGGCACTTTGTTTCCCTCTTTCCCTCTTCTCTGTCGGAATAGGAGCCAGCAGCAGGCACTGGGGCGCCTGGATCCGGATCAGGGAGGCGAGGAGCCCGGCGCAGGTGAGCAGGTTAAATTAATGGTTTAAAAAAAAAGTTAGAAGCAAAGTTTGAGGGGTTTCAATGTGTAGGATGTTATCGAGTTAACACGTTATCATGTTTTGCTGTGTCGAGAAACAAACCGCTACTGTCCAGAAAATGAAAATGTAATTAAGTCTAATTTACAGAAATGTGAAATAGATCCGTTTGTATCGGATCACTTGTTTGCAAGAGATTTCGCAGTGTCGGCATTGTCACATTCATTTATCAAGGTTACTTTATTGTTTCCCATGGGAGAAACTTGTCTGGGAGGAATGAAAATTGCTGCATCAAGACCAGACATCAAAATAAAAAAACACATTAAATAAGAACACATGTGTAAACATCCGCCGAGCCAATTCACCTCAAGACATTCACTCTGCATTGTGTACATACATGACATGCAAACACACACCTCTCAGCAGGTTATATGAGAATGAACCTTTATTTTATTTTGTAATTATCATTCACTGTTTGATTCATTTATAGACAAGTACTACTATTTGTCATACAGTTTAATGTTTTATATATAGTATATGAGCTACATGTGATGGTCATTATAAATACTAGGTTTTTCCCTCAAAGAGACACTAACTGCACATCAGTTTTAAGCGATTAGTTTGTATAAATGTACCTTTCAAAATGAGGTGATGTTCCTGATTTCACCACCTGTAGTGCTACTATTTGTTATTTTCTTTAAACCACAAAACAATCTAAATGTACACGTGCCAAGACTTTTTTAAATAGACAGATATACAGTGAATACTCTTGATATTTTGCAAGAGTAAATACATCAAGGTTATAGCTTTAAGGGAGAGAACGTTAATTGATGTACAGGAGCAGAAATGAATGAGCTACAGGCAGAGAACTTAAAACAGATTGTATTCTTGATACTTGACCCCAGAATAAGAGGCAGTGGTGGACAGTAACTAAGTACATATACTCAAGTACAATTTTGATGTACTTCTACCATACTTAAGTATTTCCATTTCCAGCTACTTCGTACTTCTACTCCACTACATTTCAGATGCAAATATTGTACATTTGTAGCTGATATGACTAGTTACTTTGAAGATTCTGATTCTGATTAGTAATACAAAATCAACTAATCAATGAAGTTATCATGTGTTATCGGTTAAGATAAAACTTTATTGATCGCTTGTTGAAATTCACAAGCTACCATAGCATCAACAATTCTAAATCAATAATATAATATATATTTTTCACTTTAAGTACATTTGGATATTAATACTTTTGTACACTTACTTAAGTACCATTTTGAATGCAGGACTTTTACTTGTACCAGAGTATTTCTACACTGGGGTATTACTACTTTTACACAAGTAAATGGTCTGAGTACTTTGTCCACCTCTGAACTTAAGTTGAACTTCTGGTCTTATCGCTTGTTTTATGAGAGGTGTGTCCATCTGAGAATATGGATGGGTAAACATACAGTAGATGTGATGTAATTGGGAAAATAAGTCAGTTATGATGAGGGGCCAAGAAGAGGAGAGTTGAGGGTTCAGTACATTTTAATTTATAGAGCCCAATATCACAAATCACACATTTCCCTTAAGGGGCTTTACAATCTGTACAGCATACGACGCCTTCTGTCCTTAGACCCTCGATTCCGATACGGAAACCCCCCCCCCCCCAAAAAAAAACACCTTTAATGGGGGACAAAAAAAAGAAATCCAGGAAAACCAACTGAGGAGGGGTTTCCTTCTTCCAGGACGGACAATGTACACTAAACGTCATTTAAACAGAATGAGCAGCATGTTAAAATCACAGTTTAGACAAATGACAAAAGTCCGGGAGTACGTCAAGCAGCATCCAAGTGTCGCCAGACAAATATAACCTGAGCCCTGATAAAAGAAAGAGAGGTGTGAGAGAAAGCCATGCAAGCCAGGTTTTTGAGATGCAATTGCTTTCAGAAGTGCATAATATACTCATTGGCAGAACAAACTAAGACAGTCCCCCCCCCCCCCCCAGCCAGATAATGAAGAATCAGAGCAACTCATTGAAAGTTAAGGCAAACACATTTTGAGTTTAGATTGAAATGCCTCAACAGGATCAGACTTCCTGATTTCAATTGGAAGATTATTCTAAGGCTATGATAGGAAAAGGTCCTGTGACCTGCTGACTTCTTTTTTTTATATTATATTTTATATTTTAACTCTGTGGACAGATAGGAGCCCTGTGATCTGAAAGAGGAGGGTCCTGATTGGAGTGCATAGGTTAAGGAGATCAGAAAGGTAGGACGTAGGGCTGGGCTTTGTAAAAAAAAGAAAAGAAATGATACCAGTAACCCTTAAAGTGATGCTGATACCGATAGAGCGCTTACATTTGATACCTTTTTCTATTCTACCTTATTCGATTCCCATCATGTGAATGGAAGCATTCAGTTGCGCAAAATGCCACCACTCCCCTCCAAGTGAATTTTAGACTAATACAATTACAAGTGTTGTAAAAAAAAACAACTACACGGACTGTATGGGTTGTAGCTGCTGCGGAAGTGGCCCAACCACACGTCGCAATAAATCAAGGATCGCTTCCGATGATTGGGTGTGAGCAAAAACAATACAAAGAGTCTTTTTGTTCTAGATCTGGGTATAAAAAGGAGAAGTTTTCATTCTACTCGGTATGGTTTTTTTTCGGTCAATACCTTAAGGGTTTCAAGTACTGTGACATCCAGCCCTACAGAGGCATGCTCATGTACAAATCCAATGAAGGGAAGCTAAAGCGGTGTAATGTGATGAGATGTTCTAGTTCTACTTAGGATTCTCGCTGCAGCATACTGAACAGTCTGGATGATACAAAGGCGTGAATTAGGGTCTCTTGCGTCAGCCGTGGATAAAAAAAGACCAGGGGCATCTGTCCAGTCATTGCTGGGTCTGTTGTCCTGCTGAGACTTCCATGGAGAGATCAGTAAGAGTTTGTTTCACGTCAACTTCTCAAATAATGTCTGCCGGCTGTCTGGACTCATGAAAAGGTCTGCTGTTGTTCAATTATCACGAACACAGTCAACTGATTGCTGACATTTCAGCACTGACGTGCTGCAATTTCTCCACCCTTTTTACTTTATTACAGTATCGTTTATTACCACACACAGTCATTACTGTATCCACACAGATGCTCACGCACACACACACACACACATGGCACTATTGATGCAAATGCACTTCATACGCGGCTGTTGCTTCTGTATATTTGGCAGCTTTTCAGTTGATTAAGCTTTTAATTGAGTGTAAACAATGTATAATAGCACTGCAATAACATTATGATAACTGCTACTCATACACTGTAGATTACACTGCACGAGCATGTGTGTGTTTGTGCGTGACCGAAAGAGATAAAGAGTGGAAGCGATTTTTTATTCTGAGAAAAGATGTGAAAAGATCATAAGTAGGAGATATAGGAGTAGATTGAGAGTCAAATAATGTAGTATTCTAGTGTAGAAATCAGGTGGCAAGTGAAGGAAACATCTGAGGAGGTATTTTCAAGTTTATTTAAACTCCTAGCCTTTACCACAGGTAACCGACGCTAAGCCTGCCTAACAGTAATTTACTGACATTTTGCAGGATGTAGTGGTTTAAAAACAAGGCTGATCCAATAACAATTCCCTAGGCTATTGTTTAAAATCCCCTCTCGGCTAATAAATCACCGTCATCGCTTTCCCTTGACCTGTGTCCTATTCTCCGTGAATCTTGTCCAAACCAGAATTCGCTTGCCAACATCTTGTGGCTTTATCGTGTAACCTCTGGCAACATCTGGGAAAGGGACGATAAATAAAAGTTCCAATTTGTGAAAACAAGCAGACATGGTGATTTGCCATTATTAGACCATTTATTGCAACAAAAAAAAGTTGAACCCGGACATTTGCCCCAGCAAATGAAGGTAAAACAGTATATTAGTCACAGGAAAAGTGATTTGGGGGGGATCAGCCCGGGTCTTCGCGTTGACCAGAAACAGTTAACTTCTTGTCCCTGCTGTCGCCTGTCCTTATTAGCCACTCCCTGTAGACGTTAAGGAGGTGGCCACTGCTAACAGGCTAATTTTAGTCCGTCTGTACCAACGCCAACTCATTAGCCTGATTCCCAGGCCTAGAGAGCCTTATTCATTATCAATGTCACCTCACCCAAAGCATTTCCGTCTATACGTTTTGCCTCTCGGTTATCAGAGATAAGTTATCGCATTGGCAGTTGTACATTCAACACAGTGCTGTCAACATTGATATACATAAGCTCTTTGTGTCGGTCCTATTGCAGATACAGTACTTTTTCTCAAGGGATAATCAGCCAGATCTTTCTTTATGTTGGAGCCTCCATTTATTTATCTTTGTATAGTATGAAAAAACAACTGGTGACTGACTCTTAACTCCACCAACTGGTGCACACACAACTACACCTTCACCTGAACAAGCACTAAGTGAGCTCAACAAGTGGGCTACTGCTCTGCAGGCCCTGGTGTCAGGAGGAGGAGCGTGGGATTGTTATAGCAATACTTTTCTTGTGAGCCGTAATGTTGCTTAATAGGTTTTCTTGTTTGCCTGTTTGCAAATGACAGGCAGCCACTTTTACATCACTTTTTACACCTAAAAATGTGATATAAGGTAGTGCTGACAGTATAAGTTACCTCCACCAAGGAGGTTAAGTTCTTGGTTCGGTTTGTTTGCCTGTTTGTCAGAAGCTTCATGAAAAAACATCTGCTCCAACTTTCATGAAACTTGGTGGAAGTGTGCACGGACTAAGGAAGAACCCATTACATTTTTGAGTGGATCCAACTCACAGGGGCGGGTACGTGCATTTGTTTTTTCACTTATAGAGATGATAGTTGATTAATTGATTCGTAGAAATGCATGTATTGTACCAGCTTAGTGAGCAGGGGTTTCCCACTGGACTAATAAAAAGCCTTTGAATTCAGGAGGTGAACAACTGCTTAATGGTCAATAAGCGTCAGGCGTTCTGCAGACCATTTGAAGACCTTCTGAAGACCTTCTGAAGACCTTCTGCAGACCTTCTGAAGACCTTCTGAAGACCTTCTGAAGCTGAAACTGGGCTTTACTGAACCCCAGGAAATCTCCAAGCAACTTGCTTGTCTGCTGACGTTTCACCTGTCATTCTCCAGTTGTTTGACGCTCCTTGGACGTTCTCTGACTTCCCTGTGGATGAGCACAGACTGGGTTTCCAGGAGGTCTATACATGCCAAAATCTAAGCAGTGTCCATGCCAAAAAACATCAACACATAACAATGAACAAATACAAAGCTCAGTTCCAGTTATCTAAAGCAGATAATAATCACCTGTTGTATGCAGAAGTGAAACCTAATCTTTTGGCTGCCAGCCTCACCACACTAGAGTAGCTGTTGGTATGTTTATCTGCTAGAATTAAATTTCAGGTTGGAAGTTCCTGAACCATTGTTTTCTGCTACAAGTTACTTCATGAAGGAAGCAGGAAAAAGGAAGACAGAGAAAGTTTTATTTTCCAGTGGAACAAGGAAGATTTGTCTTTTGTTTTGGCTTAAAATGAGATTGTTTATACTGTGAGGTTGTTGCACGTCCATCTCTTCACTGGTGCTGGACAAAACTTCATCAATAGTAACATTTTTATGTGTTGATAGGAGTTTTCTTGAATAATTGGAACTGTGCATGTTGGAAAGGTTGCCGTGCAAATCCTCGAGTTAACCATGATACATCTGGAAAATAATATAATAAAGAGGGACTGACAACGTTTTTAACAGTTGTTGCTTTTATGAATCTCCTAAATATTTATGGAAAGAAGATTTTTTTTTTTAAAACTGGTACATAATTGCTTCCTTGAACGTATTCTAAGCATTATTTCCCCGGCAGCGCGTGAGCAGAAAAAGATATTGATGTGGACAGTGGTGCTATGAGAAAGTGGAAAACAGTCCTAACTAAATCCATGGGGAGGCACACAGTGGGCGACGGCCCCGGGTAGAGGCTTTATTTCCACAGCCTGCCTGTCTTTCGCATTTGTGCACATGTTTGTGTGTTATTCACTTTATTACGCAGTCAGTCTCCGTTTACCCCCTTCATCCAGGGAGCTGGCACTCTTATTGTGACTCGCCCGGCGTGCTCAATTAGCCCCTCACAGCCCATTACCCTCACCCACACAGCTTTGTTCAGAGCACACGCTCCATCCGCTCACAGTTGCGTCTTACTCCAGCCATGCGTGCAGCAGGCTAGTGTGGGATTTAGTGCATCCCTGTGAGCGCATGGAAAAGTCAGCACCTCTTCGAAATGAGGACAAATGAAGGGTTTGTGAATATCCAGTAATTGCAGGTGACATTGATTTGAGGACGTGTTCGATGTTTTGTCCAACTTTGTTGGAGCAGCAGATTCATTCTGCTGCACAGCGGGTGTGCCGACGGTTTCTTGATGCAAAATGTCGACTCGTTGCTTTATGTTGTTTGTTTGGATCCCCTTTTGTTGTTACCATAGCAACAACTACTCTTCCTGTGCTCCGTATTAAGTAAATGATGTAGGCCTATAATCAGATGCAGTCATGTTAACACGCAGAGAAAAGATTGTTGATGATAGAAAATGATTTATGGATTTCTACATTTAGAACAACTTTGTTCCAGTGCTTAAAACTGGAAACAATTATTCAGTGAATCAAGAAAGGCTTATCATTAATATTAATATTCTCAGTCCTAGTAGCAGGAATTGTGAGGTCTCTTTGACTCTTTTCTGACATTCATGACTGAGCTTTAAGTACTTGTTATGCTAAACACTCTTTGAGTGTTTGAGTTTTTAACGGTGGTCGATAACTTAGGGAAACTGAATCTGTTTCTGTTATTTTAGCTGTGAATATGGTTTTTAAACTGGAAAAATGTCTCCAGATGTTGGAGACTGGTAGTTTATCAAAAAAGAACCCGCACCAGATTAACCGTCCTGTTTGCACATCACATTTCACTTCTACAGAGCTTATGTGGACTGGACAAAAAGCCAGCAAGTGGAGCAGAAGTTGTCATGTATTTCGTCTCCAATCTTTTTTTCCCTACATTAGACCCTGGTTTGAGATAATGAGTTAATTCTCAGCAGACTTTGTCCAACAGGATCTGTCATTACAGCAACTATTCCAGGCTGATGGCCCAGAAGGTTGTGAGTTCAAGGTACGCTGTCACGGCAGAAACGTCCTCTCGTCCTTCTCTTATAGATTATATAATATTATTATTATTATTATGATTATATATATTATATTATAGACATTCGCTTTTCTGATAAGCAAAAATATCTGCTGCATAGAAGTGCTTTTTGTTGAAAAAGAACTACGGCGTATAGTAAGGCATTACTTTGTCACACGTTGCAGTAATGTTTTTCAGTAACAAGTAGCTTAAAGTATTATTAGAAAACAAAGGCAGAAAACGTTCATTTGATTGACAGGTGACCCCTGGGTATTGCAGTGAAGAAAATACAGCAACATTAACAAGTGCTGAGCAACAAAGATGGAGACAAAAAAAACCCCAAGGATCTGAGAGATTACGACTTCAAATTGTTTTTCCACAGAGGGTTTTAGTGATGTTCAGTGCACTCTAAATGCTCTTTCCAGCACAGATTTCAGAATGTAATGTGTATTGGTTGCAGTCGAGAGTTTAGTGTTACGTGGTTCTACCGGAGAGGCCTTTCCAACCCGACCAGAGAAAAGTGTTTGTGTGTTGGTGTGCTGGCTGCTGTTGGCGGTGGGGAGTTATTTCATGGTTTTGAACGGCGTCCCAAACCAATTGGTTCTTGAGCAAACTTTACACATTTCTTTTTTACCCAGTTCCTGTTTCCTGCTGCTGCCTTCAGTTAACATTTAATATTGTAGAATCAAAACTCCTTGGCTCAGTGTGTGTGTGTGTGTGTGTGTGTGTGTGTGTGTGTGTGTGTGTGTGTGCGTGCGTTTGTGTGTGTGTGTGTGTGTGCGCGAGACCGGATGGTGTTTTTTGCTTTTGGCTGATCATTGACAGGGGTTCTGCTTTCTGTTTTGCACTCAAACTTTTGCACTTAAGTTATCCAGCTGTAAAACATAGTGGTAAAATGTATTTGTCATATTAAAAGTTTCTTAAGTTTTCAAATCAGATTCTGTTTTCACTGAATTGCAGAAGACTGGTGATGTGCAATATTAACGTTCAAGTCCTACGTGATTTTTGTGATTAATCTTCCATCAGTAAGTCCTAATAATACCACCCATTTGCAAATGTTTAAAGAAAGATATTGAAGAAAAAGAGTGCCATCATTAAGTGTGATATTTATTGTAGAAGAGATGACTTTATACACTCACAATATCAGCAAAGTAAACCAGAATGCAATGCAGCATGTGTGTGTCATGCCTGCACGAACTGCATGCATGTATTATACAGTAGGACACGTTGGAATCACCAATTGACGTGAGTAAATGCAACAAAATCAAAAATCCTTGTGAATTTTATTAAATGTGTTATTGTCAAAGAATCCCATATATACTTTTAAAGGCTAATTCTCTTAAAATAGCTGGGCATTTTAACAAAAGTTACTCAAACAAAAGTAAATAGTGCATTTGTTGGGGTCTATTTTCACTAGCGTATTAATACAGAACACATTTGGTGCTCTAGTGAGTATTTACAACACCGAGATGGTGAATTTCGGATTGACTCAAAATAAACTACAGTGCCCATGTTCATGGTAATGAAGGAACTTGTCCCGCAGTGCAACATCTGTCTCATTGATGTGTTTTAAATACGTTTTTTTGACAACATCCTAATTCTGTGGCACAGAGGAATAAGCCATTGCTTCACAGGTGAGTAGGATCAAGTCACTTCTTTGGCCAACACTGATGAGCACCTACTTAACAGACACTACACACACTTTATAGCACAGCCTCAAGTGAGAGCGTCTGCCCCAGCAGCAGTTTGTTCAAGAGCCAACCTTCCTTAATCAAACATTTAAAATTACAGAAGGAGAGTCAGCAGAGCATGATACCTCTCAGTCTCCTTGGTAACAGGACCAGAGACTCCTCCTCCACATACAAACAACAATAATGTGAGCGCACACACACGCGCACACGCACACACACACACGGTTTAGCCCTCTCACAATCTGAGGTGTGAGATTATGTGAGAAGTATTTACTTCCCACCTGACAAGAAAACAAGTAACTGGAGAGTTAAAGAGCGTTTTGTTCGCTGAATTTGTTGGGTTATCGGTGATACAATGGTCACAACACACGACTGATTAATCAAATGAATGCGATTTTGCAAGTTTTACACTTTTGATACATGGCAAATTTTATCAGCACACGCCTGTGGGCACATTGTCAGGCAGTCAGCACATCTTGTTTAGATTTCTGAACACCTGCTGGAAAATCATTGTTATGTAGTGTGGAATTTCACTTGTGGTTTGTGTGTTGCATGAAGTGCAATAACCATTTATTTTTTATGTAAGTCACATTTCACACTGAGTCCCAAATGCAATGACAGAAAGTGACTGGAAAAAGTTACAGAAGAGTAATTAAATGCGTAAAAACAGTCACAAGGTTGAGCGTCCTCCCACACAAGGAGGAAACTCAAGCTGAAATCCTGATGAAAAAGTAATAACCGCTAAGAATGGTTTCAAGTTTACGTATCATAGTGGCAGCAAAGAAATACATGTACTTGAGTATCTTAAGGGCATCTTAGTGTCTTCTCACTGACCTCATAGTACACCTCTTGAGAGTTGGAGGCTGATCAAATAGTCCTGGCCTGTTGTCACCAACTCTCAACAGAAATTGGGTCATATGGTAGATGTTGGAGGCAAGGCTAATGCGAAGGTGATGTGTTAGCACCACGAGAAAAGTACATCTTTCCAGGGATGTCTTTGACATGAACATAAACTTTGCCCTCGGTCAAGTAGAGTCATGTTTTCAGTGCATCAGGTAGGCAGTTTGTGCAGCCCAGGAGATCAGAAAGTTTCCCAGACGGAGAGTGAGCATCTTCTTATTACAGCTCCCATCAGATGAGTCAGTCAGTCCTCCTACATCATCTGTCTGCCTGCTTGTTTTTGTTTATCAGTCAATCTCAGTCCACCTCTATCCATCCATCCATCCATCCATCCATCCATCCATCTTCCTTAGTATTGCTTTTCAACTATATGTTAGAAAAAACTTTGCACATAGACGGACACATAGATGCGCTAATGCCTTGACCTGGACTTGAACTGATCTCCTTTGTTGTTCTTACTTCCACCATGAGGTTATGTTGTCTGTTAGGTTTGTTGGTTGGTTTGTCTGTTTTTCAGCAGGATTACGGTAAAAATGCTGGCCCGATTTTCACACACCCTTTGTGGAAGGGTGTAGCATGGGCCAAGGAAGAACCCATTACCTTTTGGATCGGCTCCAAATCACAGAGCGGATACACAAATTATTTCTCAGTTATGGAAACGGCCTTGGCAGAGGCCTGAGCCCTTTAAATCTTGACTTATAGTGTTTATATTGCTGATGTAGTGCCTGTCTTTTTTTTTTAAAGTGAAGGCAGATGCCCCGGCAGCAGCCTTACCTATGAGAAACAGAATCTGTATGTCTCCTTTTTAGCCCCACGAGAGGCTTGGCTCTATGGAAGCCAATGTCAGTCTGTTGGTCGGTTGATCCACCACTTTGGTCCACAGCAGGTCAAAGTTTTCATTTATTCCGCGCAATATCTCAACACCAATTTCATGGATCAGTTCTTCATTTTGGAAAAACATTCATGGTGCCCAGAGGATGAATCGTAATGACTTTGATGATTCGCTGACTTTTCCTTCAAGTGCCACCATGAGTTTGTGGTTTTACGGTCAGAAACTTTTGATTAGTAATACTGACAATAATAACAACTGTGGGGTATACAAGACATTAAAGAAAGTCTCTTCTTGCTCCCTGCTCTGCAGATTTCATTCTGCTCTGTTCAACTCTGTGTCAGTCTGATGTGAAATAGACACGGTGAGCTGTGAAAACACGCCTCCCTGGACGCACATCACACAGGAGAACCGCAGCAACCTGTCAGAAACACAGCTCCCTACCCTTCTTACTCACTCTCGCTCTCTCTCTTCTTTTCTTCCTATCGTTGAAATTCAGATTTAGCAAATATTTTCTCATTCCTTAGATTCCGATGTGTGAGTAACTGAGTGAGCAACGAGTACGAGGGTGGGTAGTGTTAGTTTGGCTGTCCAGTAATGATTTCTGTGTGAGAGGATAGTGCTTATTACAGTTCCCTCTACGGACCATTTGAGATGCAAACAGTAATCAGTCGTTTTCCAGTCTTCTATTAAAAACTGTGAGTTCTAATGAGAATGCAAAGCTGAACAACATCCAAATCCGTGCAACATAGTTCAGTCAAATTATTCCTGCAGCAACTTGACATTTAATTATATTTACTCAGTGTTTTTTGTGTCCTATTCAAGGATGCAGGTACAGGGGCCAGGTGCAGAAGGGGTCAGGGGCCTCGAAAGGCCTCAGTGTGCTTCATATTATGACACCTACACACTATACGACTTCCAAAGTCTTTAGATTGCTGTACTGATCACATTGCACGACTGTCTGTCTTATAATGTTGTTGGGGTTTTCACATTACATGAGTGATCGCCAACAGGGGGTCAAACAATACAAGACATTTCACTAGGAGGAATCCCCGACAAGTCTGCCTGGTGCCCAAGTTATACAGGAAAAGACGCAAGACCAAGCGCGAGACAGGAGTTCTTTCCTCCAAACATGGATGTCCACAAGCAGCCAGCGATCCAAGTTGTGCACTGATTCGCAGTGAAAAACCAAGGAAGTAAAAGAAAAGAATATGAAAGAGAGAATGGTTGGGGAGGATTGGGACTCGCAGACAGTTGTTTTAGTCAGGCTTGCATTTGTGCTACTATCTCTTGGAGTGCTGAAGCTGAATGGTTCAACCACTTATCCTGACGTTCAACTTTCTATTTCAACCCCTCCGCTTGCTTGCAAACTGGTTTTCACAAACTTTCAACAGCAGCATGTGGTGTTCAGGTTTTCCAACTGTGTCCTGTGCAATCGGCATGTTGTAGGTAGTAATTTACGGGTTTTTATGACTATAAATATACGAAATGCTCACACCGATTTGTAATCCTGGGTCTCTATTTGTATGGCTAATATCGTCCACCGCCAGCGTTAGCAGTGGCCTCAAGAATTATGCTTTTGGGTTGTCCGTCTGTCCGTCCCATTCTCGTGAACGCGATATCTTAGGAACTTCTTGAAGGAATTTCTTCAAATTTCACACAAACGTCCACTTGGACACAAGGATGAACCAATATACGTTTAGTGGTCACAGGTAAAGGTCACTGTGAAAAAACACGTTTTTGGCCATGACTTAAGAATTCATATGCTAATTATGACAATTTCACACAAATGTCTAATAGGATAAAATGATGAAGTGATGACATTTTGGACAGACGTGAGTCTAAATTGTGGCTTCACTGGTTTGTGGAGGCGGTAATTCTAGTTTATCTTTAGATACACAAAGGTTTTTTGCCTTTTTCCTAGTTCTGAATTGAGATCAGTCAAATGGTTCCATGCCAAGATGTATTCATGCTTACATAAGAACACAAACAGAATTTTGAAACAGTGTCAAGATAAGATAAAGTTGTAAGCACCGAAAACAAAGTGAGAGAATTAAGAATTACTGGACTAGACGATACGCAGACGTGACAAACTGTAATCAGTGATCTTCCTGCAGGAAGTAGGAGTTGTTGACAGGATTGCTGGCTGTCCCAGTCTGTCAGATGATATTGACCCTCGAGTGCGATAAGACTTGACGGCCGTCATAAAAAGGCAGAGACGGAGCAGATGTTGTAATAGGTGCTTAAAGCTGATAAGGCATCTACAGCTGTACCGATGACAGGTCTCTGCTGTTCCTCAACAGCAGATAGGTACTGTGAAATGACTCCGACCATGACTCCAGCCATTCCCAACCTTTATTTATAATTCTTCTTTCACACTGGTTGATTTGAACAAAATCCTCTCAATTATTGTAAACTGTATGTACAGTATATCATGGATTGCATTGGTGTAAAGCATTTCTGTGTACAGTATATTTTATGATGTCTGTCGTTCCACTGCTTTGGTGCAGACAAAAATATCTCAACAACTACTGTATAGATTTCCGTGGAATTTGGTACATACAGTAAATTCATGGTCCCCAGTGGAGTAGTTTTTTTAAGCTTTGATCCCCAAATTTGTGATCTAGCACCATTATTGGGTCAACATTTGTATTTGTCCAATAATTTGGTTAATGATGAAATACCTGCAAACGTACACTGACATTCCCATCAGCCTCAGCTGTAGTTTGTGTTTAGTCCTACTTAGGGAATGTTAGCATGCTAATACTCTAAAATAAGAGAGTAAACAATATTCCTGCACCGCCGTGCCTAAGTCTATCCTTACAGAGCCGCTTGCACTCCATCTTTGTTGTGTAAATAGGGAAAAAAAGCAGTCAGTCCACACAGAGGGAAAGAGATAGACACGGGCACTTTAAGTTCCTCTTTTGTTTTAAAAAAGACATCAATTACAATAATAACATTCACATACATCTTTTAGTCACATGTCACATTAGAGAGGAAGCAAAGATGTTAAGGGGCGCAAACACTTATCATTTTCATTTAATTGATAATTGTTTAGACTATGAAACTTGTCAAAAATGGTCAAACATGGCCATCACAACTTCCCAGAGCCAAACATGACACCTTGAAATGTCTTGTTTTGTCCGACCAAAAGTCCAGATACCTAAAAATATTTAGTTTACAATTAGAAATGAAAAAGAAAAGCAGGAAATCCTCTCATTTGAGTGGGTGAAATCAGAGAATATTGGATTGTTTCTCATATCTCTGCTTGCTTAATCAATGATGAAAATAGTTGCCAATCATTTTTCTGTCGATTCACTGATGCCCTTGGACTTAATTAGAGAGCTGTAACTTGCCAAGCCAAAACATAAGAAGCTGCACACTGATCTGAATCGGAAGTTATTGATCTGACAGAAAAAAAGATTGTCAAACAGGGTCCTCGTTGACAATGACCCAGAGTCAATGCCGAAGCCTCCTTCAATTGTTTGTGAAGTAATTTTCATCTCAGTACCTCAGGCTGTTGTTGGTCAAATCAATATGTTCACTTTATTTACCAGGTTACATAAGGGCAGCAGGGTCAGGCAGACTGTCCTTCCACAGGGAGAACCAGGATCTGCTGATGAATCCTTATTAGCCCCAGAGGTGCTGATCAAGTGCTGTTCAGGAGCTGCTATCTGACCTTTAAGCTCCCTAGACAGGGGAGTAAGACAGGAACATTTCCCTTGTGGTACTCATTAAAGCGTGGTATTATTGCTGCATTACAAAGACAAACTAGTATGCTGATGGGATCTGGCAGAGACTCCTGCTGCCTGTTGCAGCCTTGTAAATATTACACGCTCTCAAACTCTGATACAGATTCTTATTTGCGTTTTTTGACATTTTTGACAAGATGATAGAGGAACAAAAAACAAATCCACCAGCCTGTCTGTACATGCAAGCTGACCACTATTTTCAGAAAAATGCAGACTTACAGCGAGAGCCAGGACTATTACATGGTGTGTGTGTGTGTGTGTGTGTGTGTGTGTGTGTGTGTGTCAACAGGCCCTTAGCATGGGGTGATGAGGAGTGTCCTCTGGTGACCTCAATGCAGATGACCAGTGATGGACACAGCATCACCTCGACAGTAAGTCATAAATTCAAATAAATTCTGCGACATTTCATAAAATTTAAAATAACAAAGGAAAAAACCTCAGTCTAAACATACAATGACATCCCTTGCATGTGACCCCCAATTTCTCTCGAAATGATACCTTTGTTTGTTTTGCTTTTGTATTTGTGCAGTTTGTTGGATGACCTAATAAACACAGGACAACAACAGCAGGAACAGCAGCAGGAATTCCTGAGCTCACTGGAGACGATTATTCTCACCATCTTTCTTTCCATTATTATCATAATGACAGTGTTTGGCAACCTGCTAGTCATGGTGGCACTCTGCAAGGACAGACATCTACGGTGAGCCTGTTTTTTTTTTGCACCAGCAACACTGGTCCCATTGAAATAAAAAGGGTCTATCTGCAGAAAACACACCCATCTTCAAGGTACCCCTGTAACATGAATACAAATAATAAAGGCGACTAGGTTCACTGCCACGGAATACCTACCTTATGCACATTTCATGTCTTTCAAAGTTGTGGTATACTCTGGAAGACTGTAAATGATGTTGAAGTCAGATGTGACAAAAACAAGGAGACAAAGCCAGGGCATTTGATTCCTGCTATTTGTACTGAAAACGTATAGGTGTGTAAGGCAGTGTGGGAAGTGGTGTTCAAAAATTCCACATGCTTTGGGGAAAACTCATCAAATGTCAAAGCACTCGCATTACAGAAATCCTGTCCTGAAACACCCTCGCTGTCTAGACAGGTAGATTGGTACCTGTGACATTTCATGACTCGCCTAAAATCCAAGTCAGCCGAGAGAAAACTCTGCATTTTAAGGGAACATTTTGATCAATACATCACAACGTTTTGTAAAGGCATTTAATTGATTTTTTTTCCTTCAAATCCAGCAAACCATTAGACATCAGACAGTTTTCTTTTAAAAATGAAATAACCAGGACACATGCCAGTCACTTCGATATTTCTGTAAAGTCCCACTGACAACAGGTTAGAGATGATGGTACAGCACAACGCACAGTACGCCATGAACGTTTACTGAAAACTTTTGTGGATAATTCTATGATGCTGACTCGTTTCTTGTTGTCTCCCCCTACTTTCCTCTCAGAAAGAAGAAGACGAACTACTTCATTGTGTCGCTGGCGTTTGCTGACTTGCTGGTTGCATTGTTGGTGATGCCATTCGCTGCGATCGAGCTGACCACCGGCCAGTGGCGATACGGAGAGATCTTCTGCCTGGTCCGAACGTCTCTGGACGTACTGTTGACTACAGCGTCCATCCTGCACCTCTGCTGCATTGCACTCGACAGGTTTGTGAGTGTTTGTGCGTGTGTGTGTGTGTGTGAGAGAGATGATAGGGGAGGGTTTGAGAACCAGTGATGAAAGGTTTAATCCTATTTAGAACATGGGGGTAGTGGTGCACTTCAGCCTCTTGTGGCCAAAATGAGTATTATAACAACAAGCACTGAACATAAAAAAAGGAAATTAGAAAGTTTATCCTGGCAAATTCTTAGGTCATAAATAAAGGAGAGGAAACCATTTAGATCAGACTTAGAAAATGGATCATTAGAATAATTGTTTCTCACTTGCGTCACAGAGCTTCCGTAGGATTTTGTGTTTACAGTCACTTTACTTAAAAAACTGTACATTGTCATACACTGTATGTGTGTATTATTCCAGGTATTACGCTATCTGCTGCCAGCCGCTGGTCTACAGACACAAGATGACCCCAGTCAGAGTGGCAGTGATGCTCAGCGGCTGTTGGCTCATCCCCATATTCATCTCCTTTCTACCCATCATGCAAAGCTGGAACGCCATTGGCATCGAGGACATTGTGAGTCCTCAGCAGCTAAGATTAGAAATGATTTTATTATTATAAATTGTATTATGATCCTGCAACAACAAAATATACTGTATATTTTAGCTATTATTTTCAATGCTCACATGTAAGAGTTCATATACCTCCTCAAACGCTAGATAGATGCACTTTCTGTGCAGGCAAATGCAGCATAAACCTTTCCAACCTAATATTCTCTCTTTCTAATAACATTTGCCAATCCCTTGAACAATGACACAGTAATGCAGTGATCACAAAACAATTCCAGTCCCTGTGGAGGCTCTCTTGCTGCAAGCAAAGACAGCACTTCAGCAAGCATTTCCTGCTGGTTTGGATATGTTTTGGCGTGAGGTTATTTCAGAGCCGCTTTGAAATGAGCTGCAGGACTCCCAGAGGCAGACGAAGATAGATGAATTTATTCAACCAGAGTTAATGAAATACACGGCCCCTTTCTCTGTCTTTCAGTCAGGCAGCATCCAAACAACAGTCTTTTGTTTTTAAAAGCTTGCCGGATGTATTGGAAAAATTGCACAGGACTAGATAGGACTTAAGTCTGCACATGCCAGGTATGGTGGTTTGTTTTATATGCTGTGTGTACTTTTATTTTGTCTTCGCTCGCTTGTCTTTCTCTCAAAAAAATTCAGAAAATTTCCGTTGCACTCTTGTTCTTCCCAAAAAAGGAGTTGTTTGAAATTGAAACTTCTTTTTTGCTCCAGCTGTCACAAAGCCACAAGAAGTGATTTAATATTTGTGACACAAGTTAAACGATACGGTACAGTATGTCTGCTGGTGAGAACTGTGTTTGCTCCATTTTCACTCAAGAAAGCATGAAGTTCTGCATATCTGGTGGCATGGTGATAAGAAACCGAGGAGCCCCGGCTCTTAGTCTTGAAACCAGAAGTACTCAATATGTGTATTATGTGAAAGATATCTAAATGCTTGTAGGTTAGCGTTTTACAGCCACATTACACAAATGAGCCATTTATGACCATGCAGAGCTTAGAAGGTAGTTCATGCGTACACAAGCCCAACTACTACATAAGGGGATACAATATATGGACAGCTGGCCAGATAGGCTAAACCTTTTTTGTAGAAAAAGAACATTACAAAGCACTTTTATATACATATTATACAGTTTTTAGCATATTACCTCTTTCTGTAGCCTAGCTTAGCAGCTAGCCTCCCCAAAGTTCAAAAACACTTACCAATTAACATACACAGACAAAGTTAAAACAATTGTTTTACTTTTAGAATCTGGGCTAGCTGTTTCCCCTTGCTTCCAGTCTTTATGCTAAGCTATGCTAATCGCAGCCTGGCTGCAGCTCTACACTTAACAAACAGGCATGACTGACTCTAGGTCAGAAAACAAACATGATAAATCCTTAACTTCTGGTTGTGATTCATAGTAATGTAATTTGGTTGCGTTGAAGTTGCATTGAAAACGACTAATTCCGATCTTGGTGTGTTTTTGATGATGATTGGTTATTTTTTGTGTCCGTGTCTCCTCCTCTTTCCAGATTGAGGAGAGGCAAGTTTTGGCAGGAGGCTCCAACGACACAAGCTGCGTGTTTCTGGTCAACCGGCCGTACGCCCTGATCTGCTCTGCGGTGGCCTTCTACGTCCCGTTGGCTCTCATGGTCCTGGCCTACCAGCGGATCTACGTCACCGCCATGAGCCACGTGCGGCAGATCGAGACACTACAGCGGGCCGGCTCCGCTCCCGTCAGCGGGGCGGCTCCGGTGATCACCGTGAGGTCCTCCACCTCCTCAGATCCATCAGAGCACTACCGCCTTAGGACAACAAGGGGCACCTCCCCCCCAGAGCAGGCTCCCATAGCGAATAGCCGCATGCGCGTTGAGACTAAGGCAGCAAAGACGCTGGCAGTTATAATGGGTTGCTTCTGCCTATGTTGGGCACCGTTCTTCATAACCAACGTGTTGGACCCTTTTATTCATTACTCAGTGCCCTGGCAGCTGTGGACTGCTTGGCTGTGGCTCGGGTACATTAATTCAGGGTTGAACCCTTTCCTGTACGCCTTTCTGAACCGGGCGTTTCGGAGGGCGTTTCTGGTGATCCTGTGCTGTGGGGATGAGCGTTACGCGCGGCAGGGGAGCTGCTCTTATGTACACGTCCACAGAGCGTGCTCGGCTGCGTCGGTCAATGGGACGTCTATGGCACTGAGGTAAACACACGGTAAAGGCACATTTGCACCATTTTCTGTGAATATTTGAGAGTGTATATGTGTGTGTTGTCCTGCTATCCACTGTGTTAAAAGCCCATCAAAGACGAGATCAAGGCCACAGGCGTTGTCTCTTCTTGCAAAGAGAGACGGACGTGCATCATTTAACTGTGTCGACAATGGCATGTTGGAAAGTGTTTGATGCACTTCACTGTAAAATTGAAAAGAGAAGGACAGATTGGACTGTTATTTGTTGCTTTGTTTGTCTATTTGACACCACAACCTGATATTAGCAACATTTTGTTCAGTCGCAGCTATTTCAAACGTTAAGCCAGTCGGCCCAAGGCTGCTGCAGCATTGTACCATTGATCTGTTGAACTGCAAAAGTCTTATGGACGTAACACAGACACCACATTTATCAGTGAAAGGTACAAATTACTGATTGGCTGCATGGATCAGGTTAGATTAGATTACTGCTTCTTTTAGACATTTGAAATATTAAATGTATTTAAAATGTAGTTTCAGTCATCCCTACGTATTATAGATCATAGATTGGTGGTACATCAAAACAAGCAGCGAGACAAAATATCACAGCTTAGTGCAACCATCATATTATTTGAATTAAGTCATTACTTCTTATTTAGGCCATGTGTTGCACCCTAATGTGTAAATAATAGATATGAACATGCTGTGCCTTCTTCAGAAATACATTTTCATGGTGAAAGCAGCTGTGGCGTTCTGCAGATGCAATTTTTTACCTGAAAAAAGAAAAGTGTCCTGGACTCAGACTTGTGTAAAATGAATTTGAAAGTCGAATCAGCTAGTTTTGGAGCATAGCGTGTACTTATATTGTAGATATGAGGTGTGCGCATGAGCTATTTCATATGCTTTTTTTTTTTTTTTTTTTACTGTCATGTCCCATTAGGAAATATGATATAATCTACCCTTTCAAAATAAGAATTGTTGTAAAAAACATGTTGTATATATCGCTCTGCTAATAGAAATACAGCAATAAGTAAATGGAACAGTAGAAGCTGGGGAGGTGGATGGAGAAATAAGCCAGCACAGACAGCATGTAGCAGGTAGGAGTCACAGACCATCACCAGCAACATTACGCTCAGTGCTCACGTGAGAGTGAGAGCTGAGATCGTGAGGATTTCCTGTTATCTACAATTTCAATCATATCTTACTAAGGCTTTTGTTGAGTTGATAATTGTTGAAATGCACATTTAGATGGTAGTATGCACTATTCAGAGAGAAATGCCTGTCCAGATGTGTTTTTGCCACGCTAGTGGTGTGGCTCTCGTGTTGGCATTCTACATTGTTTTACAGCGTTTGAGGTTCGACTGGCGCTCTTAATTATGTCATCTTGTTGGAACCCGAGCCTAGTCAATGCACTGCCATGACGTTTGAATCATGAATATGACTTTTGTGACTTTTCTTCTAACGCCATCATCAGGTGAACTTTTCTATTCGTCAAATACTTTGGTTTATCACTTGCAAAAATATTGTTTAGTGCTTGTTAGCGGATGTTAGCATGCTAACACCCTAAGCTAACACGGTGAACGTCGTTAACATTACCTGTTCAACTTATATGATGTTTATAATATTAAATATAAATAGATAACATAATATGTATATAATATTTTCAATTTAAGCTGGTGTTACGCAGAACCTCATATCATAAGGATCAATACTAGTCCCATGTGACAGATAGCAATGTTGTTATTGGCTAAATAGGGCCAATTGTTTAAAATCGTTATTTGAAAATGCAGTGCTACGTCTGACACAAACTCTGTTTAAATAACTGAATGTGAAAACACAGACTTTATTTAACTATAATTATCTTAAGTGTTATTGTCACACTACAAGGATCTCAGGTACTACAAGTATTACCCTTGACTTTATTGCCTTTGTATTTATTGCCTTTATAGAGCAGTCAGTAAAAAACGGACACCTATTCTTATAAATGTTTGCTGACTTGAAAGTAAACCTCATATTGCTGTAAAAGATATGAGCCATCTTAAGTTGTTTGTCCATGGAGCCGTAAAGTTCTTTTTTTTATTTTTATTTATTTTTTTATCTTAGAGTAATCTGAGGTGTTGGATTTTGGTGATTACATTTTTCCAAATTTGTCCTCTTTTACAGATCGTAAACTTTATTTGAACGATAATGTAGTACAGTCCTTCTCTTTTCTTTCTTTTTTACAGCAGGTTTTCTGTTGACATTAATGGTGGTGATTTAGTTGACGTCTGTGTTTGTGCTCTCCTTCGAGTGGGGATGATGGAGGAGGTGACCTGCTTGTGTCTGCACTGTTTAACTTTAACACAAGTACTTCACCGCCAGAGAGAAACAGAGGCAATCGCATACGCACTTACACACACAGACACACACACACAGCTGACAAATGAATTCAAACAAATTATGTATGTGAGAGAGACCTTCCGCTATTGTCTAAAAGTCGTACGTGCAAAATGACAGACTTACAGTGCAATGTAAGTACGCAAGTGTGTGTCTGTAGAAAGGAAGCATGATGACTTTATGCCTCTGCTCTAGTCGCAGTTTTTGTTAGAATGTGTATAATGTGTGTAAAGTCTGCATGTGTGTGTGTGTGTTTCCGGGGTGTCTACTTTTTAGGCTTTCTGTCTTTGTGTGCATAGGAAACAGAAAGGCAAACAGTGTTAACTCCAATCTGATGTCCTCTCTTAAAATCTGTCTGGGACAGAAAACAGACTCAGGCAATCAGATTACAGCCGCCAGGATACTGGAAACTCAAATTACTGGAGGAATCTTGACAAGTTATTTTGTCTGTGACAAACTCTAGGGCGTTTAGGTGCAGTCTATGGGCGGATGGCGTATGTGTTTGTGTTTCTCTGTCATGTAGTTTTTAGAATCATGAAAAAAATGTCTTTTATTTATTCCTGTGTGTGTCCTGGTGGGCACACGTGCCAGAAATCGGTCCGTTTGTAAGACTTGGACCCAATAAAAGGCCCATTTTTTCTTAAAAAACACAATTTTTCAGCTTGCTGAACCTTAGAAAACAGTTCATTCTGTGGTCAGCAATGGTCTTCTGCTTTCTACAGAAGCCTGGCTACAGATAAATACCATTTTTTATTGGACTTTTTCAGCCAGTATTGTAGCAGAGTATCAACCAATACGTTTTTTTGTTTAAAATGATAATAAAATTGTAGGTCGTGTTTTTGCTTACAAGCTGTCTTTTGCAAGTTTCTTGTCTTTGCAAGTCAATTTTACTGGAAAGAAATAAATACTTACTGCCTACAGGGAGGAAATCAAATAGGAAATCAACACAAAAACCTCAGAATACTTTGGAAAATAGTCAGCAGTAATGACGAATTTGAATCATTGGAGAGAATCATGCAAAACCACCCGTATGGTCATGTAAGATGAACATTAATACAAAGCTGCTCCTCTCTCGTGCCTCCAGTTTCAGTCCAGCTCTAATTTGTAACTGTAACATTTTTGAATCTTTAAAAGATCTTGATTCACGCTACATTCCTGCTCTGCTAACACAATGCTTTCATGACAGAAACATCATAGTTTTCCTGAGTGGTCCTAACAACACACACACACACGCACACGCACACACACACGCACACACACAGTCGACGCTCCAGCAGTGGATAGTAGACACTTGTTTCTGATTAGAGTCATAACAAAGACGTTGTGTTGTGCCCACTAGTAGAGAAAGTAAGAAAATACTTCTCAACCATCTGAAACAGGTTAAAGCTGTTGAGTAAATACAGTCGCATCATCCTTTGGGTACTTGTGTTACTCCACAAGATACTGTACAACTTCATTTGTTCTCTCATATTGCTGATATGACCCTGACACTGTGTACCAAATAATAGAAAATATCACTTTGGTTAACCTCGTATTAATGTTTAGCTTTAGTTGATATTTTTTGCATCCTAAAAATGGAGGCAAGTGGAGGTGCAGAAGTCTAGATTTCTCTCAGACCACTTGGAATTACAATATGCTCAAAGGTTCTTATGGATTTTTTTTTGCCAACAATATACTGCCTACCTCAGCTTTAAACCACACTCTTGTTATCCAGGTCAACACAGTTTAAAAGATCGCTCAAGCTGTGGCAAGGTTTGCTACTTTCATCCCCTTTAAACACAGGGCTCTCCCCACCATTACACGCGGTCAGTTGGGGGATCCTTTGGAGCGTCCTCCTCAGAGGAAACCTATTGTTGTTGGACACGTTGAAGATCTTATGGTCGTCATGTTTTCATGCGTGGCCACGGTTTAGTTTAACTTCTCCTCTAGTTTCTCTGTGACTCCCTCAGCTCTGTCATCTTACCTCCTTCAGAGCAGCTGACTTCGGTACCTAAAGCAGTGTGGGCTGAATGTGTGAGCTTAAACTCAAAAATAAAAAATAGGTGTAATATAAGAGCTTGATACAGCCTTAATGTGCACACATCATAAAATAAATTAGCTGCCTTGCTTTCACAGGCAAACCTGTACAGGTAAACAGGCACATTTCGGTGCAACGTAATAAAGTAGCATGTCGTTAAACAGTTCAGGGAAGACAGGAAGGGCTATTATAAAAAAAGTGTCAAGTGTCTGGGGAGAAAAATAACAAGCCACAACTCAGAATGTCCAACTTTTCCTGTTTCAGTTAATCAGCTTTAGAGTGATCTGTCCTGAGTTTCGCCTTCAGTGCTGCCTGGAGATCACAAGCCCTGTTGAATCCAATAAATATCTCCGAGCAGCCTGTTATCAGCCGTGTACAATCAGTGTGATTGTTATGTGATTCAACTATCTCCCAGTGGATGGCAAAGCAAAGTGCAGCTATTTAGCGATTTGGAAACAGCCACATTTGAAATGTCTGTGGAATTAAGGTTTATTTGGCAGGAGAGTAAGATCGTAGACTCTTTATCTGGGTCGGGACCCTGACGTCATGCTCAATAAATTCTGTTTTCCCATGAGTGTTGCTGCGTTTTGATTGTTAAGATAAGATAAAACATTCAGCTCCATATAGGGTAATTATGCGGCAGGATTCAGCAGGCCAGAAGACAAATGAGCTAGGAGTTGTACTTGAGGATGAAGGTGTTGATTTTGCAGATTAATAAAAAAAAAAAAAGAAAAAGGACCAACCAGTTTGCTGTCTTCTAAAACCTTTTCTGTCAGCTGCTGTCTGTGGCTGGTCAGGGAGGATCTCTGGAATTAGTGCCACTTTGACCCAGGTGGAATCAATCTAAATGGTGCTCAATTGTACTTTGACAAAAAATATGAATAAAATGTACCTTCTCAAGAGGCACAAACAAGAAAAACTTTCCCTTCTTTAGAACTGACTAACATCCCAGCAGAAAAAAGTATCCACAAAGGGATTTAAAAGAAGAAGTGCACTCCTTAAAGGGTCAGGCAGGTCAGGGAATTAAAGACCCCCTACAGAAACCCTGTGTGAGCAGAAAGACTGAACACAAGTGAACAAGCATTTCTCTGATCACAAGTTCACGGCTCATATAAATGTTGATCAGATGAGCGAGAGGAATGTGCTCCTTCCTCTCAGCAAATGTACCAACACTGATTCCAAAAAACGATATATTGTGAATGGGGAAAATAGGCTCAGTGAAATAGCAATTGAAACACTAAAATAATGAAACCAGTGAGGTATTAGACACAATGTAAATGATTGTTGGGGGATACAACCCCAGTGATGACGTCAGAGTGATATCATCACTGGGGTTTTCTCAGATTGGGCTTCAAAACTTAACAAGCCTGTATTTCTAAACCTGTGTTGTGGAGTTTAGAAGATGTTGGTGTTTACTAGGCGGCAACCTCTGGTTCTGAAAAGTGAAGGCAATTCGTAAGTGACATATACCTGCATTATTTCAGCAGGGGGCGACTCCACAGGTTGCAAAAAAAAAAGGCAGATTGTATAGAAGTCTATGAGAAAATGAAACGGCTTCTCATTTGGTTTATTACCTGAATAAAAAAAGGAAATAAAAAAAAAAAACAGCATGATGTTCATTTTTTTTAATATGGTCTGGGTGTTTTTATCTTAGAACATAAACCCTTTCACAGTGTGTTTTCAGTTCATGAAGTCTCATGCCACTGCTGGTTCCAAAAAAACAAGATGGCGATGGCCAAATTGACAAACTCTAGGCTTCCACGGTAGACATTGGTTGTAGTTCGACCACAAACCAATGGAAATGTAGGATCCAGGGTTTAGGTGGAGCTTGACCCATACTAGGAACTTAAGGTCATATTTGTCAATTTTTCTTTTTTTCTTGAGTTTATTTAACGTCTTAAAGCTACAGCTCTGTTAGGATATTTTAAGAAAGAGAATCCGAACTAAAGATGAAGCTACTTCTCATCTTGGAAGAAATAGTGTCCTAAATTTGATTAGTCCATCTTGCCTGGTTTCATCCTTTGGGACTGTGTGAAGATTTGGTGCGAGTATGGATGATCACCTGTCGCTCATAGTTTATCCATCACATCAGCTGGGGAGCGCGACCTTGCTTGTCCCGAGAATTCAGAGCCATGCAATGTCAAAATCGGAAAAAAAAAAACACTTTTTGATTGCCTTGATTATTATAACTCATCTTTCCCAGATTGTGATTGTTCAGGCTGTAACGCATGTTTTGAGCCTGTTTTTATCAACCACCGACACTAAGTTTAGACAGACAGGTCGGAGGAGTGTAAACACTCCAGTCTGGGATTTATTATGTGGCTTATATGATTTATTATTGTTTGATTGAAACCCAAAATCCCCCAGCTGCTCCTCTCTGCATCTTAGTGTTCTCTCTCTCTCTTTTCCAAACCCAGAAGATTTCTATCTTCTCTTTCTTTACTTTAACATTGGTGTGAAATGTTTGTCTTGTTTCTATAACCCATTGAATCTTCTCTCTCCATTTCTAGCGTGCTTCTTGACATCACTCTTTCTCTCTCACTCTTTACCAAGTCGAAAAGAACATTTTTCACCTTAAATTGAGCGTAAAAAATGAGAGAAAACATGGGAAGAAAAAGAGAGAGATTATGTGCTCTTAAAGTCTACTGGCCACTCATCTCTAGCTCTAACAAACAGGATTACTGTTGGTTGTCATATATTATTACAAGAACAAAAGGATAAAGGGAATAAAATGTGAGAGTAAAACATGAAAAACTCACATCTAAATAATAAAAAATAAGCAACATAGTAAAAGTACCAAAACCCATATAACTGTTGTCCTGATTGCTTCCTGTTCCACTTTGGGTCGAGGACATCAGCTGCTGTCATGTCTCTTCCTCCTCAGGTTTAGACTCGGTTTGGACGTTCTGAACTTGTGTGTCATCCTAAATGAAACTCATCTATCCCTCAGTCTCTGGCTCTGCGCTCCTTGGTTATAGAAACATTTCCTTGGTGACAAATTGGACAGTAGAATGGACCCACCTTGTCAAATAAGCTCTGAAAATTCAATAAGGCAATCTCTTTTTCTATGAGGGACAAAAGTCTTGCTTTGTTTTTCTTTCTTTAAAAATTCTTTTTGGTCACGGAAGACCTTCCGGGTGTTATTTTACTGATCTGAAACTCAGGCTCAGCTCCTCATTTAGTCAGTTTTTAAACAAAATGCTATATGGAGACTACAAAAAAATAGTCAACAAGCCAATGGGTTTACGTCCACTTCTTACAAACCGGTAAAAATAAAAACTTTACCAAATCGCTCTTTATTTTCATTGACCAGTTTCGTGTTCAGAACAATAAACAAAGTCAGGTAAAAACTCAAAATTGTTTGCTTCAGTTTAAGTTAACAAGGACAACAGGGTTTAGGAGAAAGAAACATGATATTTCGGCTGGACTACATTGCCCGAAATCTTCAATATAATCTGTTGATTTAAAAAGATTAACATTTCTAATGTTTTCATTGACTAAAACTATACTAAAATCATTTTTTATTTACTAAAATAAGACTAAAATGCCGAGACTTTTAGTCAACTAAAGCTTGGATGAGGTTGAGTGAATATAATAAAAACTAACAAGGACATTTGACAGTGTAGGACTAAGACTAAGAAAAAAAAAGCTGACAAGCATTTTTATTTTTTATTTTACTGGGGATAACTAGTCACCCTGCCAGGTTAGACATTTTTAGCAGCAAATGAGCTGAAACCAATTTGGTGATTAATTTTATTTCGGCTTCACTTGCCAGGTATGAAGACCTGCTGCTAATCACACATTGATCATCAATCATATTTTCAACTTAACAACGTAACATTTGAGTTTCAGTGATGTTATAATGGCAGAAGTCTCGGTCAATCTTCACCTGCTGACTTCGTTTTAGCTTCAGGTGAATCACATACTTTACATTTTTCCACCTGAGTGTCTGATACAGACATCACGCTACAACGGCTCAGTTCAAGTCATAAACTCCGGCAGCGTGTTGTGCAGAGCTGATATTGAATTTGGGCATGAGGTTCGGGCTTTCTTCGGATTTGTTTTGTTCATTTGTTTTCATTGTTTTTATCATGTGTTTTTACTTTAAACTTTGTCTCTAGAGCAAATTTCCCCCAAAGGAGCAATGATGATGTAATTAATTCCAATTCAGTTCAGTTAAATAGTTTTTTTTTTTTTTTAGGCGACTGTTTGGATGTTGTGATCTCAGTTAGACCTCCAGCAACCTCTCCCTGCATGCAAAACATTAAATAGGACTTTACTGCCCCTCGTCACTTGACGAACTAGGCCCTGAGTGCAATGTCAGTCTTTGTTGTGATTGTGTTTGTCACGCAAGTTCACGTGGCGATGGCGATTGAAACAATAAAAATATATATATAATTGCGGCGAAGCAGTTGTTGTGAGAAAGAGTGATAAAACAATCCAAGGGGGCACAGCAATAAAAGAAAATTAAATAATAAAAAGTCAACTGCGATATTGCACTCAAGGATTTTTTGAGTTTGTCGAAAGAGAGTTCTGCACTTAAAAATGTAACTTTAATTTTTTTAATTATTATTATTATTATTATTATTATTATTATGTGTTTACTTCAATAAAGGAGTTTTGGAAAATAATTCCCTTTCATCTTTTAAAAAATTCAACAAGCAATGTGTTGTATTTTGGCAGTATACTGAAGGCAGCAGAAAGACACAACTGATACACTTTAATATCTGTTCATTTATCGCAACTATTGTTGTTACCGCATTTTAAATATATTATCGTGCAGCCCCGCTGTACAGTGCTCCCTTGAGGTTATCACTGCATGCAATGGCAAGGAAGGACGGTCTGTCGCATGCAGCCACTCAAACTTGACGCTCCACCTCTTGATTGCTTATTGATCACAGAAATGTGTTCTAATCATTTTTTTTAGATGACCTGCTACATCTCATAATACCTTTTTTGTATTGATTTCGATAAAAGCCACCGTTGTTTTTATGTAACCATCAGGCCGACAGTGGCCTCGAAAGCATTGAAGGTCTTTGTGTATTCAGACTGCAGCTGAGACCAAAGTGGGTCACCTCACAAATCTGACTAACGTGTCATACTTCCTCCATTACTCCACCTCAACATCAGCACACGCTCACTCTGCAGCTAATATTCTCAAGTTTTTGTGTGTGTACAGTATTTCCTCAAATTGGATTGCACGTATTTTATCGACAGCCAGATTTTCTTTACTTTTTGAACACGCGTCCCACATTTTCACACAGCTGAGTTCAGCCTCAGCCCTCTGCCGAGCTGCTCCACTCTGTGGTCACGCGCTTTGCTAAAAGCACATCAGGTGTAACCTGTAGAGAGAGAAAGAGCATTTCTTATGTTTACTTTCATCCTCCAGGTTCTCTCCTGCGATGTTCTCTGTGCCGTTAGCCCTCTGATGAACCAGACATTTGTGGGGTTTTTCAAAATTGTTTTGCCTCAAGTGTTTTTTCTACTTTGTGTTGCCTTAGCAACACAAAGCAGGTAGGAGAAAATGTTGAACAGTTTTCCGTAACTCACGGGTTAGTCATCAAAATGGGTCACAGACCGATTTCACTCTAATGTACTTAACAGATAAGACAGAATTACTGGGCATCTGGCATCTAAGAAGTTATAAGTCTTAAAGCTAATTGCTTTAATGATCGTCATCATTCAAGGAGTATTTTTTTCCCTCCAAGATATTTCAATTGTTCAGTTACGCCTTTCGAGAAAGTATTCACTAACTCGGGTTTGGCTACTCGCTACATTTATATTTAGCAGATTTGAAGACTTTCAGTCTGATTTACAGCATCTGTAAATGTATATGTTAGTGTTATGTTACCTGGCGTCTTGCAAAACATTCCAAAGGCCTTTTTTTCCAGCCATTTTTTCCCACCTGTAGAAAAGTTTCAGGAATTGGGGACAACATTGAAAATGCATTGTAAGGTGAAAAGTCCATCTGGAAAATCAGTGGTGCATGCTCCAAGAAAAAAACGGTCAAAATGTATTTAAATAATAATAAAATAACAAACTAATTTAATTTAGGGAAAATCTTAAATGACACAAATAAAAGTTAACTTTCTTCCACTTTCAATTGCTTATTTTTAGGCAAATGAGTATTGTCAGAAGAATCAAAAAACTAAATTCACGTGATAAGCTCTTTTACCTTTTTTAGATTTAGCCGAAAGATTGAATCTGGATAGTCATATTTTTCTTACTTAAGTTTTAGTGAGTGACGAGGCTGTGTGTTTGCGTGTGAGTGAGATTGTGTGTGTTTGATTGACAGAAAGATAGTTGCAGGTTTTTTGTCTGAGTTGCACAGCGGTGACGGGCCAGTAGTTCTGCACTCCATCGGGCTTGGAGCAACATTTGCGCTTCAGCCAGATAAACCTGTTTACACAGATAAAAATAAAAGTAGTTAACAAAATGTAGAAAGGAATTTAGAAAGATTATCCTGGTCAAACTTTTTTTTTCACCTGTTTTTGAACACAAGAGAGGAAACAATTTAGATCAGCTTTCAGGCTTTTTAAAACAGGATTATTTTTTATTTTTTTTATCTCACTTGCCTCTCAGGTCATTCATAATTATATGAACATAAGACAAAACATATCACAAAAAAAAGATATGTAATTTATAGCATCTAAATTGATTCTATTATTGGTGACACTGGCACTGTCTTCACATTCAAATGAACTGATGAACTCAAGAGCACGTACAGGAAGTGATGAAAAACAGATGCAGCTTAATGCATCACACTTATCTCACCACAGCAGATATATGGAGCAGAACAGAAAATAAAAGAGACAACTTTTCTTGAAAATCTGGGCATCATTGAAGGCACCAATAGTCCTGACACACAAATAAATCCCACATGATGTTAATATATTCAATCAAGCAAGACTGAACTGATTTATTTATTACTTAACACTTTGGTAAACTTTGGAAAATAGCTTAGGTGGTGGTATATACACACTTTGTAGTTGATGGAGTAATACAAAAAAGTAAAGCACCAGTACCTGCTTTGAGGAGTTCAACCAAAATAATTAATCATTTGTGTTATGAGTCACAAGATAGTTAGGTTTAATGATAGGGCACAATTTTGGGCACAATTTCGAAAATGGTGTAATGTTAAAAATGCAAGTAAGAGACAAATGAGACCATCTTTCATTTTGACGCACGCACGCAGGCACACACACACACACACACACACACACACACACACACACAGAGAAGCAGCATCTCACTATCAGGTAGACCATCTCTGAGCAGGAAGTTAGGTGGTTTAACTTCAGTGGGATGGGGGGAGATCGGGTCCAAAAACTCCGTCAGATAAAATCATTTTGATTTGTCTCTGAGAAAGCAACATGTTCTGTTTGGAGAAAGGAAGGGATTTTATTTGTTTTCTTTAAAGCCAGTGCTTGCTATTTGACAGGAGTCTGCACAGAGACAGGACTTAAGCTGAGGGATGTGGACAAAAATAATGTTGCATCAGTATATTGAAGAATATTGAAATAAATGAAGTGGTCTAATAGTGAGCTGCATGGTCCTATAAAGTATGATTTAAATGTTTTTTTTTATATAATATTCCCTTATTTATGTCTCTTTTTGTGAGATTCTAACTAGTGTTTTCAACATAGTATGACATAACAGAAATATTAGTGACCAAATCAGAGTCAACATAAAACACGTGCCAGTAAGTAATAATAAAAAAGTGCTAAATATATTTCTTATAAGATCTGTTGGCTACAGAAGCCCTGAGAGGAAAGTGAGAGAAAAAAACACTGGTGATCCATTTTCTAAGTGTCAGCTAAATAGCTTTTCTCTCCTGTGTTTCTGACTTAAGAACAGGTGAGAAACAAACTTTTTCTTTCTAAGTTCCTTCATTTTATTTTCATCTGTGAAACAGGTGGGAAGAAAAAGTTTTGCCAGGTGAAAAAAAACATTACTGTCATGTCATGTAAGTGCACAGTGGAATTAAACTGGAAGAAGGAAAATTTATGTTTTTTTGTCCTATTTAAAACATGGGGTAGTCATGCACTCCACCCTCTTGTGGCTAAAATGAGCATTACAACAACACACACACAAAAACCTGTCAAAACTGTTTTCATAAATGAAAAACACTTCGACGAATGATCCTGGCAAAACTTCTTTTTTCCCCCCAAACACAGATTAAGCATTTTTTGAAGGAACTTTGAAAGATTATCCTGTCAAACCCATTATTCATCTATTAAGTCATAAACACAGGAGAGAAAACAATTAAGATCAGACTTAGAAAATGGATCACCAGAATTAATTGTTTTCCCTCTCGAGGCTTCCGTAGCTGGTGTCAGGCCATTGCATGAAAATATTTCTGAGTTCAGAATGGCTGCTATACTGTATCATCCACAGCAAAATAGCAAAAACATGAAAGGCAGAGTATGTTCTGTCCTAGAAACCTAGACCACGCTCATGGAGGGGCTGCAGGACACCAGCGTGGAATGATACTAAAGTATGCAGTTTGTGGTTCGGTCAGTCAGAGTCACAGTTTGTTTTCAAAAGGGCTGTTTGTGCTTCAACTTCAATTTTGAAGGCTTTTTTTTTGGCCGTCTGAACACAGTTGTCGTCATCCTGGAGCACAGATTCCAAATGATGTCTGTATTTTTGTCACTGTGTGGTCAGTATTGTTATTTTTTGAGAAGCAAAGACACTCCAGTGGAGCGTCTCAGGTTTCTCAGAGCATGTTTAGATGTTAGAAGAGGAAGGAATTTGTCCCAGGACCCTTTTACCACTGTTAATGTTTGGATGTATTGTATGTTTGTGTACTGTGTTGATGCTTGGTCTATCCAGAATTGTTGTTTTAGTGGTCTGTATATTTATGAGCTTACTGTCTATTGTGCCCCTTCATGTTTTCATATGGTTTAGTCTCAGGAAGTGTGTCTTCAATTTGAAATGACTCAATTTGGGCCTGGACGAGAGGCGCAAATATCTTATGCATTTACCACCGGGAGCAGAACTAATTACAGCAGGGACTGAGGAAGGGACATTGTCTGCAGTAGAAAATCTGGGTCTCTAAAAGCCTGTGATGTATAATTAATACGGCCGAGTGTCCACAAGCTAACATGTCAAAACAAAAAAAAAAATCAATCTGTAACACATAACACGGTGATACCTGGTAAAATACCTTTTTGGGTTATAAAAAGTAGTTCCATCATGCATGGATTTCGTGTCCCAAGGCCCATCTTTGGACTCCCAGTTGACCTGCCCCCACATATTTGTTGTACTGGAAACGCTGAAGTCCTCACTGGCCCAGATTCCAGAGCGTCTTTATGAATTCAATTAGCCGATGAATTTCCCTCGAGCCAGAGCTGTCCAAGCAACGCTCCAGTCTGTACTTGTCGTTCTGTCTCTTAAAGTGTGTATAAAGAGAGAAGTAGAAGTCTCGAGACTTTATTTTATTTAAGACAGTAATGTTTCGCTTACAAGTTTTCTGACATTTTATGTTTCAATATGCAAATGAGGCATTATCTCATTAAATAAGTGCTAATATATCAGAGTCAAAGGTTTTTACAGTATGTGTGGAGTTTATATAGTAAAACTCACACATTTTGCAGATAATTGGGTAACAATTTTAACTAGTAGATATCAACATGAAACTCCTCCAGTTGATTACTCACATTAAGACAATACTTTTTTGTATTACAAGTTTTCTGAAATGTAATGTGTAAATATGCAAATGAGGCATTATTTATTGCTAAGTTTTGGTACATTTTGGAGAAATCTGCAGACGCGCATCAACAAAGTCAGTAAAATAAACATCTAAATGTGTATTTTAGGTGTTTAGTTTCGACTCGTCTGAAGAAAGACACGTTGGCTCTGGTGCAAAATTGACCAGTGCTGGAAAAAAACAATGATTTTGTCATAATAAAACTATCATTTATCAGTTTGTCTGTGACCCCATGTGTTCCCAAGTTCCCAAAGTAAAACATTTTTTTTTTTTGCTGTAGAAAATGCTCTGTGTGTGTAAAACATACACAGTTTGTAATTATTGGGCTAAAACGTGTGAAACCTGCAGTACGGCCTCTGAGGTGGAAATGAACAATTTGCTTAGAAAGAGCAAAACCAGCTCCTCCAGTAATATCCTCAGTGTTCCTGTGGGAAACACTCCTTATCTTCTTTCCCCATCGGCGCTCTCTCCCCCGCTCCCAAAGCGAGGAGATAAGAGTGAAATCTGATTATTTAATGTCCCCGAAAGATATTAGCGCTAAATTAAAGGAACACAAACCTCTCCTGTATCTCGTGTCGATCCGTCTTAAGGTCACGTTACAGATCAGATGACAGGACAGCGATGTTGGTTGTGACTGGGAAGGAGACTGGGAATTTTAGGTTCAGTGGTGTACCAAGTGGAAACATGAAAGATTAAGAGATAGATTAAGTTGCTTATTTCTTTGCATGATCCGCTTCTTTACTTGACGCATGCATGAATCCATATTTTTTCTGTTGTTTTATTTACTTAAAAAAAAAAAAAGAGAGAAATGTTATTTGTTTGTCAAACATCCACTTATTGTAGGAAAACCAGCGCGTATACACAGATCAGGCAGTTTCCCTTCAGAAAATAGACTGCAGACAGCACAAAGCCAAAACTCACAAACGACCGCTCAAAAAAAAGAAAAGAAAAACTATAAATACAGTTTCAAAAACCTCATCTGAAATGCCTGCTGTCAGTTAAAATCCCCACTTTCCCAAAACCAGATCAAGGAGTCCAAATTTCCTCCTTTCTCACAATCCTTTCCCTAAGCATGTAGCTTTTTGATGTGTGTTTGGATCTACTGGTTCAATTTGTCAGACTGGAAGTCAGCCACATATCAAACTTACTGACGGATGACAGCCAATGTGGCAGCGTTTAGGTGCCAGAGGCAGTTACGAACAGTGAGTTAAACACGTGACCCCAACCCTTTTTAACTTTCTGAGAGCGGCTGCTCAGGAACTCAGGTATCCAGTAAAAGATCTCAAGTTTGTGGATTGACGATATTTGAATAAATCAACGCCTTAAAAGCATTACTGGAGATTTGTGTTGATCCAGTCACGGTTGTTGTTTTTTTCAATTTTTGTCAAAAGCGCAACAGAGGGGCAGCTGGTGTATCTGTTTATGGCACAGCCAACAAACTCGCGTTGTTTTAATAAGGAAGTCAGTCAATAGTGAGTGAAACTGAGTCATTTTCCAAACAACAGCAGACAGTGGAGCTGGTTATCTCGCCGAGGAGTTGGAGGTGTGCAGCAAATAAGAGCTCACTGTGCTGTCCCTCCCATCCCCGCATCACTCCCTGCAATATTTTAAAATGACACACTGTCAAAAAATGACCATGTCTTGTTTTGGGAACACATTTTTAATGTACGGTCGCGGTCAATAACCTAAGACAACCCAGAGTTAAATACATTGTGTTTATCGTGGACGTCAAGCTGTTGCTGTTGCTTTGCTATTGGTTGAGGAGGGGGAAAAAAAGCCAGATTATTATTTGAATACCATGGTGACCTTGAATAATATAGTTCATCTTAACTAAATACCGCTAATGTCAACCTTTCGTCTGCGTTTGCCATTGTCCCACTGTTCCTACTTCCTACCACATCAAAACAGGAAGGTAGTAGTAAAGTAGTAAAGCCCGCCTCTTTCTTGATTTATAACGCCGAAAATGAATGGTTTTGCTGGCGGCGCGTCCGGTGTGATCGAGGTCATACAGCGTCAGGAGCGTGAAGAGTTAATAGTGAGGCTTATATCAATAAAATCAAATTACAGACAGTAAGGCTGGATTACATGCTGCATTCTTTCCTGGCAATCTCATGTGTGAGTGAAGGCATTTTGAATCAAGTGCGGGAGAGGCGGACCCCACCACTCAGTCTCCATGAAAACTGCTATATACCGTAAAGAGGTTATTACTGAATGCAAATACGTTCAATGGGTAATGCTGAAAAAAATCCATAGACCATAAATAGTGTCATAAATGGGGTTTCATGTCATGAAAATCTTACACAAACAAGAGTTTAAAAGAGCTTTACTGTCCTCGCCTCTGCGGCTTGTAGTGTATAGTGAAACATTCTGTGAAATATACTGTATATATATGTGTATATATATGTCATTTTCAAGATTCCTATGAGAGAAGTTAACAAAATCGACAAGTTGTTTCTCCTTTCTCTCCGTCTGATGAGGCAGGAGGCTTCGCCGTTCTCTACAAGTTTACATTTTTTTTATCATAACTGACGTCTGACACAGCCTCACAAAAAGTTTAACTGCCCTCAAACTAAAGAAAATGATGGGAAATGAGCAAAGTTGACTTGTATGTCAAGAGAAATCACGAGACACATGGAGGAAAGCTCTGGGGGGAGTTAACCACTAAAATCTCTCTGGACAAAGAGTCAGCTCTGCGGTTTCTTCATGAAACTGATGTTATAAGATTTGATGTAAAATGTCAGAAATTCCAATACAATAATGTTCTGTAATAGGGGGAAAATAGCTGTTTAAATTCTTAAATGCTACACTGCTTGTGGTTAAAAGCTGCTGCACTGAACGTCAGAGGGGAGATATGTGCAGTGTATGGGACTCGTATATTAATGTGATTAAGTGTCATATATCATCTGCAGTCCAGCAAGTGACCTGTGTCCCAACTGAATGTAAAATGAATTTGTCGTGATAAGAAGAATAAACAAAATCTTTGCTCTAAAAGCAGTATATTAGTGTTTTGGTCAAACTGTACGGATGAATTTAAGTCAATCTTAAACTGCAGGATGAAACTGAATCCAAAATGCCCCGCGGATGTTAGGAGCATTCATTTAATGAGGATAAATGTAAGCAACGTGGATTTTGATCTTCATCCCTACAAAGACGTTGCATGTAGTTTTCACATTATGCCAGATCTCTGGGATAAGAAGGGTTTTGTTTTGCCTCAAAAAAGGAAAAAATAGCAGGAGGGTCTATTTAAGGATTTCTGAATGGCAATTTGATTCAAATAAACTCAATAAACAACTAATCTTCCCCAAGGCAGTAAGGACAGCTGTTGCTGGCAGACGTTTGTTGTTGACTTGAATTGACTTTCTACATTGGTGTCAGGATCTCTGCATAGACGGCCTAATTATAACTTCAGATCTGGGCTGATAATTGTCAAATTTAGACTTTTTCTTCAGGATCCTGTCTGTACAGTGCAAACTGGAACCAAGTAACCAAAGCAGCAGGACTTTTCATGATGCAGATGTGCCAAAATGTAAAAACTTGGAAGTGTTTCATCAGTTTTCACCAGATTAGTTGTGCAGTTAGACTAAAGCCTGATGTTGCACGAATGTTATTTTAACTTATTGATCAGATACTGAAGCGAGACACTGTGCGTGACTTGACAGGAAACTGACGAGCTGAAATTAGGGACCGTCTCAAAAGTGCGTGCTAATGGATCCGAGTGAGCTTATATTATTATATTATTTTGATGACAGGTAAACTTATAGATGTGTGTATGAGTATAAATGGCCTGAGAAAACAACTGAATGCAGAAAATTAAGCAGACCGGACAAAAAAAAAATGAATAATACGTTTCTGTAGCAGATCTGATAAACCAGGACATGGATATATCTGAGTTTATGTAACTTGATTGTGCAAATGGGTAAAACAAAAGTGACATTAAAGATTATGATTCAGGTGTGTTCAAAACCAAAGAGTGACTTCCAAACTGTAAATATCACTGATTGAGTTTTAGCACTTTTTTTTTGGTATAAAATATTAAAATCATCCGAGCTGGTTTGACACACTGTGTGCAGTTTACTGATAAACTGGAAGGGTTTCTGGGTAATGAAGTTCTAAGTGATCAAACGGTGTGCAACAGTTTATTCATCTTCATTCCTTTGCAGAGGTACTTCAATCGTGTGATTTTTCAAGCCTGTTAAATCTCCTCCTAAAAATGACATTCATAAACAATTAATAAGCTTTGGCAACTACTGCATGTTTTTGCAGAAAACGTAGTGCTGCCCAGGGTAACTTTGTTTTTCGACACAAAAATAAAAACATTTTTATTGAACGCATCTGTAAAATGTTCATATTTGGCATCTTCAATTTGTTCTCCCTACAAGATTCAGCTTTGGCAAACTCAAAGCAGTCAGTAAAGGTCAAGGGGAGATGATGGTCCTGGTTCAGTATTAAAGTCACCTCAAATGAACTCAAACTTAAAGCTTGAATCATGTCGACTTTTTCACTACAGAGGCTAACCCTCTCTGATGACATAGTCTTGTGCTTTTTACACCCAAGCAAAACGTTCTGCTTTGGAACAAAATGTTGCTGCAATCACATTGACTGCCAATGCAGTTGTGTATAAATGTAATACGTAGGGGAGGTTTTGGACCTCAGATTCTCTTTCCATGTTTGTTTGTTTCCCCGTATTTCCTCCTCAGTATTATATAATCCCTACTGATCCTTCCCCTGGTGCCTGTTGTGACAGACAGACAGTGTGTTTAGACTGTAAACACACAGAAAACACACAAAATAGTTCATTTTATAAATTCCCTCCTCACCTACTCACTCTTGACATGACTCCACATGGGACTGTGTGTGTATATGTGTATGTGTGTGTGTGTGTGTGTATTTTTTAGTAGTACCATGCTCATGAGGTCCTACGGTCTTCACACAGAGGGACAGATGACACCATTTATACACAGTGACATAAAGTGTTAAAAGTGTAATTTACGGTTTAACCAAAGACACATTACTCTCCATTCTCTCAGTGGAAAGCTCAGCGTGTTAACACTGAGAAACACGTTGAAGTGAATGGGGCTTCACGTCAAAAGCGGTGTGTGCGTGTGTGCTGAACTAACTGGCAGCATACTTTTGTAACTTGCTTTTGGCAAATCTGTATAATCGACTGACAAACGGCACACAGCTTTTCTTCAGTACAAGTATAGCCTGGTATATGTCTAACTTAAGTTTCTACAGGACCAAGGAATATGTGATTACTGTATTTTTGTCACAATATATAGTACCTGTGTATTTGCAGTACTTGGAAACACTAAAATGTCAGGGCTATAAAACCACCAGAACATCATGGACACACATCCGTTCTGATTACAAGCAAATAAATGAAAACATACAGCACACAATAAATCACTAAATATTTTCCTTTTTGCCATGTTAAGTATTTTTATATTTATTTGACATTTAATGATCACTCTCTGCTTGTGTGCTTCAGAAACTGTCTTTTTCTCCCTGTCTCCCTCCTCTTCCAAATTCTTCGCAGAGGACTTTGCTGCCCACTTTGAGAAGAATGTGGACAGTGGTTCCCGGTCGCTCTTTACTCCCAGGCCTCCTTCCTCTTCTATTCCCACTGCCTTTTTTTTTTCAGTCTTTGCCTTGATCTACCTTTTTCCTCCCAACATTTTCTAATACCAATCAGATGTTTTTAATTTTATTATTTGGAGCAGACTTTGTATTATCTTTTGTTGAATTAGCTTTTATTTTTTGTTTTATTCTTATTGTGCCAGTGATGATAGATTTTCTGGCATCAGACACACAACAGTTATAACCTATAGGATGGCCTGGGCATTGTGTAACTGTGGGTTAAAAATAAAAAAAATATGCAAAATCCACAATGCATAAATCAACATGTTTAAAAGAAAAAAAAAAAGTTTATAAAGATTTATTTTTTATATACTATATACTTTGTTCTCCAAAATACATCTCATGCTATCATACAACATAAATATAACAAGACAAAGAATATTCCTTGACGTAAGCATCATATATAAATCAGAAAGCACAATTTTTATGTGAGGGTAGAACCAAGGGGGAAAAAAATGTATATGAAATAATCAAAATTATATTAAATTAAAATTATAAAAATAATGAGTAAATAAGTAGAAAATACATAAAAAAATGTATTGGAATAATAACAGCCATAATCAAATTAAAAGGGCAAAGAATTATGTTACAATACAATGAGTCCAAACAAATTAAAAAGGTGGATGAAAGCTGATTGAGAATTGAATTGGTTTGATTTTAAGGATTAGAACTTTATTACGATTAGGTTGTATTCAAGTTTATTTAAGAAGTCGTTGTCTGTTTTTCAGATTGTCCTTCCTGCCAAACCGGAGCTACAGCGACAACGGGCGCACGATACTGGCCAACGACCAGGAGTCCCAGGACTCTCTTGGAGCTCTCTGAGGACAGAGCTGGGACATCATCAGATCTGACTCTTGGCGAAAAAATGAAACATATGGGTGCAGAACTAAAGTACTAGTTGAAGAGCACCGGTGTCCATGGACCAACACACACACACACTGCCAATATGTTTCCAGGTTCTGGTTCTAAAACCCAGAAGAACTGTTCTTCTCAGTTGAACATCTGGATCACAGGGTGTGAAGATTGAGTCAGCGGTCCAGAAAATACAAGCCAGACTCTGGCTAACATGATGGCTTCTTAACCTCTGTGATGACATCCCATCATTGGTATAACAGAGCCAACTGCCAGCTGGTCGTACAGGTTGTTAATGTGTCATTAGATTAAAGTTCATTTTATTGTACAGCAGTCTGTATTCTTGTCTTTTACCAGCATCGACAGCACTCTGAAACCGCTCAATGTCAAAAGTGGACGTTTTTATTCATATCTTTTTGTTTCCTATTCCACAAAACACGAAAAGCCTCGGCATGACTTCACAGTAGTTTGTGATGAAATGCTGCATCATGAAAACGGTCGTATCATTGTTGACCATTGTGGTGAAACACCTGCCTAAACTTTACATGGCACATAAAACATTGTTGCACTTACCTCTGTGGGTTGAACGTTTAAAATGTGTTGCGTCTCTGTCTATACCAACAGTGATGTTGTGTCTGTCTGTTAGTGCAGCTCTACATCACTGCAGCGAGGTGGAAAGCTCGATTGCCAGTATTAAAACCACTCTTCCTGCATTGAGTACATTAAAAAATGTCAGGAATCTGCGGCGAAAAAAAGTCTGGTCTAGTAATAAAAAATAAAAAAAAAAAAATATATATACAGTATATACACACACATGTAGGTATATATATACATATGTGTGTATATACTGTATATTGTTTTTATTTTATTAAAACTTTTTAAAAAACTATGAACTCAAATCTTTGAGTGGATTGTGTTTAAGCTGCATCAAGTGATTTTTGACCACTAAAGGTCAATATACAATATACTAATTTTAGCTCTGATTTTACCAGCCCTTTGCGTTGGCTCCCTGGTGTTTTGCGTTGGGCACTAAATACAGCTTAAGTCTCTCTCTCATATATATATATATATATATATATAGATATACATATATAGATGTAGAGCTGCAGAGTTGGCTCAGTGGCAGCACTAGTGACCTGTTCACATTACTCAGAGCCATTTATTCATAGGTTGATTAAAGAATTTCTCTGTAACACAGCTTTAACTCGCCTCCGATGCCTGATGCTCAGTTTACATATCTGAACTCCGTCTGTCACTCTCTGTCTGTCTGTCTGTCACAACACGTTCAGGAGATGTTCGCACAGAGGTGTGATACTGTCTCAGCCGCCTACACTCTGTCATCACATTTTCATTTCAATTTCTTTATGCATCTCTGCCTCGGAAAACAACAGTTCACTCACCGTCTTTCTTTTTATTTTCAGTGCACAACCTTAAAGCTTCAAATATGACGAGCTGAATGAATGTCTTGTTACAATGTGACAACTTTTAATAGTCCACTGTGCCCTGTATTTCATCGTTGTTGAAGTGCGATGGAGATGATGAATAAACAGAGAATTTGACAATGATTTGGTGTAAATTGATTCATATCAGCTCTATAAAATGTGTCCATTGAGCCATGCAAATTTTCTCAGATCCCGACTTTAGTGTCATGTTAGTTCAGATTCGGTAGAGTAGTATAGCTATGGCTCATTAAACCTGCATGACTGCAACATTAACATTAATTTGGAGTCGACTTCCTGGACAGCTGGTGATTGTAAATCCAATATTCACTTCCTTCTGACTCTGGTTTTGGTCTCCGCCAACTTCTGAGGAAATAGCTTTCACTTTAGCTGCTAAATGCTCCACTATGTTCACCAGCTAGCGGCTAACTTCTGCAGTTTGGTGCTGGGAAGGTAGAGTAACGTGAGTTCATCAGAGCCTTTTCACTGCTGCAGCTGCCTACAGATAAGAGCATTAAGAGAGAACTAAGATAGTAAAGTGACGACTGCAGAGTCGGCCGATAATTCTTTGTGGGTTCATACTACGAGCGACCGATTTCACATTATGCATGGTCACTTGATACATTTTTGACATAAAAATATTGATTAGTGCAGCTTTAAGGTTTATTTTTATTTTTAAAAAAAAGGGACAGTTCTCTCACGAAACTTTTTTTTTTTAATCACAAGCTCGACTTTCAGCCACATGTGGTGGCCTTCATCAGAGGATGAAGATGGTTCAAACCATCTCTCTTGCAACTAAAACCAAACAATAACTAACTTATTAGATTAGTTTCATGTTGTTTGTACATGATAAATACATTTAAGAAATAATAATTATTTTTTTTTTTAAGCAAACAAAACTTGTTTTAACGTTTTAATGTTTACTGCTGAGCAGATCAGTTGCCTTTTACTCTCTTTTTCCAGATACAATGACAGTTACAATATTTAGAGAGTTTTGAATTATTTCTGAACAGCATCTCTACAGGAGATAGTCAGCGGGCATGCTCTGTCCAAAAACATGTCTCTAAAAGGAGCACGTCTAGATCAGTGGTGTAGACTTTGTACTGTCAATCAATTTGCACATTTTGCATTTGAGTCCTTTCCTACTTATCTAGGATATCATGGCCCCCAAAATCCACCTTGCGCTCACCTGGAGGGGCCAGCACCAGTCAAATATATCTTGTCAACTGATTACTTTTCAAGCAAAGACATTTTCTCCATTTTAGGCAGATTGATTAAAACAATTTTAGTCCCTGCACACCTACTGTGGACGCATCACAACATGAGCATCGAGCAACAACTGATATTGATGATTATTATTCCGTGTGGGCCTGAAACACATTTTTAACAAGCTTTTATTACTGTTGGCGGTGGCAGGTGGTAATTACACACAAAGCCCCTCGTCAGGAAGCCTATTTGGTCGCAGCAAACACGATTATCCCCAATCATCTCTCCGCCGCGGAAAACAATCTCTGAGCTGATTTGCTCGATTGATTGGTGCTGACCCACGGGTCTGCTGGTCATTAACCAATCAGGTAAATTACAAAGGATGAATTTATTATTCTGTGGGCCCTCTCAAAACTCACGGACTCCAACATAATCTCCCTGGGTTTACATACCGTCTAAAAGCATAAAAATATGGAGGCTTTATCTCAGAGTGCAGCAGTGCCAGAGCCGGACCTGGCTTTTCTAAAAGCGTCCTGGCTCAGAGATGTTAACACCAGAACACAAAATTATTTTTAACACACATCCAGCGTTTTACCCTTCTATGGGCCGCTACAAATTAGTGTGTTAGTTTTTGTTCCCGTGTAAATACAGCCTAATCTGCTTTTCTAACAGACACGTCTATTGAAATAACTATTTGTGGCAGGATTTAAAATTGGATTTTTTTTCTTCCGCAAAATAAAGTCTTCCAGGGGATTTATTACTTATCTCTTTCCATATGGAGGTAAATTAATCCGCATCCCTGAAAAAAAAAAAACTAAAAAAGCATAAATCTGCTTGTCCAAGTAAGTTTTCTAGTAAGTTTCTAAATAAACAGATTGTTTTAGAGATGAATGCTTTATCAGAAGTGTTTTTAAACAATATATTTCTGTGTTTAAAGTGAAAAACCTTCAAGGATGAAGATCCTTAACCAGTGACCTGATTACAAGCATTTACAGCAACACTGGGTCCTGCCTGAAACACCATAGAATGAAGAACAAAACCTATTCAGGTTTATTTTACCTGATCTATAGGCTGTCTACCCAGCGGCTTCATCACCCCCACAGTGGAAGATGCTTTTGAAAGTAAAAAGAAAGTGAAAAGAAAAGTAAAGAAGAAGTGTTTCAATGAGAATACAAAAATGTACAAGCTACCTACATGGAAACTTGTAGATAAAAAGGAAATACTTGATGTTGCTTTCATTGATTTGATAAATAACACCAGTGAACCACAACAAAGACAACGCAGTGATCCATACGGGATGAGCCCTGAGACCCACACCATAAACTCTGTGCGCGTGTTCAGTAGTGTCAGACTGCAGCTCTCTGTCTAACGTTCAGCTCTAACATCCTACCTGCTTCTCGCCTCCCTACCACTAGATGTAGCTACAATACAAGCAACTGAAATGGTCTTTCAACTCCTCCACAGGTGAGTTCAGGTTGACTGTGACTTCATATGGTGGAGACAGTTTCAGTCGAAGGCTTCTTTTTTTAACAGTACACAGTTTGACATGTCACAGTAGGAAACGCACAGCTGTAAATAATGAAGGAATTGTGGCTGAATTCCATTTAGCTGCTTTGCTTTAGGGGTCCTGGCTCACTGTCACGGCTTACTGGGACACTGGAATACAACAGAGCCATTGTTGATGTTATTAGCAACACCTGTGCTTGTCCTGCTGTACCGTGACAGGATTATTTTATTGTAGCATCGTTGTATAATTTCTGCAGGTTTTATTGCTGATTTTATACTCTGGGATTTCCACACTGAATCATTTTACTGTTAATTTAGATGGCAAACAGCATTTTAAAAAATTAGTAAAGTATCGAGTCGTATTCAGTGACATGCACGTACAGCAACACAGGGTCCTACCTGAGAGACCACAGAATAAAGAACAAAACATATTCAGGTCTTTATTTTACCTGATCTATAGGCTGCCTACCTGGCGGCTCCATCGCTCCCACAGACGTCCAGTGGAAGAAGCTTTCAGAGGTTTGAAAGTCTTGAAAGACTAAATGCAGTTTCATTGCATTGTGCAATAAAAACATTTTTTTTTTCATTTACACCTATTTAGACATATCAGTGGCAAACATCTAAGTCCTTAGATGTTCATCTGTGTTTACAGACTCCTGCTTTCAGTCACTTTAATATACCTGACACAGGTGCAATCAATGAGCAATCAAGTCAGCTAAGGAAGGAAGGAAGGAAGGAATAAGGAAAAAATAAGGAAGGAAGGAAGGAAGGAAGGAAAGAAAGAAAGAAAGAAAGAAAGAAAGAAAGAAAGAAAGAAAGAAAGAAAGAAAGAAAGAAAGAAAGAAAGAAAGAAAGAAAGAAAGAAAGAAAGAAAGAAAGAAAGAAAGAAAGAAAAAGGAAAAAATAAGGAAGTAAGAAATAACCCGAAGGAAGGAAGGAAGGAAGGAAGGAAGGAAGGAAGGAAGGAAGGA
>CALSCE010000618.1:1932140-1965777 GCA_943593645.1 Bovichtus variegatus
AGGAAGGAAGGAAGGAAGGAAGGAAGGAAGGAAGGAAGGAAGGAAGGAAGGAAGGAAGGAAGGAAGGAAGGAAGGAAGGAAGGAAGGAAGGAAGGAAGGAAGGAAGGAAAGAAAGAAAGAAAGAAAGAAAGAATAAGGAAAGTAAGAAATAAAAAGATTTAGGTTGATATTTACCTGATCAGGAAACATTACCATTTGTTCTTATGTTGCTGGTAACGTTTTAACTAAAACATAACTATTCACTACTCATCACTAATTCAAACTTGGTCCAAGGCTTGTTCTAAGACATTTTATGTGTGAGGGTGAGAAACTTCACTGATTTGTTCCGACAACAGGATACCTTTTTTTTTTCCGTTTTGGTCCTAACCTCACTCAAACACTTAAATCAAAGTAAGCGACGTCTTGACAGCAGGCAGTTTGTGTGCGTGACTTTTCCTGTGTTACAGCTAATCTTCCTTAAACATTGACATTCCTGACAGACACGTAACTCAGGGGGTTAATAATAAGTAAAATGAATAAACTATTGTGCTCAGTGTTTGCTGTATGACCCTTTTAGTCCTTGAGAAATGCTGGGGGTGAAGGTGGAGGGGTGGTATGTCACGGGGTTATCAGGGAGTAACTTTGGGTTTCAAAGAACCTGTAAATCTGTGTTCGACAATTTCAGCTTTCAGGTTTTCACAGTGTGTCGGTCATGCCTACAAATGTAAGTTCCCTGCGACTACCCGTACAAACAGTTACCCGTAAACTACTCAAACTAAGATAGACATTTAATATTGTTATACAGACGTTAACAACTTTAAGGTGACATTTTATTTAGGATCAAAAGTCTACTCTAGAAAAAAATGAGAACGTGTTCAACATCAGAGTAAAAAACATGCAGATGTTAACAAAAAAATAATAATAAATGCCACCAAAGAAACTTTGAGTTTTATTTTTCTCCATCAGCTTAGGTTGCTGCTTCCGAAAGATGCTGATATGAAACCATGGTTACGAAAAGTTACCACAGTTCCTGTTTCTGCCGAAGAGAGGGGAAGTTCCCTGGACCTTGAAGAAGGGAAGCTTCATGCAGCTGTGAGTGTGAATACAGAGTTCACGCTGTTTTTTTTTTGTTTTTTTTGAAAACAGCTACCTGCTGCATCTGGAACCATCACTGATGAGAGCTGCTAAAACTGTTAAACTGTGGCCCCAAAGAGCTGAAAAAATACCACTACATAGGCTATGACTAATACAAGTGGTATTATTGTAGAATTAGTTGTTACTGTGGTTTCACAGGGTTATACATTACCGACAGGCAGGATCTGATGTAACCTGTTTATAGAGTGACAAAAAAACAACTTACGAGGGTGAGTGGAACACTTTTGAAAGAAAGTACTGTCATTAAAATGAACCAATTCTAAACTCTGTCTGAAATCTGAAAATCTGTCTCAAGCACATTGATTTCTCCTAAAGTCATAAATCTTTTAAAACGAGGAATTAAAAGTTTCATTTTAAAATAAGCTTAATAATTTCCTGAAGCAGTTTGGCAGAGTACTTTTTGGCTAACATTACTTAAACAGTGCATTTGTTAAGGAGGATTTCTGTTTATACACATTTGGTGTGAGTATATATGTGGGATTGACTCAACATAAACAACACGGCCCATATTTAAAAGTATGAAAAACATATACCCCAGTGTAACAGCGGGGCTTATGATGTGCTTTTAATATTTTTTGGATGAGCTCTGTATATGCTACATCACGCTTTGAATTCACAAACAATACTTGTTATATTTGTTGACGATTAGAACAATAAAGATTATCATCAGACTTACACTTTAAAAGAGTTTGAGCTAGTTCATTTTGATACTACTTGTCTTATGCTGTTGGTGTACATAAACATAAACATGTAAATGTTTGATGTAAAATAAATGTAGAAATTGTCATTGTAATTGTTTAAAATGACTATAAAGATCTGCACACATCAGCAGGTTTTTAGTCACCATGGTGATCATCATCCACTGGCGACAGTCCCTCTTCCCTTTCTCCATCTCTTCTCCTCTCTCCCCTCCCCCTCTGCTCGGCTCCAATCCGCGGACGTGAAGGGGGGTTGCTGCTCCCATCATGCTTTGCAGAAGGAAGCAGGAAGAAGAAGGCAGCAGTCAGTGAGCAGCAGAGTGGACGGCTGTGTGGAGGAAAAGAGACTGATGGTGGAAGCAGAGGCACCAGTCAGGGAGGTATGGCCGATGTTGGCTCCTGTTTGCTCCTCTGCTCCTCTCTGGGTGAGTCCTCGCTCCTTTGACTCCTTTGACCAGAAAAAAACAAACACACAGTGTCCAAAAATCATGCTGGTGATGAAGCTGGTAGACGCTGGAGCAAACAGACGATGCTGCCGGTGGATTTAAAGGGGCAGTGCAGTGATCCTCTCAGATTGGATGGTTTTTGCTTTACAGTGAGGGGTCAACAAATGTGGAACAGGTGGAAACTCCTAACATGTCCGATTCTTTGGTTTTGTCTGCCTTTTTGTCTACTGTGCATGGATATGGTCATGTTAACCACACATACACACACACACACACACACAGTCAGCCCCCTCTCCCTTAATATTTCTGTACCGTTACAAATGTAATTCAAATCTTAACTGTGACTGACTGTATTAGAAGAACTCAAGTGCGACGCGTTCACACTGACAATGATGCCATTCAGTCCAGCATATAATGGACGCACCCGCACACAGATCCACTTTTGTCTTACACACTGATGATAAAGAAAATCAGAAGCTGCACTTAATCTGAAGCGCGTGTTTCTTATTAGTGATAAACATTACATTGCCAGCATTTATGATGAACAAAAGACTGGGGGTCTTTTGTTCATCATAAATGCTGGCAATGTAATGTTCTTGTGTTTCAGTAAGCTTTTGACCTGAAAATAATCACTGCTAAACTGATCTCAGTCATTGAGCTCCACAGCTACAAACGAATGATTGGATCAGTTCAGCTGTTCAGCAGCGCAGTTGTTCTTTTGTTGTAGTTAATTATATGAAAGCTACCTTTAACAGAAAGAAAGCTTGAAAGATTTTTTTCCACCAATCAGAATGTACAGGTGCACTGTCTCACATAAATTACAGACCTTTGACCGCTACTGTACATAAAGAGACAAGATGTTCTCTTACCTTTCTCAAGCAAGTCTCTGCCAGGAGATTTTCATACTATAATGAAATAAACACAAACCTGCAGATGCCTGGAAAAGACAAACATTTAAATCACTACAAAATGGTTAGAAGTCATTTTAAAATCAGAATCAGCTTTATGGGTCAGCTACGTGTGTGCACATATAAGTAATTTGACTGGTTTTTAGCTACTCTGAAAGTACTTGCACAGAAATAGACATAACATTTACATATGCACAGAATAAATGTATATAAAAAAGAATAATATAGTACGTTTTCCAGTAACTAGGATGTTATCTTTTTTTTAAATCAAATTGTGCAATGTCCAACATTTGGTCAGTCAGAAGCACACAATCCTCCTTTTTCAATCTTAAAGTGGAATTAAGTGTGATTCAAAGTAGCAATTTGTTAAGTTTTGCTCTGGTTGGTTGACTACAACGCATTGAGCAAGAATATCAAACCACTTTTTAAATCCTTACATGTGACATTATTGATTGTGTGACTGTTTTATTAATTACTGTACCTTTTTCTTTAAAAAAGAAAAGCAGATTACAAAATCAGATTTGTTTTTGGAGCACGGCTAGTGCTTCTGATTACGAGCTCAGGTTTCATTTTTAGAAACTGGTATCATAAATAAGAAACAATAGATCATACACAGTTGATGTAATTCATGATTATCACATTACAGTGTGTTGGTTTTGATTAAACCTGCCAGATACAGATCATTGTTGGTTACACTGATGCCCAATCTGTGTATTTGCTCGAGGACGTATATATAGGTTGTTTCTGGCGCAGTTCACATAGATAACAGGGGCACTTCTTGGCTTGAAGCACCTCAGGCACAGTTTATCTTCTGTTTGCTATGTAATCCACTCTGTCTACAGGATGTATTTAAACAGAATGACAAACTGAACAATAAATCTCTGCTCATTCTCATTTTGCAAATTTGCCCGGGCATCCTGCAGAGCACATCGAGGTGTGATCCGGTAAAATATTACCTCTTGCCTAGAGTTGACTCCTCTACACAAACACACATACACACACAAATGCTTTTCCAAATGTTGCTCCACCCACTCTTGGTGACCAAGCCAATGGGGAACCGAGTGAGGGTGAGCAAAGGGCCACTCTTATCTCACTATTTATCCAGCAGAGATCACATCTACTGCTTTCTGACATCAGAGAAAGAGAGACATATAAAGAGTGGAAGAGATAGAGATAGAATGAGAAGAAGTTGAGGCAATCAACACAGAGCTGATTTAAATACAGAGACTTGAGGTTTGTCACTCTGCGGGTGAGTGTGTTATACTGACTGGAATTGTGTGTCCAAGAAATGACCACTGATGCTTTCAAAGCTGTTGTTTTATTCTTCCTGGAAAGCATCTAAAGAGCAGTTATAATATGACTGGAGAGCAGATGAATTTGTTGTCGTGAGCACAGTTTTATTGTTCTGCAGGTTAAATATGTCTACGGCACATACAGGTTAAACATTGATTCATGTAAACCTATTCAATAAACCTGGAGCGCCATTAACATTTTTATGTGTACTATTTTGAGCGTACCTACAATCATTTAATGTCCGAGTATTGCATTAACTACTTTTGGACTGGTAAGAATTACAGGGTATTCTACAAGTCTGCTGTGGTGCTCCAATCAGAAGAATTTACCATTTCAGTTTGACTTGATTTTCAGTCTTTGAGAGAGTTTGCATTTATGGAGACTATTACCAAATTGGCTAAATGTTGTTCTTCTCTAGCCTTCAAAAGAGCAACTTTTCGATTTTTATTTGTCATTTTCAACACAAGTCATCTTATATTTATTCATTAAAGGACATTCTAGTAGTAATCACTGTTTACTTTATGATTTTATTCTCATAAATGTATTGAAAAGTGCCTCTTGGCTTTGTAAATTCAGTTAAACTTGAACCGTTTTTTGGATTATGATTTGCACTTTTTCAAAACCTGTTGTCTAAATCAACATCAGTCAGGGCAACGTTGGACATCGGAAGAGTATTGGGCTCTTGTTGATTCTTGTGCGAATTGAATAGACTTTTTCTCTGGTTGTCAAGTGGTGAAACTACCTGCTTTCATGGTAACGTCATGTTGTATCTTTATTGTTGTGTTTTACAATTGAAAGTCTAGGGACAATAGTGCTCCCGGCTTCAGTAGTTTAGCACTGTTTTTGAAGAATCAGCAACTCAGGGTCAGACTGACACCGAAGGTTTTTAAAAGTCATGATGTTGGTTAACAAAATAATACTTTAATGTTTTTGTATCAGCACATGCCTATAATAAATAATCATTTATTACAATACCGTTTGAGATTGAGATTGAGATCTTATATGACTTGATATAAATAGGTGGAAATAAATGACGACACTTTGAGGAAGTACAGTGTACAGTATGTTTGCTTTTTGTTACAGGGAACCTTTTCAGCTGAGAAGTCAGGATGCAGTTGTTTTCGCCCCTTTAGACTTGTAACATGACTGGACTGAAAAGATTAGAACGATACATAAAAGACAAAGGAAGGAAGCTTTCAGGTCGTTTCTAAGCAACGGTGCTTTTATCATATGATTAAAGGTGCAGAACATTGATTAGAAACAGATAACAGAAACAGCTTAAATAGACTGTTTCCAGCACTGTTTAGGGTTGACGCTGAAGTAAATTTGGTTCCAAAAGGTCCTCAGTGTGACTCCCGTCATGCTCAGCAGCTAATCAAGCGTCTTTGTTTCTCTACTTGAAAGAAAACCTTTTTTTTTTTTTTTTTATCTATCGGCGGGAGTGTTAAAAACAAATGCAAAGTAGTTCTTGTGTTCTTGGTCTTTTTTTGGAATATGTTCTTTTACTTTATGTGTTGTACCTCAAAGGTACACAGGGTCATTATTTATCTCCCGTGTCTTTTATTTGTTCAAAAAGTCAGGTTGGATTTAATTTACAAGACCCATATGAACACAGACTGGCCTCTGTATTGGTTTGTTTAAAGAGCAGTTTCCATGCAAAGTGAACTATCATTGTCCTGCCAAGAAAAACTACATAGAAATAATAATAAGAAAATGAAGAAAAAAAAAAAAAAACATTCCTCTATTCTTTATCACCCTGTTATATCAGTCCATGAGCCAGCGCTGCCACAGGAAGTCACAGCACATACCAGTGTTGTGATGACGAGGCTGATAACCCATCATTTAGAATGGTTTATGGTTTCTGTGACATGGTAATCTCTGCCGAGACGCAGCTGCTACTGAAAACAGCTAACCTTGTTAGAAAGGACTCCTGCCACTCATCGATCACTGCCTTAATTCATGAGTGTCATGAACAAGTTGAACATTTCACTTTCATTTGATGACGTGTAAGTTACATAGGCGGTGTCAGTTCTGTGTTTTTAAAACCAATTGACCAGTTTCATGGTATAATTTTTTGTATTTGTATCTCAGTATTGTAAGATTGTAAGTAGTTATTAGCAGAGCACAATGGCCACTTAATGTACTTGCAGAGTAACAGGACTAAGGAACGAGTTATGCCAGAAAATAACTAGTTTGTATGACGTGTTGTCTGACCGCAATGATGTTAGTACATAATTGTTTCAGGCTGAAACACGTCTAATTCCTTCGACTCCTGTGCATCATTAAGTGTCACATACTTATTTGCAAGTGCTGACGACTTCATTTGCTAGTTATGGGATTTTTGTGTCAGCACTCATTATACTGTAGAATAATGTTTGTAGAAAATTGTGTGCCAATCCAGTGGCTGCTGAAATATTTCTCCAGTTAAGTGAACACTTTCACCTGCTGGTGGCGCTAGAGGAAAACGTCAGGGGATATCCAAAGTTATTAGGATTCATCCGCTGAGCACCAAGGTTCTCTGTACCAAATTTCATGACAATCCATTCAATAGTTGTTGAGATATTTGGGACTAGATGAGAGGTTAGGGATCACCAAAGTCATTAGGATCCATCCTCTAGGGACCATGAATGTCTGTACCACATTTCATGGCAATGGGGATTTACATTTTCCATTAGCAACACAAAGATTGATCCCAATGGTGAAAGTGGCGATGGGCTTTTTTTGCTGTCCATACAGACAGTTTCTTAGCTCTCCCATTGCATATACTTCTATAGTAACACTGTCTTCACTACCTCAAACCACATATCCAGACCAGAAGGGTATAGAGTATAGATAACCAACAAGGAGTTCTGCATTGGTATCAGCATAGTGAATGGTAAATGTGTCAAAACACAGAAGCAGTTCAGGTGAAACCAGCATAGATGTGGACTAAAGTGGACAGAATACCCCAACACTACATGTTTATAAATAATCATATATTTACAGTGCAGACTACTAAAGTGCACTATGATTGGCTCACGTGTTATTTACTGACTAACCTGTGCTCTGGGAAAGGGAGCTCATTAACACTGTCAGTCCATTACCCTTACCATTAAAGATACAGTCTGCACTGTTACTATTCATTGATGTTTAACAGGACAGTTGTCTTGGGTAAACAGTTTAATTTGTGCATCAGCTTGTTTTGGAATTAGGAGAGTCATTCACCAAACACTGAATTTGTAATCCTGACTAAACATTCACTCAAGGAGCTGATTAAGAAGTTTAAAGGATAATGTACTAACCCCCAAAACTACAGGTAGCACTGTTCCTACAGAGTAAAATAAATACAGTATACCACAACAAACATGTGAAAGTGACCTAACAGGAAGATACAGTAATGTATCTATTGATTAAGTAATCTCCACTGATATTCACTGTTTCCATTTCCCTGTCTGCCCTGTGTATCTCCCTCCCTCATTCTGTCATCGATCTCTCAGGAGCACAGCTGACCACATTATCCACCTCCCCTCCCTCTCGCCTTGCTGCCCCCTCTTCCTACCCAAGACCATGGAGGAGGTCACCAAGGTCCCGCTACCTGTCCTGGAACGTCGGGCTCGCCAGCGACAGCCCACAGTTTCAGTCCTTAAATCCAAGCTGAAGCATGGTGTGACCTGCTCCGTGCCCAGAGTCCGGTCCACGCTGTCCGGGTTCTTCCCCGTCGTGCGCTGGCTGCCTAAATACAAACTCCGAGAGTACGTGTGGGGCGATGTGATGTCCGGGGTGATCATTGGTATCATCTTGGTACCGCAAGCCATTGCCTACTGCTTGCTGGCAGGAGTGGAACCCATCTATGGTTTATACACCTCATTTTACGCCAATATCATCTACTTCCTCATGGGGACGTCCAGACATGTCTCTGTGGGGATCTTCAGCCTCATGAGCCTCATGGTTGGACAGGTAATGGATCCCAAGCAAAGTGGCAAGCAATGATCACACAATTTGGGTCTTTAATGAAATGTTGATTTAAATGTTTTATTATCTCAACCAAGGAGGTTATGTTTTTGGTTTGGTTTGTTTGTCTGTTTGTCAGCAGGGTTACAGAAAACCTACCGGATGAAATTTGGTGGAAAGGTGTAGCATGGGCCAAGGAAGATCCGCATTATATTTTGGATTGGGTCCGAATCACGGGGCGCATACGCAAATTATTTAAGTTAATCAAAAAGGATGAAGTATAGCTAGTATACAAATAATCAGCCTCTGTAAGATAATTGTGCCGAAAGATCTTGCTGCATTTGCATTGTTTCCAATTTCTTCCAATTCTTGTCATTGGGAAGAGGTCAATTGAGATCATTGATCACTTAAACCACTGAGGACTGTCATTTTTTATAGTTGTATTTCTTTGGTTTAATTTAATTAATTAATTAATTATGAGTTCTACTTGCCTGCAGGTGGTGGATAAGGAGATGTTCCTGGCAGGATTTGACCTCAATGACGACTCCACAGCATCTGGATCTGATGTGTTTAATGCCACACTGGGCACTAATGTCACAACTGGTACACTACACAGTGTGGAGTTAATGGGTCTGCAGTGTGGGAAGGAGTGTTATTCCATCAGCATCGCTGCTGCCCTTACATTCATGGTTGGGGTCTATCAGGTAAAGGATGCAGATGCACTTTCTGACCTTTAGTAAAGCTATGGAATGGATGCATGGTTTCTGTACAATTTTTGCCAATCCATCGTTTAAATGTTGACATATTTCATTTGACAAGTGATTCACATTTCCATTCCCATCTATGTTTTATCTTTCCCTTCTTCTTCCTCTTCCTCTCCTCTTCTTGCTAATCTCCTCACCAGGTCCTGATGGCTGTGTTTCGGCTAGGCTTCGTTTCTGTATACCTTTCGGCTCCCATGCTTGATGGTTTTGCCACAGGAGCCTCTTTCACCATCCTCACTGTGCAAGCTAAATATCTGTTGGGTCTAAAGATCCCCCGTCACCAGGGTTACGGCACAGTTGTCGTCACTTGGATCAACATCTTCGCCAACATTCATAACACCAACCTGTGTGACCTCATCACTAGCGCCATCTGTATTTCTGTATTAGGTAAAGACCTTTATTTCATATATTTCCCATCAGATTCTTAATTCTCTTTAGGATAGAATAACACTATGAATATTTAAATTTTAGTGGCAGGGAAGGAGATCCAGGAACGCTACAAGGATCGTCTAAAGATCCCTCTGCCTACTGAGCTGGTAATAGTTGCAGGAGCTACGCTGGCCAGTCATTTTGGGGAGCTGAACAGTCATTATGGCTCCAGTGTTTCCGGTCACATCCCCACAGGGTTCATTACTCCCCAGGTGCCCAGCTTTAGTCTGATGCCACGATTGGCACTGGATGCTATTCCTCTGGCAGTCATTAGGTAATGTACAACACATTCAACAACAGGTTTGCTTGGCATCGACATATATTTCTTATCTGGGTTACAAATGCAATTTAGTAGCTGGATTATCTTCTGGCAGGGATACATACCGACATTATCAACTATTGACATTTCCTCCTCTGTCGTTTACTTTCTGAAAAATAGGAAAGTGACTCATCAATTGGTGTTTCAATACGTCTTGTAAAACAACAATTATCAAGGATGCAAAAACCTAAATAATAATTGTGTACACTTCTGTTGGATGGCCTAAATGCATGTTGATATCAGGTCTAAAACGGTCTACATGCTTTTGAGGGCAACAATTAATTCATAGCCTCAATTGGTCAACAAATTTTCATTTAATCTTTTAGTTTTGCCTTTACGGTGTCGCTGTCCGAGATGTTTGCTAAGAAAAATGGCTATACGGTTCGTCCCAACCAAGAGATGCTGGCTATCGGCTTTTGCAACATCATCCCTTCCTTCTTCCACTGTTTCACAACAAGTGCAGCATTGGCAAAAACCATGGTGAAGGACTCAACAGGCTGCCATACACAGGTGAATTCAACATTCTTGGCAAATTATTGCTTTCCTTGCATGAGGAAAAGGTTTGACTGTTCTGAGGCCATATGTAGAGCCCCGGCAATTCGGAGAAACAAAATACACTGTATTTTTGTTAACTCTGTGGAAGATACTCACTATAAAATCTCTCTCTTTCTTCCTGTTTCCATTTCTCTACATTTCTCTGCTCCTCCATCAGGTATCCAGTCTGATCAGCGCCCTGGTCGTCCTTCTTGTTCTCCTCTTCTTTGCGCCTTTCTTCTACGCTCTCCAGAAATGCGTTCTTGCCTGTATCATCATTGTAAGCCTTCGGGGGGCACTGAGGAAGTTCAAGGACGTCCCGGCTAAGTGCCGTGCCAGCCGGAACGACGGCATTGTTTGGCTGGTCACCATGTCAGCCACGGCTCTGATCAGTGTGGAGATGGGCCTCCTGGTTGGGATAGTATTTTCTATGATGTGCGTCATCTTTAAGACCCAGAACCCTAAGGTGAGTAATGGACTTGATGCTGATAATGGTTTTTGAAAGCAACAAATGACAATTCCAGCATGTGAAAAGACACATTTCAGCCTTTAGTAATGTCATCTCTTCTGATTTCTGATGTCAGGTCTCTGTCCTGGGCCGGGCCAATGACACCGATCTTTATGAGGACGTGGACGAGTACCAGAACCTTATGCCGCCACCAAGGGTTCAGGTCTTCCGCTTCCAGGCTCCCCTCTACTACGCCAACAAAGACTCATTCCTCAGATCACTCTACAAAGCTGTCGGGGTTGAACCTTTCTTGGAGCTGACTAAGAGGAGAAAGGCAGAGAAGAAGGCCAAAGAGATGTCCTCGAAGCAAGCCAAGGCGAATGGAGATAAAAGCAACGGAGAGGTCGTCATTGGACTCGTCCAAAGAGAACTGGATTTCCACACAATAGTTTTAGACTGCTCTGCCATCCCGTTCATAGACTCGACAGGCATGTCCACATTTGGAGGGCTGGTCAAGGAATATAAAGAGATAAGGGTGAATGTGCTCTTTGCCAACTGTAACACCTCAGTCATCGATATCCTGCAGAAGGGACAATTATTTGGGGAAAATGACAAAGACATGAGCAGCCGGCTGTTTTATACAGTTCACGCTGCAGTTGTTCATGCAAACAGTTCATATGCAGCAGCAGAAAGCAGGTCAGAAGACTCTGTGGTGTAGAGCAGCTAGAAGGAGATGGAATTTAGGTACGCTATCTTGCCACTTCTAACAATTCTGCATTAGCATTGAGGTAGCCTTTTAGCAAACTTCATCCAAGAAAACATGGAGGTACCAAGAGTATCCAATTAGGATTAGTATTCTAACAAGTATGATTTATATGTTGCGCCCTTGAAAAAACAGACCACATAAAACCTGACCTGCCAAATGAGCATTCTTTTTAAGAATTAAAATGCAGTTTCACTGCTGGAAAGAGTGCCATTTCATAAAGCTTGGCTATCTATGTAGAAGAAAGGTGCAATTATTTTTGCTCGACGCCTGAAGAAAAGTGAGAAACAAAGTGTGTTATATTCCCTATTGCTATAAAGGGGAAAATCCTACCACAACCAGGACCCATTGCATACAGTGCCTTCCAAGGCTGTTCTCAGGCCACTCCTAACTATCCAGTTGCCTAACTCCACCGAGTTGTTCTGTATAAGTAGCCTTGAATATCTGATTCCGATATTATATCATTAAACTATATTTTCTCCAAATACAGTGGTATTTTAGTACCAGTTCTTCTAGCAACAATATGATGGACAAACCGTTTTGCTAGCTTAGTTGGTGAAGCTAAAAAAAAAAAATGAAGTAGAGCCAGACATCTGCATCCCAGTCTTTGTCATTCAGCAGATTTTTGGATTTTTGTTTTTTCAATACAAGGGACGCAAATGGTACATGGTACAAGGTCGGACTTAGTCAAAGAATAACTAACATTAATAAGTTTCTGATTAATATCTGGGTCTGTCATATAACACATTTGTATAACTCTAGCGAAAGCAACATTTATTATAATAAAAGCAGTTTAAACCTTTTATATTACTTCAAGCCTATGGCTAGAGTCCATAATGGCGCCGATCCAGGAGTCCATAGTTCAAACATGGAGATTCAGGCACTATCAGCAGTATTTCCTGGGGTGCCAAGTGTAACATTGAACCTCATAATCATGTCTAAAAGACCAGTTAAACTCTTCCCGACTTGAAGAAGAAATACTCATTCTTGGCAGGAATAGAAGCTTTATGTGAATCACGAGGTCTGAGCTCCTGGGCTCATTACAACATATTTGTACTCTGCCCTGTTCCCTGGTCACCCAACAATGACAGTTATATATTCTAGATTTGTTCTCGTAAAAATAAAGGAGTTACACACATCTGCGGTCTCTTCTCACGTGCTGGATGTGAGCAAATCATCATTTGGTGCTTTGGAAATCTATATTTCAAGTGATGGCAGCAGGTGATGCCAAATGTTTGATATATGTTTAATAATAATATAATAAAAAATAAAAATAAAAAATAATTAATAATCACTGTTTTTCCTTAAGTCTTTCATCCTGTTGCTGCCGAGTGCACAATAATCTTAATTAGAAAACAATAACAATGCCTTGAAAGAACCCTCATTTATGTATGTAATACTTCAAAAAGGATGTATTTTTACTTTCACATGAACATTTCCATATCAAAAAGAGAAATGTTGATGAGCTGCCATTGTAATGAAATGTAAACATTCTTGTTTGTAAATTTAGAAGATAATCATTTTGTATTTTCATACACTTATTTTTACTCACTTTTTTCCATGCATTAATTTAACTTGAATCATGATAGTGATTAAACCATGTTTTAGGGGAAGTCTGTTTGACTTTCATTATTGACAGTGTTGACAATCAATACCCATATACAAACACTGCCTCAATGTTCAATACTTGAATTAAACTGACAAAGTCTTTAGTAAAGATGTGTCTGTAACTGAATTATTTCGAAAACCGACATCATATTAAGGTAGTATCTATTACTAACACATTATTTATTTTGCTAAAGGAAGGAACATTAAAGCTTCACTCATCAATATTTTTATATTAGCATTGAATCATGGTGATATGAAAGGGGTCCCAACATAAAATCATCACCCGATTTTGCAGTTTCCCTTCAGTTCTAAGGAATGTTTTAGCATCTTTCAGCTCTTGTTTTGGTTTTATGGCCCACAACGTTAATGTAATATTTTCAAATGACATTTGAAAAATACAGCAGCAATCTGTCTTTTCAGAAACAATGTTGTGGTTACTATAGATAATCTGCAGACCTAGATGTAAACAGTTTTTAATGGAATTTAGTGACAGTGATACACATAACAGTTAAAAAATACTTGTCGACAATAAAAAAACGTAAGACGTTAATTTGAAGTTTTACTTTTTGTCACTGGCTCAACCTTCTGTCACATCTTTTAAATAAATGAAATATCCTCCAAATGAAAGTTGACTGTTTCTAAAAATGATGAGTGTTGACAACCTGAGCAGCTTCACCAGTTCACACAGAGCCGCTGTGTCAGGCTCCACACAACTATCCATTAGTCCATGAGGTAATATACTCATGGCTATAATTTAGTAAAAAGTATTTAATGTGGCTGCCCGTCTCCAAAACAGAAAGACATACATACAGTGTAGAGCATGTGATTATCTATAGCACAGTTACACATTCAGGTATATCTTTTATTTATTAACCTTGAACATACTAGAGTCAGCGGTTTCTCAGCACCAAGATGTCAATGTTTAAATAAGTTAGATTATATGAAAATGTTAAGTCATGCATGTGTCACAGCTACCATATAATCTACTGAATGGCTCATTTCACTACTGCAGCAAAGCTGAAAGAAGCAGTCTGAAACCGTGGCGTTTACTTTACTGACATTATTAATGTTGAAAAAAAGTCATTTGAATTTCTTTTACTTTGACTGTGTAGACATCTATCTATCTGGAACTGGAATTTAAAACTCACCATTCTAATAAAGTTTCATAGCACAAGCACAAACTCTAAAGCACAACGACTTCTGTGTCACAAGAATGAAGTTCGAAATGTTAAAGTTCCTTCGCTATAGACATTACTAAACCTCTCAACAATAATACTGTTGATTTAAAAAGAAAGTGTCCTTAAAGGAAACGTTTTTTGCTTTTCCCGCTTTCTGGTTGACAGTTGGGGCTGGAAGAGAAAGGGAATAAGCATATTTCTCATGAGCATTCAGCATTCTCTATTTCTTTAATAAAGCAAAGTGTCCTTATAAACCCAGTGAAAATCAATTATAAGACTCAGGGGAGGATTTTCCATCGTGTCAAAGACCATTTGCACAAATATTCATTACTGCATGAGGTGGTTTGGTGATGGTATATCATTTTCTAACATAACTATCATATTAACAAAGCCACTGTGGAAACATAGCAGTCATTCTGGATGACGGCATTGCCACCAGGCAGGAATTACCATAAATCACAAAATTATTGTTTTATACATATATTTTTTATAATTCTGAAGCAACCGAGAGCACCTTTGTGCACAATAAGGTTAGAGAGAGGAGGATATATTTCAGGCTTCTGAGACCAACACTGTGAGAATGTGATTTGTTCTACGACCTGCTGAGTCTTCAGGGGATCCCTGTGTTTAACAAGCATGTCATGTTCAATGTGCACGTTTTCTTTGAACTCTTCATTGTAAATGTGAAACTTCTGTATCAATTCTGCCCTCTATTGTTCAATAATGTGTACAGCAGAAACAAGCACGTGAAGCTTCTTGTGAATCAGAATTAGAATCCGGTTTATGGTAGTTTGTTTTGGTGTATTGGTGCAAAACATAAACATAGTAAGGGAACATTTTATTAAAAAAAAAAAAAAAAAAAAAAAAAAAAAAAAAAAAAAAAAATAGAAGAAAATTATGATATGAAAAGTAAGAATAACTTCAGAATAAAACCATAAAAAAAAAAAGAATACTATAAAAAAATATGTCCAATATATTTGAATTCAAATTTAAAGAGCTGTGCAGTGTTTCTGCAATGAAAGAGTTTTGAAAAAATAAATAAAGACTCAACAAAAATGTATTTCGCAGCATTCTTTATTCATTCAAAATGTTATAAAATATAATTTCACATAGGCACTGAAATAAATATTATACATCTTGTCAGCGCTTTGTCATACAAATGATATTCAAGGAAAACACAAACACAGGATAAAAACTATGAGATCATTCAAAAATAAGATCATGCAGGTTATGATAAGATGTTTTTAAGTTAAAAAAATAAAAGCACACACTCAAAGGCAAAAATAAAGTCACTTCTTTAAGCACCCATCTTCCAGCTCTGTAGCAGAAACTGATAAATAATTTGCTCTAAATATTCAATTGTATTACGTAAAAAGAACAAACCATACTGGCCTTGTGGTGTAACAGTAAAGATGATATCAGTCTGAGTTTATCGTTTTTTTTGCTCTGGTTTATGTTTCGCTTCTTGAACCAAAACAGATTGTAACATTATTCAAAGATAATAAGGCAAATAAAAGTACAAACATGATTTGAATTATGTGAAAAATAAACACTTAACAGTAAAATATGTCCCAATGTGTACTGTGGAAAAGAAGAGTTTAAGGTACTTTTAACCCTTTACACTGGCCTTATTTAAACAACAGCATCAAATAGACATCGATTTTTCAGCCTTTATGATGGGCTTTATGATAAAACGGCTGCAGAGGTGACGTCTGATAACCACTGTGGCTGATAGCCACCTGCCTTATCAGCCACGGTGAGAGCTAAAGTGCTACTACTCACTGGATTGTCAGCAAACGTGTGTTTTTGTTGTCTTTATCGTCCAACTCAAGCTATTGTTAAAAGGTAATTTAATCCAAATTACAATAAACATTTTTCTCATTCCAGCCATGCAGATAGTTTGTTTGACTCGGGTTTCCGAGCCACTTTTGAACAAAAACATTCAGTATTTTCTTGAACCCCCCCCCCCCCCCCCGTTATAATAGTTTTTTTTAAATGTCATCTTTCAATGCTGTGAGCTCCAAAAAAAAAAAAAACCTCCCATTCACCTCCATTATATTGAAGTGGTGGCATTCATCCCAGAGAACATGAAATCACAACTATGTGCATTCCAGTGAAGGTAAGAGATAAATATATTTGTTGAGCTACCACTATATAAACACAGCATTGGCCACTGTGAAGATTTTTTATTTTCCAAAACTGCCACCTTATTTGTTCCAAAGATAAAACAGTACATATGGAAGAAAAAATAAATCTGCACCATAACCCAAATATGGTTCCTACGTTTGCTCTTAGATATTGATTGATCGTTGAATGACATTTAGCTATTTGTCAAAAGATTCAAATACTTGAGGTGTTGAGACATTTCTCCCAGAGACGGGCAGTTCACAGTGTCCATAAGTTCAATTTCCAGTTTTTGATTTTTGTTCTGTGCTTTCCACCTTTCATCAAGACATTTCATACAATCTTATCTTGTAGGAGATGATAGATAAAACAAAATCAACCGCAACAAAAAAGGTCATTGTTCACACAGGCTATTATGTTTGATTCAAAAGAAATCAGTATGGATATTTTTTTTTTCTTAAATACTTCTGCACACACAAAAAACAAACAAACAAACAAAAAAAAAAAACTACAATCTAAGCCATCCATGATGGAACATGATCACCAATTAAAAACACCAAACCGTAGTCGGTTTCTATTTAAATTCCTGCTTCATGCATTGATCTTTATGGTTATGGCGGAATTTCAGATTTACAGTAGCGTCAAGCCACTCCTAGTTGACATCTACTGTTTTAAACAGTAGACTAGATATACTGGTGTTTAACAGCAGTTCAACAGTAACCAACGTCTCAGTGAAAAGCTACTAGCTACCGTCAGACTCTCACTTTTACACCTTAGCAGCTAATAGTCAAGAGCTTCTGTTAGTTAGTGGTTGAAAAACCTTTAGGCAGCAACTTCTACCAGCAGCTAACTGGTAAGAAGTGTTTGATGAATATTAACATATGGAGTTTAACTACTAACAATTACAGCTTTTAGCCTGCAACCGATTGCCTTTCCATGACACTATTTGATCAGTTAAACTTAGCTGCTGCTGCTGGTCCGGGTGGGGCAGGACTGGCTGTGCCTGAACTGCATGATGTGTACAGCCGTCTGATGCCACCAGTAAAACATCAACACCACCAGTATGTGCCACACCTGGTGGCTGGCACCCAGGTAGTTCAGCTGGCCTAAAAGAGGAAGGGGGAAAAAATGCACTGAATACTGTACATATTGTTTTTTTTTTTTATTCTAATACTTTCCTCACAAAATGTAGAGACAATATATTTCAGGAGGTAATTTAACAGACCTAAACATGTTATACATCAGCCTGTCCTTTACCTTGTATTACACAGCACACTGTCATGGTCTACTGGGGCACTTGAACACACCGGTGCCATCGTTAATGTTATTAGTAACAGCTGTGATTTTCCTGCTCTGACAAGTCATTATATCTGCTGTGAAAAAGGCCTTAAACTGTGCGTTCCCTCGTTAGGTGGTAATTAAGGTAACCAGTTTCAGCTGTCTGATTTTCCAGGTCAGGTGAAATGAATTTACCAAACACTACGGAAACAATACAGTGTGTTCCATCATTTCTAGTCCACTTCTCTCTATCACAAAAACACATTTTTAAAATCAGTAATTTGGAAGTATTTCCCATTGAGATTCAGAATCTCTTTTACGAGGGAGTCCCGGCCAAGATAGCGATATAACAAAGTTTCACATAAAAAAGCGAGCAACAGATTTCAAGCTAAACAGCAAGAAGACTTTCACATAAAAGAAACAAACAGCAGTAGAAAGACAAACTGCAGCTGCAGCTAAGCTGATGACAGAGCCACATCTTCTGGGATTCTTCACTGACACAACAAAACACTGAAAAATAAATGGTCCCTTTTCCCATTAATAGTTATAGTAACATCGATTACGGATGTCTAAATGTCTCACTTGGTTGAACACTACAGCTCCCAGCTATGTACATACACAGACGGAGGAGAAGGACTCACCAGGGAAATAGCGTTCAGGGATCTTGGTGACGTAGAACAGGAAGGCAGATCCAGCTATCAGGTACATCACTAGGATTCGAGGCAGGAACAGCTGCACACACAACAAAAACAACTAAGTTTGTATGACTGGACATTATAAAGTCAGGGGAAGAAAGTGCTGAGATTCATGAGTGAAACGTGTCACATGACCACGAGAGGGACACTTCTCTTTATCAAGCTGTAAAGAAAAATGTATACAGAGGTGTATAAAAAATGGAAGTGTGAGCATACATAATCTCACTTCGCTTGTTTTCTAATATTACACCGTTTCCTGACCTGAACAACATCAGTGGCGAATCCTCCATTGAGCCAGACCCAGTGACACGAAGGAATCACACTGATGCCGGCCACACAGCAGAAGATCGCCATGCGTATCCGTCGCCAGTCGTTGCTGAGGTAACGAGGGTGGACCTGAGCGCAGAAGACGGCCAGGATCAGGGACAGCACTGTCAGCAGGTAGACCTGCCGCCAAAACTGCAAGATAAGAGAGTAACCGATTAGATACGGTCTAATCAGAGCTAGAACAGCAGTTTATTATTTTTTCAAGATTAGTTTTATTGAAAAATAAATGATGCTTCATTTACAGTGCAGTTGAAATGTTGGGTACATAAACATTTAACAGAAAGGAAAAATACACATAAGCATAGAGACACACACATGTATAAAAGAAAAAAGAAAAAGGGTAATTATAAACTTAAATATATTCAAGTAAAATAGTGATAATGACATGAATGAAAATAAACCTAACCTATAATGAAAGGAAACATTAAATTAAACAAAGTAAATAAATGAATACACACGCATACAAAAACATATTGAAAATAAAAATACAAAATGTTTTTAAATAAATACACTTAAAAAAGGTTGAATAATAAGGGAATTGTGAAGAGAAATAAATATGAGCATCTGTTTCTTTATTAGTACAATATCTTGATTAAAGTCTTGAATTTTCTCACTTACAGCGTTACAGTAGAAAGCGTAAAAGATCCCAGGTACATAACAGCCCAGGATGCCGACAGAGATGCCTGCGTAGTCCAAGGAAAGCCAGCGACGGCAAGTCTTCTCTGATCGGTGGCACGAGAACAGGTGATACCCCACAGAACACAACATGCACACCTGCGATGGAAACATGCAGTAATATTTACACACTGCAAGATGTGAGAGGCCATGTTTTTGCATTCACCACATCCAACACAAACGTATTTATGTTTAGAGCTGCAAGGGTTAGTTGATCGACTAAAAAATAATAATCGGCAACTATTTTGATAATCGATTAATCCTTAAAGAAATGTTTTTTACAAAAAAAATAAAATAAAAAATGCTGTTTTCAGCCCCTCAAATATGGAGATTTCCTGCTTTAATCTGTTTTTATATCATATTAAAGTGAAAACTTGGGACTGACAAAACAAGACATTTAAAAAAGACATCACATCGGACTCTGACATTTTTCACTATTTTCTGACATTTAATAGAACAAACAATTTATCTAGAAAAATAATCGACAGAATAATTGATAATGGAAACAATCGTTATTTGGCTGCCCTTTTTATGTTTTCTTATTTCTTTTTATAAAAGTAAATCTTTGTTTTGTTTTACCCTTTTTTCTATTTTGTAATTTCACAAAATCCTTCTGCGACTACAATACATAAATGAATCTCAAGAAATAATGATTTGTAAAGACAATCTCGATACTCAGAACTTGCACTTATAGGGACAAATAAAAAGGGGTTTAAGTAGGAAGGTGGGCAGTTAACATTAACTACACTATATACTTACTGTAAATGGGAATCACACCGACTTGTAATTTATGACAACTTTCCAATCCCATTATCAGCCGCTACACAACCTACAACACAAACCGTACACAGCTAACACAATGGACCTCTGAACTACACTACTATTGCTATTGTTCCTACTGCTCTTCATAATACAACACACTGCGGCCCACATTTACACCTACACACAGCTTACACACCTGGGTGGGTTGAGGTAAACTGATTACACCTGTGGCAGGAAACGTGAACCTACATGAATCAGTTATACATACTTCATTTATATACATTACAAATACTCGGCTAATAAAAGATGTTTATAATAAACTAAGACCTGCTGTAAAAAATAAATAAAAAGCCGACTGTTAAAAGCAGTTACATTTCAGACACACTCTTTTTGGGCTGGGAGGGCTAAGGTAAACATATTATATTCAGCCCGGAACACGCTTTATCACAACATCTTTGCATTCAGTTTTATGTCTAAACAACACAGTAAACAACAAGACTTTGTCTAATATTGTCAACTTCTCCAGAAAACCCCAGCATTTGTCACTCTCACAGTCAGCCAAACAGTTTTACCTGGAAGCAGAACAGCCCTATAGCGTAGATGACGTAGTCCTCTCTGTTCGCTCCGGAGGCTGGCAGTACTGAGGAGAGGTCGTTGACCCCCAGAGAGAAAAAAAGCAGGAAACCTAAAAGGTGGCTCCAAATATTCACAGTCTCATTGGACAGCATGAAAATACTGCAACAGAGAAGAAGAAACAAAGATGTACATGAGTCAATAACACATTCACCTTCTTAAACATCAAAATTCAAGGAATTTTCAAGGACTTTCCAGGCCCAATTCCCTCAAATTCAAGAACCCAAAAGCTTCACAGAAGCTCACAAAAGTAAATATTAAAAGAACTTCCCATTTCTATTCTTGCACAAAATACATACATTCAAGCATTGGCCCATGTCTATTTTCTAAATCTTCCAAGGACCCGTCGGAAAACAATAGCAGCAGTATAATGATCATGTATAGGATCAGGATATTTGCATAAGCGTATTAAGATTCTACATTATTAACAACAAAAGCCAGAAATCTGAAAATTCCAAATAAGTACAAAAAGAAATACAAAAAGACATACTCCATTGAACAGTACTTGACTAAAGTGAATAAGTCTAACTCTGATATCAGAAGTATGTTATTTCAACATGACTCCCACCTCCTCAGGCAGAGTTTGGACGGCAGGTGGGCCCTGTAGCCGTCTGTGATGTAGGGGTTTTCTTTGAGGAAGAGGGGGATTTGTTCGTAGGTGTACAGTCTTATCCTCTGGGGTATCAGCACCGGCCAGTGCTGGAAGCTGCCCAGCTCTATGTAGTGGGCAGTCTTCAGCAGCTTCTGGGGCATCTTCAGCAGCATCTTGGCCTCAGAAGCTCCTCGGGTACAAGGCGAGCCGGGGAGGCTAAGGCTGAGTTTGGAGACACGAAAGGAGAAACATCCGGTCAGTAAGAGACCTTGTAGTTCAGGTAAAAACTGTTTTTTTTTCAAGTGACAGGATTGAGGTTCAAAAGCAGAAAACAGTGCTAAAATCTAGTGTTTGTGACACAATTGCCAATGTTTAATTCACCCTATTTAAAAACGTGTTTAGCTACATGTGAATGTTAAGCTAGGTCAAGCTAACGTTGGTGTTCATGTCTACCGACTCCTTCATCCTTTTTTATTTTTTTTTAACGTTACCACACTGTGACACATCCGCAGCATGTCGGCTATGTGTCTATTTCACTTTGAAATAAAGGGTTTTAAAGCAGCAGAGCTGACACCTTCAAACTGTGTGTCAGGTTTTGTTGTTAGCAGGCTACGCTAACGTGAATGCTAACCTTGACAGGGATTGTTTAGCCAGCTAAACTGGTAGCAAACAGGGGTACAAAGCTCACCATTAGTCGCAGCCCGACCCTCGGCGCCCTTGTTCCGGCAATTCAGTCATATCCGGATGACTATTAAGATAGCATTGCCTTAAAACAAATGCATGTTTAGCTATCTTCAGCTAACATAACACCAGCTAACCTTTCCTCTTCTTTTTGAGAGGAAACGACCAAACGGTGGGATACGTTACTGCCATCTACTGGTAAGTGTGGAGGATTGCACCCGCAGCCATTTGTTCAACTTACAAAAAGAAAAACAAAATAGTGTCCCAAGATTTCCTGCAAAAAAATATCTTTAAAATCCTATATTAAATTGATTCGTCAAAGGTTTAGAATCAAGTCTTTCATCATGTGCCTACAGTCGGCTATCTTTTATTGCAGTTGTTCGAGCAGATAGCTATCCCCACCTAAAGCTGAAATGAAAACAGTTTAATTACAATGAAAACTGTTTGCTGACAGAATTAATCTTTTTAATTTAATAGACCAGACTTGTGGCTACACCCTAAAAAAATGTTATTTGTTTTGGCTTTGATGGAGGGATTGACTGGTCACAAAACTTAACCAGCAGTGGTATGAATCAGCCATCAGTCCTTTTACACTGGATGAAGCAAAAACCAGTATATACTGTGTATATAGATATATATCTTTATACACATATCCTGCAACCATACATACATACTGTATACATGGACATATACTGTACATGAAAAATAACTAAGTGAATGATCTGAAAGGAAACAATTGTCTCCCATCCCATAATCCTATCCCGCCCCTTATCATCCCTTTTCCTTTCATTTCCACTTTAAGTAGCTTTAAGTTGAAAAAAAAGAAAGTTTTATTCCACATTATCTGACGTTATCATATTCTTGATCTACTTGGTCCGAGGCCTCAGACAGGACAAGAGAGGCTTAAATATTATTGGTATGACTTCATCTTTCGTCTACATTTTAGTCATTTTGCACGCAACCTTTCAGGGAGAGTCTTCCTTAACTGGTTTGACGATTACTCTGTGGTCTCTCTTTCCTCTTTTTTCACTCTTTATGTGTTTTTAAACGTTCAATTTTGCGTTTATTTGAATGTAAAAGAGAGAGCGCAATGATTAGAGGGTTCTTGCAATGTGAGTCTTTGTCTTGTAGTCCGACTGCTACACCCAAGAAATAAAGCACAGATCACATCATCCATAATGCCCTTACATGAAATAAATATCCAAGGGGATCCCTGGGTAGCATAAAATTAAACGGAATTGATGCAATTTCCTGACACAATGACTTTGGTATGCCATTATTTTAGTTGTTTACTGTCATGATATCATCCTCTTTAAAAGTTGAACTTGAAGGCAGTGGGAAGCCGCAGTCAGTCGGAGCATTGTATCCCTGCAAAGACAATGACATATATAATTACATCACTACACCACAAAACAACAAAGTGATCCAAATTGTTGACATACATGAAAAGGTTTGTGAGAAGGAATTTAGCTTTATCTGATGCTTGTGCCTGTAAACATGACAAACTGTGCCTTTTGAGAACATGGTCGTGTTGAAGAGACATGCTTGGAATAAATAAATAAATCCAGTCTTTTCTCGTGAGAGTAGATTTAATTTCCTTTTGGGAGTCTCATTTTGGATCATGCAAGGCAGCAAATCTCTCTGACACACCAAGGGCGTTCAATTCTGTTTTCCATCTGCGCTAGATTTACAGGAACATGATGCGCTTGTTTGTGCTGAGAAGATTAAGGACATCATTGTTAGGATTTATTTATATAATAAGCCACTTGTAAATTGTTCATGGACTGGGGGGCACATTTTTATTACAAACATGGTACCCTAATTAAAACACTCCTCAAATACTAACAGGAAGGGATTCATTGGTTTATAGGAGGGGAAATGGCTCTCTTCACTTCTGATTTAAAATGCAGGACATGTATGAGAGATGTTTATGGGTCAAATATTTTCTGTAGTTATTTTAAGTGATCTGAACAGTCAGCCTGTCATTCTTTATATTTTTATCTCTATTTATGCCAGCTGCTCTGGCAACCAAAAGTCAAGTTCTAGATAATATCTACAACACAGGAACATCAATGATTTGGCCTTCAAAATAAAAGCATCATAAAGTAAGATATAGCATATTGGAATACACTTAGATTAAATCAAATGTTATGAAGATTTCTTTCACAATTTCTTTTGTTTTTATTTTGTTGTATTTTGCAACATAACATGCATAACATTTTTGTTTACTTAATTGGAATTCATATTTACTTCATGTTGCTTTGCTAAATACATTATACATATATACAGTATATATATATCTCTATATATATATAGATATATCTATATCTATATATATACAGGTATATACAGATATACAGCTGCATTTTAAAGTAGATGTATGCAATCTGATTTCATTTGATTAGTACCTGACATTGTAGCATTCTTATTTTTTATATGATATCTTTACTAACAATAATATTATCGATTTATTTTCCCTCTCCGTGTTTCTAAACTATTTTAATAGTTTTTTTTATTAAAATGTTTTTAAAGGGTGACTTATGTAACATATGTCCAGGGTCTATATTAGAAAAACTGAATTTTGGCTTATTCTGGCACATTTACAGCACTATATTGTGCAATTTCCTTGTTAAATAAACCAATAAATATGTCAATTAAAATTAAGATAAGATCAAAGCTAAAATTGCCTCAAATCAAACAATAACAGGAAAAATAATGAATGAAATATATTTATTAGTATTATCATAGTAGTAGACTTGTAGCATGTTGCTACGTTGATGTCTCTAGTTTAATTTGAAGAATCCTGGGAGAAGTCCTGCTCTGTGTGTAGTGCTGCTGGTTTGATGGTGGTGTGCAGCAGCTGTGTGCCCTGCCCAGTTTCTGTTATTATCAGCGTGCTGTCAGAGAACCCACATGTTCTGGACTTCCACTCAGCAGTGATTCAACATGTGAACCGCCGGGTTGATGCTGTGATTAGGATGAAAGACTCATACCTGCTGGTTTAGGGATTTTAAATATTTTTTCACCAACACACTGCTGACATGAAACGCATGGATGATGGATCTGATATTGATACGTTGCCAAATCCTACTTTTTCTAAGTGTTTGTGTGAATTCATCGTTGCTTGATGGCGACGACGCTTCTTGTGATGGAGCGTTTGATATTTATTTTGTTTTAGACAGGTGAGTAAATACAGATTATACTATCTGTCTGCATGCATGTGTTTGCTTGGAGGAATAGAGGAGCCAACGGGGACACACCAATATATTAATGTAATATTTGTGCAGGGACAGTCTTGACTAAGTCCTCTCCATGTATGGCTCTGTTTAGTTTTCCATGTTCCTCTGCTGCTTCCCTGCAGGTTATTTTAATCTATTTCTGTTCTGAGCATCAGTGTTTGAAGTGTATACTTGGAGAAAGTTCCTTTTTATTGCCTCCAGAGTTCCTCTCAGTGCATTATGACGTTGTTAAGTATGAACAAACTAAGTCCTTAGAATAAATTGACCCATTCTGTAGCATCAAAAGTCAATTTATGCATCTTATACAGAAAATATAAGCTCTACAAATGAATTTGAGTTAAATTTATTGATAGACCGCCCCCTGTTTTATACACCTGTGTTGTGCTCAGGGTTTGGTGTTGAATCTTGTGTTGGATATGTTTAATACTTAATGTTTGGGTGAGTTTGATTTATCGCTCTGGAGCTGCCTGTTTTTGCAGGTCAGGCAGTGTGTTTGGACACTGGGATGAGATCTATGGATTTGTGGAGCAGCTCACTAACAGGTTTGTCAGGTAAGTAAAGTGGCTGTTCCCTCTCTTCACTCTCCTGCACCTCTTCCCCTCTCACCCCCTTCCTCAGGTTGTATGGGTATTTAAAAAACATATGGAGTAGTGCAACACTTTATATAGCACAGTTCAAAACCAAGTGAAAAAGTGCTTTTTACAGACATTACATTGAAACTAGTCATATTTAAACTAATGAAAAAAAAGACTATTTAAACACTGAGGAGTCGTCATAGGTCTTTAAACCGTAGAACAAACAGTAGTAGTGAGTAGAAAGTAGGCCATGTTTTATTTGGGCAGCAGACATCATACAAGGCCACCAACTGCTCCTAAACCCCTATGGTTGAGGGTGTGTGTGTGACACTTTTAGGTTTAATAACAGGTTGCTAAATATGAGAGCAAAACATCTGGCCAGATGTGGAAGTCGGTGCTGACCACAACAGACAGCCCTGTGCCCTTTCACAGCCTGAAGGGTAGAGCAAGGAAGTAACGGTCACAAGGCTAGGGCTTCAATTTCCTGGCATTAATCGACCCAAATAATAGGTCTACCACTAATATAGTAATGTTTTGTTGTGTCATGTATTATTGTGGCGCACGAGGGTTTGCCCTGTCGTATAATGTTATGAGGTTAGATTCAACTTTATTGTTATCGCACACAGTAAGTACCAGTGCAACAAAAATAAAAGTAAAAGTATGTATAGAGCAAGGACCCACTTATCATTTTTGACCTTAAAATATACAAAACCTAGTTTAAGATTGTATGTTTCTGTGCTGCTGATCACAAGCTTCGTGTATGTGTGTGTTTCAGTCCCAGGATGAGGGTTTCCTACATCGTCTTCTCAGCCAAAGCAGTAGTAATACTGCCACTAACTGGAGACAGGTACCAGCTTCAATTTTTTAAAACTTCCTGCTTCTATTTCTCCCCTTCTCTGCCTCACGCATGAACCTATCTTCCTCCTCCTCCTCTCTGAAAAAAGACCATAACACAGATAAGCAGATCACACAGAAACTGAGCTCTTATCAGTCTTTATCTAAACTGTGTTTTCCATGTTTTGTGATCAGGTCTAAGATAGATGAAGGTTTGGAAAAGCTGAGCCAAATCAAACCTGCTGGTGAAACCTACATGCATGAAGGCGTGAAAGCGGTGGGTAGGCTCGCCTAACATTGTGTAACTGTTATTGACCTGTTGGTCCGTGTTTTTTGATTATAAAGAAGGCCTTGGTGCTATAGAGGTACTGAGAAAGTGTCAAAACGCTCAATCAACGGAGAAATGCACACAGCCCGTATATCGAAACTGTGCCTTTAAACAGTCAGGACTTCTGTAAGGTTGTAATGTCACAACTATACATATATAGGTAGAAAGTGCTGCTACGGTGCCGTTACACTCATTCCCCGACTGCAATGACGGCGCAGAGATGCTGAGATCACAGATGCGGAACACTGAGAAACGCTGACCAATCAGAGAAGACGGGGATCCTTAAAGAGACAGGCGCTAAAACGGAGCGTTTCAGACAGAGGGTGAATACTGGTATATTCAGATTGACAGTTCGAGGAAAATAATGTGTTTTCTGAACATTAAAGCATGTAAACATGTTCTAGTAGAAACCCAAAATACAAATATAAACCTGAAAAGGAGCATGATATGGCTCCTTTAAACAACTAAAACAACTGGTGTGGTGTATATTTTGGTCCATTCTGTCATACTGCACACCGTCCCATTCTTGAAATGATATGTAAAATGATATGTTGGTTGTATGGGGTCTTCCAACGGAAAATGTCTCAGTAATCCAAAACATACAACAGTAATAGCGTCATTATCATTTCAGAGCAACACATGTTCACAGGACGTGTGTGAGAGTTTGTGTCAACTTTCACTCTTCAGGTGTCGGAGCAGATGAAGACGCAAACTTCCCCGTCGTCCAGCATCATCATCGCTCTGACTGATGGCAAGCTGGAGGTCTTCCCCTTTGAACTGACTGTACAGGAGGTATTAAACACCCACACACTTTACAGAAGATAGTTCGAATGGTTATTCTTTTATGTATTTTTTTTTACAATGTTTTCTTTGTGTTCTTTTTGTTGTTTTTATATCTTGTGTTTCAATCAAAAGTGAGCTTGTACATACACATGCATCTGAAATCACTCTGTTGTTTTACTGGATTACGACACGCTAATAACAGTTTCAAGGATATATGTCAAATGTTGCAAGAAATGAGCCAGTTTCTACTTGGAAGAAGCAAAAATCCTTTAAAGCATTAAGTATATTTTGGAAAATGGCAAAGTTTAAAGGAATGCTTCACCCCTAAAATGACCATTTGTGTATTTATTTATTTATTTTATGTTTTACCTTGAAATTGTGAAGAAGACTCTCTCGCATGCCTCGACCGTGAACAGAGAATCAAAAAACACAAAATGCTTGCTAAAACCTTACTATTTAATGCTTTTGTTTTTAAAATAATTTAAAGGTTTTAGCAAAAATGCACGTGTTTGGGAAGTAGTGAGCATACGACTGAATAAAGGAGACTTTTTTCACCGAAGTTTTAAACTTTTTTTTACGTTTTTACACTGCACGACTTGTAAAGGGATGTTGATATATTTTTGCTTTTGTTTGTTAACTCGGCCCCCATTTACTTCAATTTACTTTTCTCCATCTTTTGATTTGTCGTTCACCGCCAAGACATGCGAGAAAAACTTAAGTTTTCTTCAAGAATTCAAACTAACACGAGGTGAGTAATTAACATACAAATGATCATTTTGGGGGTGAAGTATCCCTTTAACATTATATATACACAGGTATATATACACAGGGTTTGACATAATTTAACTCTTAACAAGCTAAACCACTAATGTGATCTTTAATCAATGATTTCTTTTCTGATCACTGATCATAAACATTGATTTACTGTATGTCAGGAGAAGCAGATTTGACTCAGGACTTCACTCTTTGTGTTATGTTTCCCAGGCTGACAAAGCCAGAGGGTTTGGAGCCAGAGTGTACTGTGTCGGGGTCATGGACTTTGACCACAAACAGGTAGGGGGACTTTCACTCGTTTGGCCATGCAGCACTGTGAGAAAGAACTCTTTTCCCTGTTACTGATACTGTTGGTTGTTTAAACACTGAGCTTTTATTTGTCTTTCTGTATTTGTATTTTGACTTTCACACTTTCACCTTGTTTCTTCGTCTGTTTGATTCACATGGAACTTCCTCAGTTTGTGGTTCATGCTGCATGTGGTTTATGTATACATCTGTTTGTAATAATGTTTATAAAGGCCTTAAGGCAGCAGGTTCTGAGTTATCATATCTTTGGAGAGGCGTTGATTTCTTCCTGTGCAGGTATCACGTTATTGAAAGGGAGCTCAGAACAAAGAATTTAGGCTGAAACCTCGATGTGTCCTCAAGGTAGGTTTTGATGCTGAATAACAATGAGCCCAAATGCCTTCTGGTGACTGTGTTGACTGTAAGAAGTACAAAGTAAATAAAAAAGGCATTATCCTTTAAAACACCTAAACGATTAAAGGGATAGTTCGGATTTTCGAAGTGGGTTTGAATGAGGTACTTGTGTGGTGTTTTAAAGGGCTAGTTTGGATTCACCAAAGTCACACAATAACACTTACTAACTAACCGATCAAGGCTGCAGTAAACCTGCAACTTTCGTGTTCTGCGAGTTCGGCGCGTGCCGCTAATCTAATGTAGGTAATACACTGACTGTAGATAAGAACCTCATTAAACCCCACATCCAAAAATCTGAACTATCCCTTTAAGAAACATTGGTCAACAGTGTTTGTAGCCTTGCTGTAACATGTGCTCTTTACCTCAGTGAACACCAGATCATAAGTTATCCTTAATCAAATTTACAGTCTAGAGAAAAAAACTGTAATTAAATTTGGTAAGAAATATGATACTACTATGTTTCATTTAAAGTGCCCTCCATTGTTGCACAACTCCAAACCCTGGATCATTCCTGCATTAGTGTTGTTTGCTTTGCGGTTGCAGCGGCCTAATCACATTATAGTCACAGTATTATTGTGTGTAATAAGTATGACTAAGCATATCTGAATGGCTTTAAAATAACATAACTCATGACAGGGAAAGTCTTCAGTAGTCAATGGGTGCAAGAGTTTCTCTGCCCGGTCACTGATCGAGTGTACTTTGAAGGCGTGTAGGAGGAAGTAATTACATCGTACTCTAATTAAATAATGCCAGGCAAGCTTCCTGTTCTACGATCATTAACACATGAGATGAAAGCTTCAGCCAGCTGTCCAGAGCTTTCATCTCCCAGAGACAGACTTTTCCTCCCTAAACGCTGCTGAAGCACAGAACCGAAACGAGCAGAAGACCTCCCAGAGAGGCAGCGACACATGAAACACTGAAATGTGAAGTTCTTCATACGAGATCTTAAAATGACATGAGGGTAAACTTTTTTTTCATTTGTGTCTCAGCTTGCTGAAATAGCAGATGGCACAGAACAAGTCTTCCCGGTGCTCTCCGGGTTTCATGCCCTCAAAGACATCGTGAACTCGGTGAGGCCACATGACAATGCACAAAAACATGACCCACAGTGTGAGAGTGACAGACTTAACAACCTGAGCTGTTGCTGTATCTCCACACAGATCCTAAAGCAGACATGCGCTGATGTTTTCACAATAGAGCCGTCGAGTGTTTGTGTGAATGGTAAGTTAATGGGGACGAGCTTGCTCCATAATGCAGCAAAAATATGGTGTAAATAAATTCTATTATTATGTAAAATGCATTTTTAGCCGCACTAGCAGCATGTCTCTAGTGACGGGAATGTTGGTCTGTCTGTTGGCCTAATGACTTTGATGGTCCACTGACTTCCTTTTAGCATTAGTCAAATGTGTCGTTTTAAGTGTAATGTCTCAACAACTATACGATGGATTGCTGTGAAATTTGACATTCATGTTCCCCTTGATGTGAATTGTAATCTGGTAATTTGGTGACCCCTTAACTTTCGATATAGCGGCATTATTAAGTGAAGATTTGTTCATTTATTTTATTTATGATTTAATTACCTGCAAAGCTAGTGACATTCCCATCAGCTGCAGCTGTAATTAATACTAATTAGTTAATGTTAGCATGCTAACCAGCTAAACTAAGATTACTAACATTGAACATGCTAAACACTCAAATTTGATCAAGGCTTCAAAACAGCTTTAGAATCACAACAAATCCAATGATTATCATTTGATTTGATTTTGAAGGTCTCAAAAAACAATTGTTAAATCCGTGGTGTTCCGGGTCAAATCTGACCGCCATACAATATGGATGGATCTGTGGATACAATTTTACTCAAACTTGACTCAATGTGTTATTTGAGTCGGGTTTGATCCACAAACCCAGAATGTTTTATTGCACATGCGCTATTTATAAAAAAAACCAACAAAAAAACCCAATGCGCTCTGTAGGTCAGATTGTACCCAATTCTTGATGATTTGGTTTGATGATTTGGTTTGATGAGATTTTCAACAGAAAGGTAAATGTGGCCTTTCGACCGCAAAAAAAAAAACTAAATGTAGATTATGTGGTTATGAATGACTACCAATTTAGTTATAAGGTAAAACACTATATTGGGTCATTTTTTTTGTTGAGTGTTTTGGGATTTCCCCCAAGTGTATTCCTATAATATTGACAGCCATGTGGCAGTGCATGAAAACAAAAAAACCTCTTTGACTAATTCACACAACAGCCCACGCCATATTAAGCATATACAGAGCTGGGGAACATCTTTTGAAGGGTTTCCATTATGTGCTATATAGAGCTGGGGAACATCTGACCCTGAGCCACAAGCATGGCTGTAGACTCTTTGTCTCGTAGACTTTCATTTGCTAAATCACCATATATCTGTATGTATGTCCCATATTTCTCAGAGTCTTTCAGTGTGGTGCTGAGGGGCAGTGGCTTCAGCGGATCCAAGAGGACAGACAACATACTCTGCTCCCTCACTGTCAATCAAAATACATACGGTCAGTAAACGCAACACAATCATGACTTACACAGCTGTGCTTCAGGGATCAGCTGATGCACAGTTGTCTTTTGGATGCTAATGCGTAGGATGCACTTATTGTAATCCTGGTGGTATGAAACGATTTTACGAGTGTACTCTACTCCTTACCCATATCCTGCAATACACTTTGTGATAACATCACATATGAAGGGAAATGTGATACGACGTGCAGATGTCTGTGCTGCAGTGGAAAGTCAGAGTCACGACGTCCAGGAACAAACAGTGGCTGCTTTTTATGGCCTTCAGCCGGAGAACAGAGGACACATTATGAGACTGAGCAGAGGGAGGGAGAGCATGCTCTCTGTCTCATTAGACTATTAACAGATCGATGTCCTCTTAATGTCATGGAGAGGACATGAAGGGACAACACATGACTGTATCTTCCTCTTTCTTCTTCTAACCAGCTGTTTTTTTATCTGTTCTGCTGAAATTTCTTTCATTCTTTTTAAAAAAATGTTATATCTGTTGCTTTGAATTTTCATTCTGGCTGTGATGTGGCTGTGTAATTTTACTTATGAGGGGAAAAAATTGCAAAAAACAACACCATAAGTAGCAATTTCTATTGGCCGGTCAGATTGCATGAAGAGACTAATTTGTTTTGCGAGCCATTTCATTTCAATTTACAACTAAACTAATAGTAACTTTTGAGTATTTTACATTTGTTTGTAATGTTTTTGCAAGAACATCCTTTCTTTATAGGCAGTATCACTTCTTACAGTATTCTCTCTCTGTTTCTTCTCAGACCAGAAGCCAAAAGTAGTTAGAGACGGCTATCTACTGTGTCCGGCTCCTGTTCTGCAAGAGGTCGGACAGTAAGTCAAGACACACGCACATGTGCTAACTGTGTGGAACCGTAAGGAGGCTGCAAGTAAAAAAACTGAGCTTGATATCAGCACATGGTTTCTTCCTAAAGGCCGAACAACTTAAACTGTAATCACAAATGTAAATACAATCATAATATTGTTTAGTCACAATATAGAATTCTGGTCATAGATATTTAAAGTTAATGGTGTAAAGTTGCAGTTACTCACAAAATAAACAGCCACAAGAATGTCTTAATCTACATCTGAGAGACCACACTTGTGTTTGAACACTGAGGATAGTGACTGAAGCATTCATTATGCACGGTCACATGGTCCGTTCCTTGTTTTTCTCTGTATACTTTGTTTTTGCTGCATGTCATCACCAAAGACTTTGAGTTTGCTGAAAATACTTTTTAGATGTCAGAGTCAAGAGCATCTCCGTGCGCCATCGACCCTTTCCTCTCGCCGTCAAGCCAATACTGAGCCTGTGTTAACCTAAAAAAAGAAAAAGAAATTCATTTTTGTGAAAGAATAGTCCCGTTCTGGAAAGTCTTTTGGCATGACATCATTTTATAACATCACTACCTTGGTATTTTTCTGACAACACGGGCTCGACCCAGGCTTTTAAACAAAGTGCGGAATTGGCTCAACACGGATGCGTGGCAACACTTCTCAAAGCTGATGAATAATAAATGCCTCCTTTTGCGATAATGTATCGGCTTCAATTCATCAGAAGCAACACGAGGCCTCTGCAAATGCAGCAGCTTAAAATCCAACTGGAAACCTGTTGTGTGTGTGTGTGTGTGTGTGT
>CALSCE010000618.1:1965787-1983478 GCA_943593645.1 Bovichtus variegatus
TGTGTGTGTGTGTGTGTGTGTGTAATGGACAGAGAAACAAGAGCAATGTTTACAGTAGAACTATCAGCAGCTCAAAGTGTTGGATGAACTGAATCCAGTCGGACCAGAATATCTCTGTGGCATTTAGAGAGCACCCCCCCCCCATCTGTCCCCAGTCGCCTCTCACTTTCCATCCTGTCTCACCCACTCTCTAACACTCCCCCCTTACTGAAACACTCCATGCATAGTTTTATAATTTCTCAGGAACAATATCCATTAAGTCCAACCCCTCAAAAGTTTCCCAAACAATATTCAGCTGGTGAACTATACTGGCAAACAAGGAAATCTGGTGAAAAAACGATAAGAATATGAATGAATATGACTTCCTTTTTCAGTGAGTCAATGTTCTTGGCACTAATGATGTTGGAAAGTCAACTGTGAAACTGACGAGGTTGTCAAGAAACATAACTATATAGCAGTGCTTCTCAAACTTAATTATCAATAAATCAATACACTTTATTTTTCACCGCCATAAAAACACACGTGCTCTCTCACCATGGTCGCCCGCACACACACACACACACACACACACACACACACACACACACTGACGGCTTAGTGAACATCACATGTAGCTGTTAATAGTGTTTCTTCTTCTGGTGTTGTGTTCAGTCATTCTGTCTTATAATTGCAGATCAATCGAAGTGCTGGTCAGCCTGAACAATGGACAATCCTACATCTCCAGTCCCATCACTATCTATGCTACAAGATGTGTGAGTGTCAATCATCTAGTCACAAAAACAAACGCCTTTCATGATAGGTTGCCAATAATTGAGTGCAAATGCTGGAAGCATATTATTCTACACCAAAAAAATCTTTATTATTCCCACGTTGTTTCTTTTTTTGGCACTTAACTAGTTCCACATTATCGGAACGTTTAGCTCTATTAGGACACACACTCTACTATTTCTATCGGTCACAGCTTTCATCATTTTAGAAATATTCCACGCTCTAAGCCCATTTCCACTTTTCCAGCTATTCCTGTCAATTCCCCTTCTTCGTATACATTCAAGCCAGCAATGCAACACAACGAATCTTAAAATAATCCATAATTTTTCATGCAATATTGGTACGATTCGATTTTTAAAGCCAGGAATGCGGCGTAGTGTTTCAGCATCCAGCATTCACACTGCAATTTCATCCGAAATTGTCTTCTCTAGTTCCAAAGGAAGTAAATAAGTGCCTTTCGAGAAACGAGTTACAAGGTGCTGTACAATTTTTAAAACGTAGAAGAAAAAAACAAACAATAAAACCAAGAAGAAAAAAAACACGTTAATACAGGCAATTCTGCAGTTTACCTTTTATAGAGCAAAACAATGAACTTTACCCATCATACTTCCCATTATTAGCCTTATTAAAATGGGTAAAGAAGTATCTCTCAGTGAGGTATTGACAATACAAGCTACATAAAGACATCTCCAGGAGCGTGGCATAATGAGTGTAGCTGATTAGGGTGTGTTTATTGCAGTCAGATGGGACCTGGGTGCTCTGGTTGCTGCTGGCTCTGTTGCTGTTACTGGCTCTGGCTTTATTCTGGTGGTTCTGGCCTCTCTGCTGCACTGTGGTGAGTTTACAGCCTGTGAATGTGTACGTATATCTCCAATTCAGGCCGCGTGGAAGCACAAACCATAACTAATAACATTTATTTTGAGTGTATTAGTTTTTCCGTACTGATTCTTTCAGGTGATCAGAGACCCCCCCCCAGCACGCCCACCTCCACCACCTCCTGTCATTGTGAGTAGACCACAGACTTTTGAAAACATATTTTCTCTTCTTTTTTTTAAGGACCTTTTTTTTTTTTTTTTTTTTTTTTTGACTTCACACACTTCCGAGATACATTGAGAAGGGAAAACAGTCCGAAGATGTCCAAACTCTTGACAACTTTATAGTGAGACGTGTGTCCTTCATCAGACTCATCATCGTTTTTTTGTTAGGCTTCCTGTTTACCGCCTTTCCTTATACATAGGGTTGTTGCGAACATATTCCAACTTCTCTAACCAAAAGTCAAAGACCTCTACGTGCAGAGTGTGTACAGCTGTGTCTGAATCAAGCAAGCACACTTCTAAACTTACCTACTCTTTTGAATAAAACAAGATATTTTTAATTGCCACCACGACACTCAAAAGAAGTAGTGAAATCAGCAACTTGGACCATGCAGCAGAGGAAAGAATGCTAATTTAAAGATGGGAGAAGCTGAATAGATCTCTATTGTGCTTGAGACTATGTGGAGGCAGCATCTACTGGCTGGTAGTGGTACTGCGTCACGTATTGGCTTCAGCTTTCAGCCAAGTGTTGTGTTTGGTGTTGACTCCTTTGAAAATGTTAGTCATGGCATTCAATAATCACATTAAGTATAGATAGGACTAAATGACTTGGCGAGAATAAAAAGATTAGTTGGCTAATTATTGCATCTCTAGCCAAGTCATTCAGAAAACAACTTAATTGACAGAAAAATAACTTTTTTGTAAAGTCATTTTCCTTGCAAAAATAGCAGAAAATGCAATTAACAGACTCTAAAATATGGAGATTTCCTGCTTTTCTCTGTTTTATATCATATTAAAGTGAATGACAAAACAAGACATTTAAACACATGACCTTGGACTTTGAGGAACAGGGATGGACATTTTTCATTATTTTCTGACATTTTGTAGACCAAACAATTAATCAAGAAAAAAATTGTCAGATTAGTCGATAATGAAAACAATCTTTAGTTGCAGCCTTAGACTTGGCTCTGAAGTATTCATCCTCATTTCAATTTTGGATATCAACAGTGTTATCATTTAAAACGGCACATATTCCCCCTGATACTCACTGTAAAGTTATTTCAATTGACTTTTGTTGTCTTTTAAGGAGCTAGAAGAAGATCTTTCACCCAAACACAGGTGGCCGACAGTGGATGCTTCATACTATGGGGGCAGAGGTCCTGGAGGAATCAAACGCATGGAGGTTAATAGAAATACAGAAACAATAACCATACAATATATCCATAGTGTTTCACATTGATGGTGGCCTTTTTTACTTCTGTTTTTATCCACATTCACTTAGAAAAACACACATATTGTTTATTGGGGAGTCTGTGTGTGTTCAGTGTCTCTAAATACATTGTGTCTGTCTGTCTGTCTATCTGTCTGTCTGTCTGTCTGTCTGTCTGTCTGTCTGTCTGTAGGTGCGTTGGGGGCAGATGGGCTCCACAGAGGAAGGGTCACGTCTAGAGAAAGCTAAAAATGCTGTGGTCACTATGCCGGAGGGAGAGGAGGAGCCCATCATGTCCCGACCCCCGCCGCGACCTCCTCCAGTCTACAACCCCCCATCACAGTCCAAATGGTACACTCCCATCAAGGTGAGACAATAACCTCATTAACCACAAATACGAATGAAATACATGTTATGATGTGCATGTTGTATGTAGCATTCTTTATCTGCATTTTCATCTTGATTGATTTAACTTTTAGGGGCGTTTTGATGCATTGCGGGCATTATTAAGGAGACAGTACGACAGAGTGGCGATCATGAGGCCGACACCTCAGGACAAGGTAACACACATCTGCAGTATTTCCCCTCCCAAAAACAATTAAACCCGTCGGATAAAAGAAAACATTGCTGCGTATCAATTTAGAATCCTTTGATCATAATTTCTTCCTGCGGGACTGTCTGCAGACACCAACAAATTATTCTGTTTTTTGCCATAAAGTGTCACCAGTTAATTTGATTAGAAAAAAAGATCCACGTTTTGATTGCACAGTGATTAAATTACATGATAACAGAAAATAATACAGCCCAATCTTCCCCCTATAATTATCCACCCGACAAACAAATAACAGCTTACTGCATCAACTTATTAATAACAGAAATGTAAACGCTTGCACAATGTGGCATCAAAAACGGCTGGAATAGGCTAAAGATATAGGATTGTTTTCTTCTTACAATATTTACTGTTGTGATTTTGATGATTTATGGTCATATTTTGTCCCTCTGGTCCCTTTTTAAAAACAGAATCTGCCACTTAATGTAATGAAGTCATGACTGTATGTGTCTTCTGTTGTCTCCAGGGCCGCTGCATTAACTTCACCAGAGTTCAGAGTCACTGACCTTCAAACGTGACCATTGACACTTTTCACTTTATTCCAGTTTTTGGCCAAAGATGACTGAGACGTACACTCGGAGATGATTGTTTGGATTCAACGTGTATTGTAGATAAATGTCTTTATTATATATAATATTCTGTTGTTTTATTGCTTGTTTTTGTTTTGTTAAAACCAAACCAAAGGACACGTTATTCAGTTATTCTGTTTATTTGAAAGAAAAAATATAATTCTCTTTTCACCTTACGACCTTCAGTACAAGTACCCTGACCGGTAACACAAAAAATACACAAAAAGAAATCATACATGAGAAAACACTTATAAAATGAAACTTAAAATGAGCTTTTTAGAAAAAAACAGTAACAATAGCATCTCGTTCACTCTCACGAGCGTTCTGTTTGTATCTAAGCTGCACATACACACATCAGCTTGTGCTTCATTCAGACCCAAAACACTTCTTTGTCATACATGAACTGGTGTCGTATTAACCGAAATAGCTTACCAACACAGAGCGAGCCAACCAGCAACAAGCTCACGGTGAAACTTCAGAGAAAATACATACAGAAAAAAATAACAATTGCTTTACCTTCTGATACAAAATACAAATTAATACTGTATAGAAATAGGAGTCACCAAATCCTATAATATAATACAATACACAAGAACCCATTGAAGTGCATTTGATTTAACTTGCATGATTAGCACAATCACTCGCACAGTTTTTGCATCACCAAAGTGCACACGTCACAACATGTTTAGAGCCGAATAGCGTGATTGATAAATGCAGTGTCCGTAAAATGTGTTTTGGACTATGTAGCTGATGTATTGCATTATGTGTTGAAATTAGATCAAAAGGCTTGAATGACTCGGAAATTGATGCTGTGTGCAAACTGAGAGGAAATGTATTGGATGTGCTGCTGCTCGTGCTGTTGCCATTACAATGGAGCACTCAGCAAGACAACACCACTTATAAAAGCAGTTGTTAGTCTGTTACTTATAATACAAATCGAGGATCTTCCTTTCAGAGTGCGTCTCTCTTCTCTCTCTGACTGAACTCAGCCACGATGTCCGCAGAGAAGCAGTGCTCACGTTGCAATAATGTCACCAATCGGGGTCCATATATCCGTCTCACTCAGAGACAAAAACGGCCCTTTTACGCTTCCATAGTATGAGCCCTTCCACAATGTGTTGTTGCCATGATAGAGGTCCACTGCAGATATGGACAAAAGCCACACGTTTGACTACTTCTGCAAATCCTTCTAAGTGCCTTGGACAGAGCTGATGTCGAAGAAGAAGCACAGCTGATGATCCGTACTCCGAGCTGTCCTAGGTTCATAACTGCAGCATTGAGGTCCTTTGGCACCTAATTCATCAAGGAGTGTTACAGTATCTGATTTATGGATAATTTATGCTCCAGCAGCGTTTGTTGTCCAAGGGAATGTAAAACATGGGTCCGTAAGATGATTTGGAGGAACCTATAGCTTTAAAATACCTCGTTCATTTACAGTCTGCAGATTGTCGTTCTCTTAGGAGCGGTTCTCTCGATGCAGAAGGGAAGATCTGTAAAACAACACGGATTATGTTCCGTTATTATGTTCCTTGATTTAATATGTTATAGTTGAAGTGGTTGTGTGTGTGTGCGCACCCACCTGAGAGACCTACGACTGTCTTTCTCCATGTTGTTCTCGGGTCCTTCACTCTCGTACGAGGCCAGGTGCAGCTCTGCAGCCATAAAATGAGACCAGTCAGATTTGTTCTCCTTGTGACCGCACATAATAGATTTATATACGCGATTCGACGAATGCGGAAAATGTTCGCATACTGACCGTCTTCGCTGAAGACCGGCGTGGTGACGAGGTACTGGAGGATCCGACGGTCTCTGTCGAACGGACAAATCACCTGACGCCAAACCAGGAACTCGCTCACCTGCTTTGCAAGCTCCCAAAGTTTCTGTTGAGACACAGCAGACTTTATTAACACTGACACCGAATTTAACCAAATAAATCTGGTTGCAAATTTAGGAAATATGAAAAAAAAACCTTAAGATCACAATGCACAACAAAAAGACTTAATGTCATGTAAAAAGAAAAGAGAAGGAAGATGTGGTGTTGTTTTTAGCCACAAGGGGGTGCTATTACACCACGTGAAAACCTTTACTATGACTGTGGTTGTTGCATAATTTCACCATGAATTATCAAATCTTACTGTGTTTTAAATATTAAATAATGTCATTTTAAAACCAATCTCTTAAATTGTGGACCGACCTCAAAGTTGATGTGCCCGTTGGTCAGCCTGCTGGCACAGCCTTCGTTCAGGAAGTAGATGTCTTTAATGAGGAGACTGAAGAAAGGTATCACAATCTGGAGGAAAGAGACGACGGCAAGTTTATATCGACGGTTTACATTCGGGACATTAGTTAATTTTTTGGTGTTTTCCTTGTGTGCTCTCTGACCTTCTCCTGGCTGCTGTGCGCGGTCTCAGACCTCTGGGTGGCGCCGCGCAGCGCAGTGCGGTAGTTGCTGAAGTTACTGGAGGGATCCATCTGGTGCTGAGCGATGTCACACGGAGAAAACATTCATCAAACACATGCATGCGGGCACAATGTTTGCACACTTAAAACTTGGAAACGTTTTTCTTACCTCCAGGATTTCAAACTTGTCAGTGTTGACTTTACTCCAGGTTTTCCTCAGTCTGGCAACAGGACTCATGTTCATCCCGGCTGAAGGACGGAGAAAGTAAACAGAGTGTTTACTTACAGAGACAGACCAAAGAAAATAAGCAGACTGGACTGCTTTAGGCCACAAACTCGATTTGTACCTCATTGTTAGCCTAAACTCCAGCTGGCACTGTATTTGTTATTGAATTTGTAGTTGGCTATTCGACAAAGAAATGGTGGAAACTACAATTTAACTGCAGCGTCACCTATTTCAAAAACAAGCTGTGACAAAGCGGTTTGTGAAATCAAGAATAATGCTAATTACTGATTTAAGTAGAAGCCATTTACAGCTCTTTCATAAATATCTAGCACCTGTATAGAGCTGCAACCAATAATCAACTAATCGATTAGTTGATCGAGAAAAAACTAATCTGCAACCATTTTGATAATAGTCGTTAAAGTAATTTTTTCATGCAGAAATGTAAAAAAATGCTGTTTTCAGCCTCTCAAATATGGAGATTTCATGCTTTTCTCTTTTATATCATATTAAAGTGAATATCTTTGGGTGTGGCCACACATTTAAAGACATTTAAAGACATCATCTTTGACTTTGAGAAACTGGGATGGACTTTTTTCAATATTTTCTAACGTTTCTAACGTTTTGTATTATTGAAGGGCGGAGCTATGCTGGCTGCTTTTAATTATCTGTTGGTGAAAAGTGAGTTTCTGTACGTTTTCTGTCATATACTCACTAATGATAGCCATGAGGGAGTTGAAGTTGCCGATGTTGAAACACTCCTGAGCCACATCAATGAAGAACTCTATGATCCGTGCTCTGTGTTTCTTCTTCACTGGCTGTAATGACAGAGAACACGAGACAAAGTGAATCAAAGACACCTCGATCACTGGCCTAAATGGCCGCCCGGAGCGTCGTGTTTCGTGAAAAGTGAAACCCGCCAATGAACAACAACAGCTGTTAAACAGGGAGAGACCTAGAGATTTCTGAACGGTTCCTTTAAGAACAACGTACCATGCAGATCTCTGTGGCCACCAGGTAACTCAGTCTGTTGAACCAGTTGATGTAGGCCTCCAGGTTACTGGTTTTGCGCTTCCGGAAGAAACCCTTTTAAAAACAAAAAAAGCAGAGAAAGTTGAAGTATTAATACACCACAAAATGCATTTACTGAGCTAACTCCATACGCCAAGGAAGACCAAGAAGATGCAGATGAAAGCTTTGGCAACCTTGAGCTAAGGTTTTGTTTTTTATATTCTTTTTAGTTAGGATTTCCTTTTTGGCATTTTGCGTTTTTTTTTGTACATTGCATAACTTTTCTAAAACAAACCTGACGAGACAAATTCTGACGGTATTCTGCATCCTAATTTTCTCAACATTATCCAGCGTATAATATTAGGGAGCAGACTGCTGCTAATGTGTCATTTCCTTTGCAAATGGATGTTGACAGCCGTCCCACCCACACACCTGTGGACCTGCACAGTGCCGTCTGTGACGTGCCTGCTATTGTTTTCATTACATTTCCAACTGCTTTTGGGCTTTTACGCTGTTCTGAGAGACACGCGGCGGAGAACGTTTTTACCCGGGGCACTTTTCATATAAATAAACATTAGAAAGGCGCTGTATAAATAAACTTGACTTGATCGTGATGATGTAATCCCGCACATTTATGCCTCTATTAAACACTTACACAACAACCGGCAGCCCACTCCACTCCAAACTTCCTCTTTATACTTCAGGACCCCTTACTGACTCAACCGGGCTCTTTTATACAAAGTGGGTCTTATGTAACTAACGCAGCGCCGGTGAGCAGCGAGATGCTGCTCGGTCACAAACAGCGGCTGAAAGCTTGTTCCCTGCGGCGCTGATTGAAAGTGACCCTTTAGCTGACTCACAGGACCACTCGGCAGAGAAAGAGCCCTTCAGATACACTTAGACGTGCGCAGAATGGCTCTTTCATATTGTGTTTCATGCATGTTCAAGAGCTATGTGAAGAAAAAAAATAACAAATTTAAATCCCAAAATCTGCCAGCAGGATCTTTCATGTGGCTTCAAAAGCAAATTAACTTGAACTGAAGCACCACAAAATACAGTCAAAGGGACCCAAAAATGAAGACACTTGAAATGAAAATAATACAGGAGGAGCTTAAATGACTGCAATCTGGGGATTTCTATATAATTTCTTTGATGTTGATAATTATAAACAAGTCATGTTGCTGTATTCTTAAGTCTTTACAAAGAAAAAGCTATATGTAACGAGCTGCAGCTTTCAGACCCAACTCTCTGGAAAGAGTTAGTTTATTATGAATGTTTTTGTGAAGTCATCCATTGACTCTTGTAGTAGAAAGACAGTTTTAATAATTTCACAAATGATTTGAATCAGTGACATTAAATACCAGATATAAATAGCTAGTAATTACAGAGTTAAATCCAAGGAATATTTTCAGCGTTTATGTTTAATTGTGTCGCAGTGTCGTGATCGGGATAATGCAAAACTGAAAGTAAAAATGGTACCTTGTGGTTCTCCAGAGGATCCTTCATGGCGAACGTCTGGATGAACTCCTCGGGGCCGATAAAACTCAGTCTGTCCTGAAGGCAGAAAGCAGGGATAAAACAGTCAGGACAATAATAAAAGTAAGATAAAACAGTCAGGACAATAATAAAAGTAAGATAGAGGAGGAAGATGAATAAGAAAAAATATCAATGAGAGAAAAGAGACAATGTGAAAGCAATTTAGCTTCGTATAAAATGTCACGATTAATAAACGTTCTATATGCAACGGCGCAGCAAAACAGACCACACAAAGGGGTTGATGGGAAAACAATAAAACCAAGAAATAATGATCGTAAACCAAAAATTCAATAAGTCAACACATGAGGAGGACAAGAAGAAGAAAAGAGAAGATTTAAGTTGCATTAAGTCTATAAATGTGTGTTCTTAATCATTGCTTTTACCACCAAAATATTAAATGCACTAAATTTAGATGAGCAGAAAAAGCCTGTAAAGTTGAAACCACATTTTCATCTCAGACACACCACTGCACATTTGCCTCCAAATCTCACAACAGATGGTTTCACGGGAGCCTGGCGACACTTTACTCCAAAATAAAGAGTCCCAAACCTCTTCTTACCAGTTCGATGTGTGTGAGCTGCTGTGCGATGATGAAGGGGTCGTCGCACACGCTCATCACGTCGCTCCGCTGACCCGAGGCCTGTTTGCTTTTCAGCGAAGCCGGCCGCTCTGTTGCCACGGCGTTGAGCGCGGCGACGGCCTCCTCGTACTGGCCGAGGGCAGAGAGCCGCTTGATGAGCCGCTGGGTCATCTGCTGCATGGCTCGCCAAGAGTACTGGAAGCGTTACACGATGATAGATCATTAGAAATAATACGAATTCCTCTCTACGTTTCTATTTGTTCAAAAATTCTCCTAAGATGTAACTACAACAGACTGGACACCGACCTCGTCCCCTCGGGCCACGTGCTGGGTCATGTCCTTGAGGCAGCGCATCATCCTCTCGTCCCTGAAGTCGTAGGGAAACGTCTCCGTCCACTCCGTCAGCAGCTGCACCAGCTTCGGCGCCACCTCGCGGAAACGGATCTGAAAACGCATCACATGGCGTGTTGAAGTGGCGATAGGAGCGTTTTTTTTGCTTTAAACTATCATTATAAAGTAAATGTTGGTTGCACGGTGTGATGGCTGTAGAACAATAACACCATTAGACACCGTTTAGGTCGCTTCCCTCGCTTTCACTATGCAACTCTGTCTGGAACACGAAGGCTCCATTTACAGCTCAAAGCTGTGGAAAACCAAATTCAGTGATGGGAAACTATTTTCCGATGAAAGTAGCTACCACTAGAGCCCAAAACGGAAAATGGAAAGCCATCATGTTGTCTTCACGACAGTGGCACCAACAATAACACAACCTGGAAACGCTAGAAGGGGGGAAGTTGAAATGTTGTCTATTGCTACTTTAAGTGTCACTGAAGTAGACATTACAAAATTGGATATACTGTAATGTGTCTTGAGGCAAAAAATCTTTAAACGGCACAAAGCAGCCACTGTAGTTTGCCTGTCGGACACAATGTTTGTTTGTTTGTTTACTCCATGGTTCCCGTTAAATGTGTCTGTTCCCTGTCATTTTTATTTCCCTCGTGTCAATTTGAGTCCTCTCTATTTGTCTGGAATTTCTTTCCTTGTAAAATAGTCGATAAATATTTTCTCCAGAAATAGAATTACAGAGATTTGTGTGTGTGGGTGAGAGTGTGACGCTGATATGGTGGGTGCGAGTTTGTGTGGGAGAGAGAGAGAGAGAGAGAGAGAGAAAGAGAGAGAGAGATGAAAAGAAATAATAGCTGTGTGTGTGTACGTGTGTGTGTTTGTGTGCGTGTCCGCCCACCTTATCCAGCAGGGCGTCTCCGGACCGCTGCTGCTCCACACACAGGTGACAAACCCTCGTCATGAGCTCGTACGGGTGCAGGAAGAGGCGTGAACTCAGCAGGAAGGTGAACACATACGACCTCTGATGATGGCGAGGAAACAAAACAGCTCTTAGGACGAGAAACACAGCGAGTCTGTTTACAAAGAACAGAATTTGGAGCAATTTACTGGCACTTACATCAGGGTAGTAGTCAACTGTGGGAACCAGGTGCTGGATCAACGCCTCAAGGGACGCTGAAACCAAGCTGTTGTCATGGTAACACATCTCCCCATAGCTGGCGGTGACGCCGTGTCCGTAACGTCGGCCTTTCGCTGCGACCGAGTTGTTACGAGAGGACTGCTCGCTGCCGCTGCTGCTGCTGGTGTGACGGTACGCGCGTCCCGGACAGGAAGTGCTGTGCTGGCGGGGGCTGCGAGGCTGCGGCGAGGTGTACGGGTTCTCTGAAACGGCGCAGCTGCTGTTGTATCGTTGCTCCTTGGTGGTCACAGAGGAGACGGAGGAGCTGCGGTAGGAGCTGTGAGGCTGCGGTATGTCGTAGGGGTTCTCGGTGGAGGTGTAGGCGCCGTTGCAGACGTTTTCGTTCGCGGGCTTCGTCGCGGTGCCGTTGCGGTACGGGCTGTGAGGCTGAGGGTGGTTGTTGTTGTTGTTGCCGTAAGCCGCGCAGGAGCTGAACTTTCCGGCATAGGGGGTCGTGGGAGGCATGACGACCTGTAGCCAACACACAAGCAGGAGGTTAGGAGTGGGAACTGTGCATGAAGCATGGTGCTGGTCATTTTAGGACTGAAATCGATATACATCATGATATAATACATTTCCTCAATCCGTTTTGCTCCTTGATTTGCATCATGGGCCACAGTGATTCAGTGGTTCAGGCAACTTATGTACTCACTTATGAGTGAGTTGAATCACTTTTGGCAGCCTGAATTAATAAAACTATCCAGTATTTCACATGAAAATACCAATTAATATAGAAAGGTCTGAAAAATAAACATCATTTTGTGTAGAAGAATATGTTTTTGATTCTTTACTATCCCATAAAGCATTTCATGACCCCTCAGATTGACCTTGCAACCCCTCTGGGAACCACTGACCTAATATTCCCAGAGAAATGAAAGGGGTAGCAACCCTAAAGAAGGCAAATTCACCTTGTCTCACACTACATTTCATCACATCGCCCTCCCCTGAGGCGTGAAAGTAGTATGATTACCAAACAATTAGCATGTTTAATGGTAAGAATGAGCCTCTTTCTCTACATTAGGTATTCAAACATCAATATTCACCACCTTTCATTCAACATTAGAAGTCACTCTACCTTATCTGAATAAAAAAACATGACTACATATGTCTCCTGTAGTTTTCCTGCTTTTACACTTTGACACAGCCCCCCTCGCTGCCTGGGAATGTGGTTGATGTTTGAGCTGCGTCACTCCGCATGTTGTGAAAATATATGTTTGAGCAACTCGATCACACAAAGCAGAGACTTAGAAGCCTGTCTGTGAAAGTAATTACACTAAATCACATAATTTCACCCTCCTCTGTTTACCGTTTTGCCGCTGAACTGTTGAAAGGTATCTCCTTTTGAAATCCACTTTGCCGAAAAGTTATTTGTTGGTAAAGTTTTATTTTACAAATAGGCTTTCAAACACAGATCCCCCCAAACACACACACACACACACACACACACACACACACACACACACACACACACTGGCTCCTGCTTTATTGTTATCACATTCTTGAAGCTTTTCAGTATCAGGGCGGCAGAAGGGGGACAAAATAGGCAAACAGATGGATGATCTCAAGACAGCAATGATTTTTTTTTTTGCCTTAATGGTGTAGATAATTGGATTTGAGGAAGGTAAGCTGATCCCAGATCACCACCATGGCGTGCTTTAACTCTGGAGCCATCTTTATCCCGCTACTGTCGTCTGTCTAGGAACCACATGCCAGCGTAAATCGAGCCGCACGCACACACACATGTCCCACACAGTTGCGTATACACTGTGCCAGAAAACAAAACCCTGCAGGAATCCAGCAGACTTTTGTTTGTTCATCGCAGCGCCGACAGAGGAGTGTCTGCCTGAGCCAACATCTTACACACCCATGTCCACCATGGCGCCTAGCCCCACGTCGGTATAATCCAAACACACACACATGTCACACATAAACAAATGATGGTCTGAGCGACACACACACACACACGCACACGCACACACACTCTTGTGTACCATAGTGTCTGGCGCCATGCCAGTGTAAACCAGTCCAGTGCCAGCCTGTCTTCTGAACTCTGTGATCTCTGCCTTCTGTTTTCCTTCTAACTCGGTTAAAAGATTACACTGGCTTTACCTTCCTAAATTTACAATATAGTGTAATCTGGAAAAGCTCTGGTGGTCAAATTGATAAGGCATCTACTGAGTAATTTTTACTCCATCTGGATGCCGTTTGTCTTCCTTTCAAGCTTCTGTTTGCACTGAAAGGTGACCTTGCACAAATGGGGAAACTAAACATTTGAAACCAATCTTGGGTTTTTCCAGACTGACTTCCTGAAAAGTTGACCCTTTGGATAGTTTGCGGCTTCCGTGCTGCAGCACTGAAATTTTACTCTCTCTAAATCATAGGTTGGGATCTGCATGGGCGCCTTAATGATGGTGTTGGGAGCATAATTTCATATTGAAAGCATTGTTTAAATTCTCTTATTTGTAAACTTCGAAAAATTGCAGCCTTGCAAAAGGGATTTGATGTGGTAATAAAAATACGGGAAAAGGCAAAAATGTACGGTTTTGTTAGGACATTGTACTGACAAAACCGCAAGGACGAAGTTCTGTATTGAACTTTTAAAAATACATGATAAGCGTTGCACGCTTTGTAGTGCATTTTCCCTTTAACTGGCATCTGTTTTTTAAGTGACACAACAGAGAATATCTCCTGTCTTGACACATGGCACAGACTGCACTGTAGTGTCTGGTGCCTGAAATGTCATAACCTGGTTCATCAAAAGGTTAAAAGTAATTGGACGTTTGATGGAGCTGCAGGCAAATATCATCTGCTAATAGATTCAAACCAGAGAAACTTTGTCCAAACTGCTTCAAAGAGACATCATTTAGTGGGCTCAATGAATGTGACAGTTGTCAAATATTCTACTGTATGTGAAGGCTTTCTTTGTATGGTTTTTAATAGTTTCAATACATGCTTGAAAGCTTTTTTTTTTTTTAAATGTTGAATGAAAAAATGTATTGTAAGGAAGTGCATTTGTTTTGCAGCTGGACTAGCTTCCCTCCCTTGGATCCCTGCAGATTAACAGAAGCACCGATGGCTTAAGACCAACTTTACTCCAATTGGCTCCAAAAAAACTGCCAAAATCTCTAAACTTTACTCAGACTATTTTTTTTCTAAATCACACACAATGTGGTTTTATAAAGAAAGGTACACCCAGCTATGCTGAGGCCAGTTATAACAGGAAGGGGAGAACGAGCCGAGGGGGGGAGGTCTTCAACAATAGAGGTATTATCTCTCCTGTCATGGCATTAACAACCGCACAAAGACCCCCAGGAAGAGATCACAGCAGATCAGACACACACAGCAGCTTTCACACACTCTGCTAGCCATCGTCAGGCCGTATGACGCCCGGGCTGCGATCATTTTCACATCAGTCAAACCACTATAAGTCATTCTTCTGTAAGGTGTGAACTGTTATTTTTATTATTATACCCTGTCAGACATCATCTGCTGTAAGGTCATGTGCCATATATATTCACACTTTTATTTGCCAAGTGCAATAAAGGTACAGGAATCTATCTTGGTGACTTCGGGGAAGGAGCATATCGAAACTCATTTATTGACGTAAGCAGATATAACTGCACGTGGCTCAAGGACTTCAAGTAGCTCTCATTCAGTGCAAAGGGGAATACAGGGGTAGACGCTAATATTTTTAAGCACCAAGCCCCTAAATTTGGTGGCCGAAGTACGTTTTTGGTGGCCCATACACACATTCATGTTTAAACAATAGCACTGACCACTGATATTAGATGCGTCATATTCGAGTAACTTAAAACTCACTCAGAAACTTTCGTTGCCGTTTTGTTTTTTTCATAGTTTCATAGTTGTGTTTCTGGTTCTTCTGTTAGGATTGTGTCTACGAGTTTGAGCAGTCTTAGTAAACCCACACTTCAGTAGCCCCAAAATATCGGTAGCTAGCCAGCAACAATTAATGCTAGCTGTTATTGTAGAACGACATCTTCGTAGAATGTTGAACCGAAACGTACAAATGAATCTTTTGTGCAACTGTAACGTTGCGTTGATCGCAGAATGGGGATTCTTTTTTAAATTCAACCTTTATTTAGACGGGTAATCTCATTGAGACGCGCAGAGTTGCTGTCAATTTGGGGCCACCTACAGGTGAGAACTGGTGGCCACAGAGAAACTCTTGCCATGGTTGATGTCGAACCCCTGAAATACACCCGCAGTATAATCATGCATCATAGTGTGCAAGCACTCAGCAGCTAACTTAGTCAGTCTAAATGCTCCTTATTCAAAGCTAAGTGACTTTACATACTCACTGACCTAATAATAGTCAGTGCTGAAACCCCCTGATGCTGAACCACAACAGGAGCTGAAAGAGAAGATTTGTTTGAGAAGATTCTAATCAAATTCGATACCTTTAAGCAGGACTAGGAGCTAGAAAGCACATTCAACAAAGTTCAGCATGCACATAGGTTAACACAATGTGGACACATGGCGTGAGAGAAAAGCACCCGATACGAGGACGTGTAAAACAATTTGTGAGAGCGGTGAAAGGCCAAAGCAATGCGACGCTATCTTTGTTCTACTTTGTACCTTATGCACTTTGACACTAATACGTTACAGCAGGTAAGGCGTGTGTGAGCAAGACGAGCGCTGAGGGGAAACCCTTCACAGTCAGCCTTATTCGTAACAATAAAAGAGGTTAAAGTCCTAGACTGTGCTCGTATCACTTACCCGTGGTTTTGCCAAAGCTGCACACTAGACACGTTTTACACATACAAGAGTTAACCCTTTAAACCGCAGTACCATAGACTAGCACACATACCAAAGAAAAGCAAAGAAAGTCCATCTTTCTCTGGAAGAAGGGCTCGCCTGCTGCAGTTTAGAGGACTTCGCTCTCAAACTTTAATTTGTTACTTCCTGGAAGAGGAAAAGTGACTTAAGAATACCATTTAGGACAAATATGAAACAACTACGATGCCTCAATGAGCAGTCTTATCTTCATTTTGTGAAGAAGTACCTCAAACGTGACCCACTGAAACTTGTGAATGCTCTCAGATCTGACTAATTCACCACATCTTGTTGGCATCTTCGAATTATGCTAATTCAAATGATGGTTTTACGCAGCTAGTGCATCCCACAACGTTACCTTTCACCCAGCACCATATTGCACTGATTCTGCTGTTAAAAGTACAGTTGGCATTTGGCAGTGGTGCATTTAATGTAAGCCTCTTTGTATTATAGCACAAATGGTCGGGAATGAATGTGAATTATGAATGAATTATTTCCTGTGCAGGAAAACTCCTGAATATGTTGCAATACAGAATCAGGGGCATAACAGGTATCTAAGAAGAAATCTTTGAAATAATTCCTTTTTTTTTCTTACCATGAGGGGCATTCTAACACAGGATACTTTGAGTTGGGAAACAATGAATCGATTGACAGAAAATGCATTTTTCAAGCAAAAATACCAACATTACTTAGTTCAAACTTTTCATAAGTGAAGATATGCAGCTTGTCTTTGTCTTATGTGACTGGAAACTGAATATGTGGGGTTCTGGGCTGTTGGTTTTCTGAAATGTTTAGACCAAATGATCAATTAATATATAAACAAATGTGCAGATTAATGGATAATGAAAAGAATTGTCCACTTGACTGACACTGACTTGTCCAAATGCACTTGTCCGTCTCTTCTTCTGTGTTTAATAACATATGAATAAAAAGCTGAATGAAAGCATCAGCCAAGATGTTATTTTGTGCTTGTTGGCTGTCCAAACATAGACCCTGCATTCGTCTCCGTGTACCCATAATCCTCTGTGTTTTGGGGTTGTTTTCCTTCACTTTGTAAGACCTAAAGAGGTCATTTAAACAATCTGTAGCACAGTTCTCATTTTCGAGGTCTGAGACTTAAACCTTTAGGCGACCGCCAGATTTTAAGCATCATCATCACCAGACCAAATGACGCAGAGCTCAAACAAACCGCTCAACCTATACTGGAGTGAAAAAAATGGACCTGCAGCTCCAACTAAATCTGAGCTCAGATTGGCTGGAGAGATAGATGAAATACAAATCACACTGTTTTTATCTTTTATTCCCCCACACACGGGATTCAAGCACGCATTTCCACGTGTGTAGGCTCCACGCACACACACAGGGTTAAAAATCCCACACACACACACACACACACACACACACACACACACACACACACACACACACACACAC
>CALSCE010000618.1:1983488-2002468 GCA_943593645.1 Bovichtus variegatus
CACACACACACACACACACACACACACACACACACACACACACACACCTGTCCCTCGTATGATCTGGTAGGCTAGTACAGTATTAACCTAATGTCAGAAAGGATAAAGACCCATTATCTCCTCTGCTGCTGCTGGGATATAATAACCCTAAGCCTGTGTAAGGGGTTCTCTCTCTCTATCTCACACACACACACACACACATACATTTTCTATTGTCTATAAACCTACAGATCTCACATATCACTGCCTTACAGCACACACATTTTACATTAAGATTACAATTGGTAAAACAGGTAAAACAACTGATTTTAGATGAGTTGAAGCAAAAAATGTTGCTTGTGCTCCTCATTAAATAAGATAAACTATTTATTTTGAGGTTTATTTAAGCAGTAGGCTTGCAATAGAAGGAATCATTGAGAAATCTATTTCAGCAGGTTAAGGGACCATCGGTTTATGTAGAAGTGTGCAGAGGGAATAAGGCTGTTTAAAGTCGGTTTGGCCACAAGTACACACGCTTTCTCTCATTCTTTTCCCTACAGACACATACACAATCTGTTATTCTCTCTCTCACACACAAACACACACACACACACACACACACACCAGGCCACCATGCCTGGTCTACATTATGGGTTTCTGACTGAGTCATAACACAGTAAAAGTAAAAGCTGACTGTGAAAAAGCCATGCTGTGTAACCACAATCCCATCACAGGTGCTGTTGAGTAACGTTTGTGTGTCTGACAGCCAGCCTAATTATAAACTCACATGGGTGGTAAACAATAACAACAACAAGTGTAGCTAGGAGGACGGAAATAGAAATGAGGGTGTGGGGGGTGTTGAGATTGGTATTGTTTTTTCAAATATCACAAGACTGAACAAAAAACTTTTGAGTAACATGCTTTTAATAATGTGTAATTTTTGGAAATGAAGTTTGTTAAAGCCACGACATAAACCGTTATTACACAGGATCTGGGGGGATTTAGTGATGCTAAATGCACGAATGCAATGAAATAAAACCTCGCAAAAATGATTTTGTGACTTTAAACCTTGATTTTGTAAAGTAAAATGTCTTACAATCTCCCGATTCGCCGCGTTCAGGAGTTACATACCAGATTTCATTCAGTAAAAAAAAAAAATTTTGAACATGGAGCTTAATTCCAAAAAAGAATAAAGTGTATAGTTTCTATAAATAACCCCATCATCCACATCCCAAAACAACTTACCTCTGATGAGTTGCAGCTCAATGTCCGAATGCAAATGTTTCACCGGCAGAAACAGCTGAAAAAGCGAAGACCAAGACTATCCAAACTGTTAGTAAAGTCCGCTGTTTGGGATGAAGCTGCACGCTGTGTAACACACAGATAAGGCTTTCAGCAGTGTGTCTGCACCGTGCTCTCCTCCATTGTGTCTCCGCTCCTGATACTTGAGTCAATTTTGAACCAGCAGCACTGTAATGAGCCTCAGAGCGAGGCGTATTCAAATGACTTCCATAGAGCCGGGAAAACCGGCCAATCGCTGCACGGGGGGCGGGTACCTCTAGGGGCGGCGCAGGCCAATCGAAGAGGAGGAGTCGAAAAATCGAAATCTCCGGTGATTCTGATTGGCTGGCTCGCCGTCCGTCGAGTTCTTTCTTTTCAACCGCAGCCAGGGGCCGCGAATGTTTTTGTAGGAGAGCTGAAATATGGAAGGTGTAAGGTTTCCTCAAGAATGTGTGTGTAGCCTGTGTGGTTGTAAGTTGGTCTCAGTTACTTAAAGATCAAACGTTTGCAAGAGTATACGTTTCCTAGCGTTTTTAAATGGTGTGCTTATAACGTTTTATCTGGTAAATAATGTCATTAAACCCTGTAAATGCGAGTCACTAGATTGTCTAAGAAGAGGATCAGCTTAGTTTACTTATAGCTATTAGCTATGTTACTGTTAGAAATCTGATTGTTGTAAATTAAAGGGTGTTCAAGAGTAGTCATGGAAGCATAGCATTGCATATTGTAGCATTGTTTTTGCATAGACCTTTTTCTCATTTTGATAGGTCTATGTCATAGTAGGAAAGCACAGGTGTATTTAATAACTTCAATGATAGCTTAATTCCACTTAAGGGAATGTATTGTGCAAGGCTCACTGAGACACTTAATGTTATCAGTTTTACAGCTTTTCCTCCTATGACAAGTAAAAATGCCTGCTGTTAAAAAGGTAATTTTCTTCAAATCATTACTGCTAATAAATTCAGTTTTTTTTTCCTACATTCATTTCGGCACAGTATGAAAACAGATTGCAGTTGGCGTCTTCAAACAGATGTGATATAGGTCAGTTAACAGACAGTGGACATTTTGCATTTTTGCATTCATTCATGTATTTATTTGGCCACTTAGGCCACATAGCTGAGCAAATTAAAAGCACATCTGACATTATTATGGTCTCAGTTGTTATGACCAACATGTTAGCAAACTCTGTTTACACATCCAGCAGACACGGAGCAACATTTGCGTTCATTTTGAGTCATATTTCTGGTCACCTGACTATCTTTAAATATTTACATGATATTTGTTTTCCAGCTCTTTTGGTTTCCAAGAAAAATATCTAAGTTTTTAGCTGCTAAATGCTTTTTTCTGTGTCGCTAACTTTGTCTGTCTGTGATCTGATTATGGTAAAGTAGTATTCAAAAATGACATTTGTGAGAGAGCAGAGTTCTGGGCTGGAAAACCAAAATAATGAGCTTAAAGTCACTACAACGCTCCATAGAATATAACTGAGAAAAACTACAGAGTTGTGTGATAATTTTGTGTGGGCCTTTTCATATTATGCAATCATTTGGACGATTGTTAATATACAATATTTTGGTTAGTACAGCTTTAATTGTTTTGGGTAAAGCTGTGTTATTGTTGTGTGGTGATGCAGTTGAAAGCAGGATACATCATGTGTTGTTAGTTGTGTGTGTTTTGGTAGAAGCTCCAACATCCAAGATTTCAGTTCCCATATCATACAGTGACTCATACCACTTTTACATACAAATGTTTGTGTGTAAAGGTAGTGAACACACTCTCTAACTGAATTTGGTCATTCATACCAGACTGTTGCTCATAGGTAATTATACCTGGTGATAACCGTTCTCGCAAGACCCAGATCTATTGGTAAACCATTAAATTATACCTTCGAGTAAATCTATAAACACAGTTATTGACTCTCAGCTGTAGTTTCTGTATACACAATTCAGCACGGGGAGCAGAAAGAACAAAGTGGTAATTTACAGGATTTTCTTTTAGTTACAGAAACCGCATTAATTGCATGTTGTTGCATTAACTTTTTTATTTCTAGAGAAAGAAAGAAAAATTGTCTTGATGACAGGGATTTTCTTGATATCCGATGGGGTTCAGAAAGGATTTAACTAGATGTTGGAGAAATTACTCCACCCATAACACAAAGTTATCCTTGAATTGAAGAGAAAAACAAGAAGATTATCTTAATTAGGTTTTCATGTAACAACAGGAACATGTGCAGTGTCTTTCTGTCCGATGTGGGTCTTTTTAGGCATCGGCAGGGTTAAAACAGGTATTGGAGCAAAATTCATTTTTACTTTGTCAGGGTATAAAAACACCTCCTCTCTTTCTCTAAATGTTTAGAGTATACTCTAAATATATATACTATGCTCCCTCCAACAGTCTGATTTTCTCTAAAATATGGTAATTAAAGTGAGGTGTGTGCTCACCATACCCACCCCCTCAACTGCCACTGCACCGCTGCCATCCATCTCAACGCAGTCCAATCATTTTCCTTGCGTAATCATCAACTTACATAATCACAGCGTTTGATTTGCAGCAAGGCTGGGCCCTGACGTTGTGGGCGGCGCTCATTTTTTGATCACTGACGCCTCTTACATTCTGACACATCACCGTTCAAGGCAAGAATAGCTGATCTCTGTGTCTTACAGGCTGCAGGGTTTTCTCATTTCAATAACCCAACTCCTACAACCGGCACCCGAGCGCACAGCTTCCGGCTGCGTAGTACGCCCATGCACGGATACACACACGCACGCCGTCCACACGCATCTCCTTCCGGTGATACTTGACCGTGGCGAGGCTCAGTGAGGGCCCTCATGAGATTTGGCCTGTTCGATTGGCTGCTTGACGCCCACGACCGCCAGAGCTCTGTTCAGGAAGACTTCCTGTCAGAGATCGAGGATGTCAGTGTAAATAAGATTAGCCTCAACTGTCACCATGACATTAACACCACCACCGTTACCCAAATATTTGTTTAATGGATGTGTGCGGCATACAGTTTCTTCCTCGGCACAGTTGGCAGCCGTGCACCGCCCTATATCCGATCTTCATGTGATGTTGTTCGTCACATGTCGTCCCCTCTCTGTTCATAATGTCACCTGTCTCTTTCTGTTAAAAAAAACTTCAAATGAAGCCAAGATGTTCATGCAGTAATAAATCATTTATGTTCTGAAAACACATCTTATGTAACCCTTAAGACCTCTAGCAAGCATTTATCGTTGTATAGTAGAGTGACATCACATTTTCTCAGGCTTAAAATGGTTCCCAAACATAACTAAAGAGAGAATTCACTTTTTTAGTATGGCTTTAATGACTTCTGAGTAGGGGGGATGTCCTGCAGGATTTAAACATAGGACGCATGGTTCCAGGCGCTTAATCGGTTTAATGAAAAGGTGGTTTAATTGAGTTTAGGTTTCTGATTCTTGTCAGCCCACATTGTCACAAAAAACTCCTCTGTGTTAATGGACAGAGCTGATGCGCAGGCGTTTAGTATAAAGGTCACTTTGTTTGAGACGTCAGAACTTATGGAAGCTGCACCAGAGAACTACTCATCATCTTGCCTACGCATCTAGCAGATGTTTCGGATTTCCACAGTATTCAAAAACTACTCAAACGGATACTGAAAGCATCATCAGGAAACAAAGAACGTAGTTAGTCTTGTCCTTGATTTGTAGTTGCCATGCCTGCACACGCTGTCAGGCAAAGGTTTCCTGGTCAAATCTGATTCAATGCAATTGTAAATTCACTGTAAATACCCTAAAATTAGAAGACAAGTAAGGAACGGGCGTAGTTTAAATGAGAAATGTTTGTGACTTTTTAATTATATTGGTGGTGACGCCCTGCCTTTTCTTCATGCACAGGTTTACGTGGTTAAACATCTGACAATAAACTCCAAATACTCCATTACAAGTCAAAGTCCTACATTTAAAATAAAAGTACTAATTTCGAAGAAAAATGGCCTGTGACTTTCTTCAGATAAAAGCATGTAGAAAATGGTGGGGGAAAAAAAATCAGTAAAAGGGAAGTGCTGATACATCAACTGTTAAATGTGTATATTCTCTTGCACAATTACAATGATTTACTACTTTATTATCTACACATGTGGAAGCTAATGCAATATTTTTATATTAAATAATTAAAATTGTGCTTGTACTGCTTATACATACTGCTTGTATGTGCAAAGAGTCATTAAAGTCATGAACCTATGGAGAGTTATCGCCAGACTGCCCGTCCCCTCAGCTCTACAGAGCTTCTTTCAGCTAATTGTTTTGGTTTTCTGGCCTGCAACTTTATTGCTTTGGTTCACGCTCACCGCTCTCAAAGCATAATTTTTGGCCGCAACAGGCAGCTGTTATTGTCGAAAAAACCTATAAATGCTAAGCTCTAACGCTACGTGATCAGACATATACAGTTAGCAACTAGCTAGTGGAGCATTAAACAGCTAAAGAATGCTAATGTTGATGGTTCAGTTCTACATATCAGTTTAAAAGATAGTATAATGTCAGTGCCGGGTTCCAGCTCTCCCTAAGATCTCCCAAAAAATTCATTATTGCAGGTTTTTGTTGAAATGGTGTCAAAGAGGATTCAACTCAATTGTGGGTTTTTGAGGCCATAAGTCTAAAACTGTCTTAAACTGCATAGTATTTATTGAGTATTTACAATAAGTACATTACCTGAGGTTAAACTACAACGCCAAAAAACATTGTTCAAAAGCTTCTGACTGGCAGGGTGTTTTGGATTTCCAGGAAACGGTGACAAAAAACAAATGATGTCAGCCGCCGCCAGCAGCAGAGACAGACGTATGGAGCTGTAGTGAGTGTGGGTGGGATTACACAGTGACAGCTGGGTGAGATCATTACGGTTCGGGAAAAGGGGATAAGAAGGGGGGAGTACCCCGAGAATCGGGGGAGGGGAGGGGTTTGGGTATAATTGCGTTGGGGCAGAGGGCTGGGAGGCTTTTGTGGTGACATTCTATTCCCTGAGGAATGCATACACTTGTATATTGTAAAAGTTAAAGAGAAGAAATAATCCAGCTGCATAATAACACCGACCTGTTTCAAACGCTCTAGGTGTCCTTTTACATTTGTGTTAACATGCGTGGAGGACCCGAAGCGAGAGACATGCATGAGGACAGTTCAGGTTGATATCAAGAGGGGGGATGAGGGTGGGGGGTGGGGAGGAGGAAGACCGGTGACTCACAGGCTTCCAGTAAGAGGTCTGACTCAGCTACTTGAAGCCCCCTGACCCGGCCTGGAGACAATATGTGCCTAATAATCAGTCTTTTTCATTTTATTTTATCGGTCATTAAATATGGAAACTAAGCAAGGGAATATATATGAAATACAGCTGTCACTACTTTCCCTTTTTCTTGGGTTTGGGGTGAAAATGTACTTAATAGATCATGAATAACGCACATTATTTGACTTAAATCTTTGTCACTAGGAGACAATCTCAGACAGATTCTACACTTTCTTGTCAACAGGCTTCAGATCAGTTTTAAAGACGCTTCGACACTTCCTCGTCACTTCTTTCACACTATTCCTCATTCATTTGTGTGCTCGTTGTTTCATTCAGCCACTCATACAGCTCAGCAGTTTCTTTCATCCATCTCTCTGTTAAACCCCGTGCCCTGTGATTTGTGTTGCTATAGCGACATTAAGACGAGATAAAGGTTGTCACTTTCACCCACGGCAACAGCAGCCATGTAATGAGAGGAACCGCTTATGAATGCTCCATTATTACTGAGTCAGGTTGGCAGACAGCTGATCTGTGTGGAGTATGCCAACTTTTACAGCATATAAAAAATATTCCTTTTTTTTTTTTTTGCTATTCTTTGTGTTGCCTTTTATTTAGTACCGGGGAAATGCATGTGTTTGATTACGTAATTGATGACTAAGGTTTGAACGTCAGTCGTCATCTGTGTGTGCTTTCTCCTGCTGTTAAGAACGGATATGATCACAAAAAGAGGCATCAAATCAAAAGAGGAACTGTATCAGATGTAAAAAAAAAAAAAAAAAAAAACTGTTTTAAGTCTTATACCCCACAAAAATGTGTTTCTGTGTTCTCTGTACTTTGGGTTACGTTAGTTCACCAGGAAAAAGGCCGTTGTTGTCTCCTGGATATATTCCCTAAAAACTAAAAGAGCACACATAATTCAATTGCTGCAATCGCACACTTAGTGAAAATCAACTTTCCACTTGGCTCAAGTTCCTTCAACTAAAACATATCTGTTGAACAAGACTGCAAAATTGAAGGAAAAAAATTGGTTTTGGCTGCACTCTGGGTGAAACCGAAAACACACAAACTCCCGTTCCTCATCCTCTTCTTCCTCCTCCTTCTGCAGTTTTGACCCCTCCGCCTCTTCGTGGGACCGCTGTGATAGTGACTGGTTGACGGATGAAAGTTGGACAGAGGGCCTGTTTCCTGGATGTGCCCTTAACTTCCCTGTCACACACACAGATATCCTCTGAGGATGGGAGGTACACACACACACACACACACACACACATGACACATTGAAGTCATATAACAGTACAGTGAGCATATAACATATGATAAGTACCTGCAAAAAGACGTCAAGCAGGTGAACCATTTCACCCCAAACCCCCCTTAGGCTAAATCCTCTGCCAAACACTACAAACTGGCTTCCAACTAACCCATGAAAAGCATATGAAAACTCCAGACTTCACCTTCATAGCCGTGGCCGGAGACATTATGTTTTTCGGGTTATCCGTCCGTCTGTCTGTCCGACGTTCCTTTCTCATGAACGGGATTTTCTCGGGAACGCCTGGAGGGAATTTCTTCAAATTTTGCACAAACGTCCACTTGGACTTGGAAACTGGATGAACTTATTAAAAGTTGTTTGGTCAAAGATCCTTTCCTTACTATGGGATTTTGGGTGACTAAAAACACGGCCTGTAAGTGACACTAAAATGACGCAAAACGCAAACGGACGATCACAGCCATGACTTTCACTTGACTTTCACTTCTTGAAACTTGAATCATCTTGCGCAGGTGAAATTTACAAAACAGTCCCTGTATAGACATGATTTTGTTTTTAAAGATAGTCATATCCATATATCGTATCCGGTATCCCACCTCTTTCTCCTTGCCTCTCTAGGTCTCATTCATCCCTCCTCTAATGACCCTATTTACTGTCTAATTAAAGCTGACAACCCATGAAAAGTAAACCTTTAAAAGGAGTCAGTGAAACAGCTATTCATGCTACAGTGGAGGAGGATTCCTTTCAGCTCTATATCTGTATGAAGTGCCCACTCTGCTGCTTCCCAATCCGCCCAATAAAGCGTTAAACCAAATAGATGTCTGAGGTGGGATGTGAGCTGCCCACGCACTAAAAACAAAAGTAAAGATACATCTGGAAGCAAGCGCAGTCTGCGAGTGTTTTGATTTACTTCTGTAATTTCACTGCAGCTCCGGTGGTTTTTACTGTAAACCACTCCTACACTGTCTGCAGATGTGGCACTGGATTTAGTGGGAGGGGATTTATGTGTACAGCGTGTGTGCGTGTGTTTTGCTACACGTCCAAACCAAATTGGATTCTTTTCTAAGGAATTCTGTTGGTGTTCTCAAAACTGACTTCTTTCCAAAGGTTGCTCAATCACTCCGGATGTTACGAGACAATTCATAATGCTTGCTTTTCCTCTTTCAGTTCTTCACAATGACTAAAACTCATTAGTGGTGTAAACACTATAATCTGAAGACATCCTGCAGACATACAATGACTGATCAATCCTGTTGGTTGAGAGAATTCTCAGAGTGCAACAAAGCCTGATGCAAGAAAACAGAAGAAATCCATGTTTTTCTATCTTTGAGTAATTAGCAGCGGCGGCGGTGCATAAGGCTCTCAACTGAAATAAGAACTCACACTCATCTATGATTTCACATACAAGAGGAGAGAAATCATCAAAGTTCTATACTAGGAAAGAAGTATCTGAAGAAGTCTGTGTTCATCACGTCCAACTGGTTAAATGTAGGTCAGTGAAAAAACTTTGGCTAAGATTTTGGTCACAGTTTAATCAGAAAAACTTCCTTCCTAGTTTTTGCCACAGGTTACAGGGTTTTTTAAGAGCATACTTGGTCATGCAAACTTTGATTTCAGGCACCGTCAAAGTACGTTTTACAATACAGATGGCGCATCTGTCAAAGTGTTGTTGCCTTGCCAACCAAGGTGCAGTGACTTAACTTATGATGATATAATGATAAGGTTTTGTTGTACGATGACCTTCGGAGATATTATTGGCCTACGTGCGGAGTTCATGCTCATTGCTAATCCAGACTACATTTCCAACATAGTCAACATTTTAATGACTGCTCAATGCTCAAGGTTCAATACATGAACCTTATGTAAACGTTAGCCGTTCGGAGTTTTATCCTCATGGTTGTTTGCACTTACTGTAAGTCGCTTTGGACCAGCGTCAGCTAACTGTAATGGAATGTAAGGATTTTCACGCTCTGTTCTGAAACCAAAAACAATTTTCCACTCTGTGACAATAAAGTTCCTAAACAGCTAGCTATGTTGCAACACATTGTTCTACATTCACATTTTAAAAAAACAAACGAGAAAGCTAAAGAAAAACTTGCTGCACTTATATCAGGTCGGCACGATATGAGGAAAATATGCGATATGCAATAACATTGAATATCACAATAATGATATAATACAATAATAAATAGATATTACAGTGTACTCAGTTCTGCCTTTCTGCCGCTTTCAGTTTACTGACATACAACTATATGCTTGTTGAATAAAAAAATACTCTTTCAACTATTTCAAAAAAATCCCTAAGAGCAATATCACAGTCTTTTGTGTTTATTTAAGTGCTGTGATGACCATAGAAAACGGTATTGTGCGTCCCTCACTTATACTTAAATACAAGTTTTCAAAGAACCTCGTCCAATGACTGCAGTGCACTTTTATTTGGGCACTGACCCGGAATCCTTGCGTTTTAACAAAGAGTAGAGCAGCTGGTCACATTCCATTCATTCCTCTACATAATAAGATGGATGTAACATCTATATTCATCCCAGTTACCAAATGTAAACAATCAACTCCAAACAAGAAGAATGCACAGGAATCTGAGGGCATCCTTGACTTTCTTTTCATTTAGTCAAGGATCACTGAAAAACAAACTTGTTTTCACCCGGGAGCTGTATTGTTTCTCCACATGTGTTGTTGTGCGGCTGATGAATGCAGCGCCCGGTGGAGGGCCGAGCAGCTGAAAGTGTTTATGCTGGCCTTTAGGCGCAGGTGCACAATCGAACCCAAGGGAAGGAAATGGAGGGGAGGGGTTTGAACGTGACACAAACAGGAAACAAGCTTTGTGTTCCCTCCTGCTCAGTGGTGCACACGAAAGGTTTATTCCAAACTTTGGCCTCTATTTTGCAGGCTTATCCAACACAATATGCTTTGTCGGGAGCCTACATAACAGACACTGTTGAAAGATGTTAACCTGCTGAATTCACCTCTGTCATTCTGAAACGTTTTTAAATCACTCTGTGCTCACATTTTTATCTTCACACAGACGTCTTTGTGAGGACAGATCTGAGTCGGTTTTAATGGGAGTTCTGGGCCAAGTGCCATTGGAAGTGCAGGAAATGCGTCTTTAAGTCAAAGAAGTGATGGCAAAACAGGTCCCTTTTTAGCATGTGCACAATTGTTTCTGCTCATATATGGACAGCTGTCCTCTTTGTCCCACTGTCTTTTTAACGTGTTGAGATAAATGAAAGTCATTTGAACCCAACACAAGCAAACACTAAGCCTGAAGTAACATAGCCAGCAGTAGTACGGAAAGGCCAGCCAATGTAAACTAGTGGATAACAGTAGCCTAAATAATAAAAACCTTTCCAGCAAAGAGCAAGAAAGTATAACTATCCTCAGAGCTACAAAGCTTCAAAAACACTTCTCAGTTCAAAACGTCCCTTTAAAAAATGTTACAAGTTAATTACATTGCCAAAACATAATGTATATTAATTGTTTAATGATTGATGAATGAATGATGATAGAGCTCGTGCTAAAATGTTTACAATATACTTTACCATCTTTCAAACCTCAAGGTTTATTCTGCACCTGAGGCCTCTGGCCAGACTGCTAGATTTATGTAGGACTGCATGTACGGGAAGCTGGGAGTGTGTTTTCCTTGTGTGTGTGTGTGTGTGTGTGTGTGTGTGTGTCTGAGGGATGTACACAGTGTGGGAACAGGTCCTACCCCTGTACAGGAAAGACATTAGGAACAACATGAGCGTTGGGGGAGTGGGAGGGAGACAGGCCGTGGTTGGGGGGGTGGTGGGGGCTTTCAGGGAAAAAAGGAAATGAAAGGAGAACACCCTCGACTTTTCATTCTCACTACAAAACCCCTCTCACTGTCCCCTCCCCACTCTCCCCCTCCTCCTCCTCCTCCCCCAACAAGTGTAAAGTGTCCCTCCCCAACAATAAGTGCACTGCAGCGTGGCACGACAACAAATAGTGCGTCACTAACGAGTCACGGCAAACATTCCTGCCTGTCTGCGTTTGCATGTTGTCAGCTTATTCCCGCCACTCCGTCCCAGACAGAGAAGTGTGTTTTGGGACAGACGGTTTGTTATGGGAGGGGTCATCTGTGTGTTATGCTATAATATTGACTCCAAACTTTTACTGACTGACCCAGGCACATTTGTTTGAGTTGTCATCCGGGTGTAATAGGATCCCTTAGAATTGTTTTGGCCTCAGTTTGGCCTGGAAGATGATTTGTGTAATCCTCTGAAGTAACTGATACTGGGACAATTGTGAGACGGTTAGTGGGTAAAAAATTATGTTTTAGAAGAGGTTATATAGTTATATAATAGCTATATATTGTCCGTGTCTTGGGGAGACATTGCAGCTAATATCAAGTTTTCATGAATAAAAACAAAAGAAAGCTAAATAAATCAGCCTTAATTCCATTCAGACTGCCAATCCTTTATTTGGGTTTATCCAACTCCATTCAAAAGTTGCTTCATAAGATTGACGATGGCCTCAGTTCTTAGAGCATGTAATCCTTCAGATGGATTGAATGATGTTCACATGAATATCAGCAATAAGGGACATACGGTTTTCATATATCAACAACGATTTGTGGCCTGAATTCCTCTGTAAACATCAGCGCCAAAAGGGAGGGAAGAGTTTGCTTGTTTTGAGAGTGAAGTGCCACTCCAGCTCCTCTCATGGGAGTGATTCATTCCTGCAGAGAGAGAGAAAGAGGGAGAGCAATGAAACCAGGGATAACTAAATGTACGGTAGTTTCCAGAAGAGCAGTATTTGTTATTACTAGCTATAATAGTAGCCCCTGACAGTTAATACAGCATTAATAATTATTATTATTTAGCTAAATCAGATGGTTTAAAATGCAAGAAATGAGGAGATTGTCCCCGTAAGATCAGTCAGTCGTTTCCGCAAGTTTCCCTTAAAACGACATATGTTTACGTTAAGCCCTTAAGCGGCCAAAGTAATTATGACGGGAGCAAAGGAGGAAGTCAGGTGACATTGTTATAAAGTGTCAGAGGGAGGAGGACGGAGGGATCAGCAAAACGTTGGACTTTAATGTAGCAGACTGCTGTTCATTTACTTTTTCCAAGCGACAGTCAGCAGGTTGTTTTTTTAACCATGACCGTAATTGTTTCCTAACCTTAACAAAGTATTCATGTTTGCAACCATGACTATGAAGGTCCCCATCTATTAACGAAGTAGTCATTTTTGCCCAAACCTGACCAAACCTTTACCAAAGCCTTGTCACTTGATAAAATGGTATGTTGTGTGTAACGGATTTGAAAGGCACGGACAGACGCCGATATGGAGCATGGCTTCAGAAAACTCTGGTATTTCGTTGTTTCACTCAAACGACTTATTGGAAATGAGAGCTCTGTGCAAGAACATGAAGAGACATTCAAAACAGGCAAGATTGGTGGAGCCAGGACCAGAAGCGATTACGGAATCAACTCGTGTGAACAATGTGAAAGAGTTGCTGATGCTACAGATCTCGCTGAGAATCAACTCTACAGTCTGCAGAGCTTTGTGGCTCTGAGACGGTTTTAGCTCATAGTTTTGGTCAGCCAGCCTGTATGGTTGAGTCCCAATAGCTCTCAAAAAATTTCCCCATAAAAAAACTGTAGGCGGCTGTCCAGTAGACGCTCCATGCGTATGACCTCAGCTAAATGTACAATGCACAAATAAAAATAAATGAAGTCAAACATCTACCGTCGAACAGCCGGAAGCAACAACCGCAAACACCTAATATTTTTCTCACAGTTAGGTCAACCAAAGAGTCAAAAGTTATGTTTTTGAGACTTTCTGCCTCTTTATGGGTAAAAAATAGCTTAATACAGCTAACAACTTAGCTTCGATGTGACAATCGAACATATTGTGCATATGCCGTTTTTGTTCCATAATCCTTTTGTGGTGGAAAGAAAAAGCCTTCACACAGTTCTTGTATGCAGCACACACAAGACTTCATCTCACAACATTTTGACTGTGTTCATCCACAAGCAGTAACGCTTTAATAGGCCGCTGCCATCTATGATCGCACCATAGCACAATGTGCAGCAACTTTCACTAAACTGTGGTAGAGAAATGATGATGACAATTCACACCATAATTTGTGATTCATGCAGAGCGCCGGCATGTTTCCTTTGAATACGTCCATGTAGTAAATGATCCCTGTAAAACTCAATAATAAGCCCCACAAAAATGAGACGGTTTGGAAGACAACAATAACTGATTCCTATCCAACTCCTTTAATGACCTTGTTGCAGTCTGACCCTCTGACCCCCGCTTTTGTCCATGAGTCTCAAACGAGGCCTCATTCAACTTTACAATTGGCTTACATAATTGGCTCTTTCATATTTCCCTGGCTCACTGTTGTTTTTTTAAAAGACAAGCCAGTCTGGAGTTGTTGTTCTGGTTTATTCTGGGGACGAAGGAATCTCTGAAATCCAGGTGTGAAAACTATGTGGCGGTGGAGCTTGTCTTAATGTGTCGCCGGATCTTTGTCCATCTAGTTATAGGTGTAAAACATAAATGATGACCTAACAGCATTTAGAAAGCACTTTATTGGGCAACAGAAAGTAGCTGTCAACAATTGTGTGTGTTTATCGAGTACATAATTCTTAATTTGTGTGTTTGTTTGAAACACACTATGACCTTTGAAATTCTGCCGCAGCACATTAGATATTATGACCATGTTTTAAGCAGCATGACGTCTTTGTTTCTTTTCGCTGCGATAGAAAAAAAGGTCCACCCCTCCCCAGCTCACCATAGATAATCCAGTTAAACTTCGCATGGATAAAGATCACAGGGAGAGACCATATAGTAGCTGTGGGTACAGCACATGATGTGTAACGCATTTCCTGTTTTTAAACTCACTAACAAACCTTGTCTGTTTCTAAGGGCCTCTAGCGAGAACGCGGATGGTTTGAAATGCATGAAAACCACTGAAATCCGCAAAGTTGTGGCAGCACGTTGCACAGTTAAATAACCGCGTCCCGTGTGTGTCATTGATCACATGTATGACTGGTGTGCTACCATAAATGCGTGCGACAAGCATCTTGAAGTCCAGCTCAGGGAGTGACACGTTGAACCGTCTTTCTTTTTCATAGTTCACTTGTTGTTATGACAAGTTAAGACAGAAGCACTGACTCAGATTATGCTTATCTTAGACGTCTTTAATGATGTTAACTGTCTGATAAGCCACAGGGTCAGATGTTTTGGCAGTGAGTCAGGCCACCAGCTGCTGGCGGCCATTGTGTGTTTGGGGACTGGCCTTTGTTACAGTGATGGAGAGGAAGAGTTGAAATGACAGCAAAACAATCCTCTGCTGAAAGGGAGATATTGTGTCAGGGGAGAGAGCAAAATAGCACGTGTGACTTGTAAGGGATTCGTGTGAATACCTGCACGTCTTGGTATTCTAAAGTGTGTCCGTATGCTTGTGCTCTTGTTAAAGGGTGGGTGGTCAAGTTCTCGTAACATTTCATTCAGACATAGACTTAGATGTGTTTTCCGAAGACAATCAGAACCCCTAATGTGTGTGTTTTTAGAGCTGAGAAACGCTAAAAGCAATCAGGCTTCTTCGATTTCTTTAACTTTCTTTCCATTTTGGAAAAATATAAAAGGGAAACGTTGTGAGACGGCCACAGGTCGTTTCCTCTCGTCCCTTCCCATCCTTCCTTCTCTGCACTTTCCCTTCCCGTCACTCGTCCCTGTGAGTGCTGATCTCGCAGATGTTGGCCGTCTTTGTTTTCACAGAACAATTTATGTTTTATAGGTTGGTAAGGAGGAGAGGAAAATGAAAGTCACTGTAAGAAGGCAGTTGGGATTTGAGCCAATGGACTTTGTAAAAAGAGCCTGCAGCCCCTGTAAGCAGACACGATTAGATCCAAAATGGGACAGAATCTGAGGTCGGTCTGTTAAGTAGATACTTAGCTATAGCACAACTGCTATTTGTCTTTTTTCTTTAATATTAACAACTTCTAATCTAACGTTATGTTTCCTTGTCCTGTCTCCTTGAATATTATCCCCCTTGTATCTTCTGGTGTGTTGTTATGTCTTCTCTTCTCTTTCAACACGTGAGCTAAATTAAGTAGCTATGACTCAAAGTGACTCACACCTCAATCACTTTCGCATGTGGGCACACACACACACACACACTCGCAAAAACACACGCAAACAAAGGCTCCAAGGTGTCCCCAAGCAAAGGTAGCATCTGTTCCCAGCATCGCGTTGCATGTTGTAGGAGAGAAATATCAAATATCTGAAAAGTTCCCCGAATATATTTGAAGAGGTGCCTCTGGAGATAGGATACACACACACACATACACACACACACACACACACACACACACACACACACACACTGACTGTGAATAACGTGGTGTGTCTTACGAGTTGGCTGGTCGAGCTTGTTGTTGCCAGGGAGAGAGAGAGTACACCTAATGAATGATGAATGGATGACCAAGCTCTGGCCTCCGTCACACACACACACACATGCGCGCGCACACGCACACGCACAAACACACAAACATGCACTCCCCCCACTAGACAGGATCAAATGTGCTGCTCTTTGTTGAGTTTTGTTAAAAATGTCATGATATTTCAGCTAAATGCCTGAAGCAAAGCAAATCCGCATCTTGTTAATTTTCTGTGTCCTTTCCAGTTTATTGTCTATCTGTGGATCTCAACCTTCTATACCTCTCTCTGTCTGTAAGCCTCTTTCTGAACTTCTTCTGCATCTCTTTCTCTTTCTCCACATTGCTTATCTCTCCTTCTCTCTCTGTCTCTCTTACGCAACCAGCTCATAAATAGAAAATGGATGTGTCACTCAATTACTGTATTTATGCTGGAAATGGACTACAGGCTCAGGCCAAGGTTTATACCAGAGCCCACACAGGGTTTTAAGCCTTCTTCCATTAACTTTATTTTTACCACAGCATCAAAACACGGTGACTCATTCATCTCAGCTGCACAGGTGGATAATGTGCAGGGGTTTTTGTTCTTTTTTTAGTGCTTGTTTAGCAAAAATCAATAGATCTGTATCAAACTCCTCGTGAAAATACGAACCGACGTGTGTCCAAGAAGCATGAACAAATGTGCCAACACATGTAGGATACAAAGTGAGGGAGGAAGCAAGATTATTTGATTTTTTTTTTCCAAGAGGGAAGAGGGTTTGCCTTTCTGTTTTCTTTTCTTTACACGTGTGCACACAGCAAAGTGTTGGTGACAGGGTAAGAAGCAGGGACCTTTTAGGTTTGTCCGTCCAGCTGTCATGTGTGTTTTCGTTGTTTTAGCTGCTGCTGGAGTTAAATCGGTCCCAATCCTCCAGCTCTTCCTGGTCTATGCGCTGTTTGCTTTATTCCTCAGCCAGGTGGTTCCTGTTCTCCACCTTGCATCATACCAAAAAGTTAAAGTTTTTTTGTCGAGGAAGAAATTCAAAGGGAAACAAACATGTCAAACGGCAAAGACTTTTATTCAGTGTGATGAACATGTTGCAACGTTTACAAAGTGCGTCTGTGTATAGAAACACCTACACACACACAGCTAGTAACTCTATTGAAAGGGTTAGGATTCATTGATTGATTTATCTTCGATATACATTTCAAATATTGGACATCTCACTGTTGTTTTCACCACCATCAACTTGCTGAAATCTTTGTACAGCTTTACAACAGCGGCCAAGAGGGAAACATGACTAGTGAGACAGTGAGAACTAACTGGACCCAAAATACGCTTCATATTTCTCCATTGCGTCGTAAAATGGCATGCAGGCAGAGCTATGGTACGTCAAAGTGGAAATAGGAAGTAGCTCTGGAATGTCTAAAATAAATTGAGGAATATCCTTTTCTTCCCAACACTTTAAAAGAAGAGTAAATGATTTAACATTTAAGACTGAGGCCTTCACTTACAGTAGTTCTCAAATACCAACCACTAATAAAATATCTGCTGGAGTGTATGGGGTTATTCATCAAAACCACTTTACACACAGCCTTGTATCTGTATGTGTTGAACTTATTTTCATCGATAATGAAGAGCAATATTTCTGATCCTGATGCGCAGAAGAAAAGAAATCCCCGAGAACTGTAGAAATTAGAGCTCAATATAAACATTCAGTTGTCTGCTAGTTTAGCTTAAGAGTTAACACAAAAAAAGGCTCCTAAAAGACATTTCCAGCCCAAAAGACAAGACGCTAATCCTCTCAGCGTGGGATCCAGGCTCATTAAAACACACTACCTCTCTCGTCATGAGAGGACCCGTCACCAGCTGAACTGTGACCCATTTTGGGTGTGACCCCTCAGTCTAAGAAACCAGGCTGCAGAGTCTATTATTCAACACCCTGGGAACTAAACCTAAACCCAGCACTCCTCTCATGTGCGAGCCAAGCGGAGTTTGAATCAGCAGCAGAATAAAAGCCCTTATGTGTTCTTTTTAACATTTTAATGGACCAAACTCTCTCAAGCTGAGTAACACCACATTTCAATGTGTGTGTGTGTGTGTGTGTGTGTGTGTGTGTGTGTGTAGAGGTTAAAGGGTGGGAGGGGTTCAGGATACAGACTAGGGAGTGTGTCCGGCAGTTTGAACAATCACACCCAAACTTCCACTTTACCTCAATCCGCCACAGGACATTTCCCTTGCTTAACCTCTCGTTCCCTTTTGCACACTCCTTCACGTCAGTGTTTTCTTTCTATGTTTTTCTCTTCCCTGTTTTCTCTCTCTTCTATCACTCTCAGCAGGCCAATTCTGTCGACACTGCAGCCGTTTTTTTGAGGAGAACTTGTACTCTTTTTACAACAATTTAAAACCCCTAATTGTCCTTTGTCTGGCGTTGCGGTTGCAGATTGTAACCAAATAAAAGTCCCTTTACAAGACTGCTGCAAGCTGCCGAGTGCAAACCCGTGGTCACGGCATAATATCTTTCAGAGGAGGCCATCCTTGCCATAACAAACATAACAAAATTCAGGCGGCGGCTGGGGTTACTGCAGTTTTACAAGCGTGTCGAAGAACTACGGTGGCCTTCAGGTAACGTAAAAATGCGGGAGGCCCTCTCTCGAGCCAGAGTTTGGTTTGTCCGTTCTGAGCTACTGTAGAAACATGGCGGTATAACATGGCGGTTTGTATGACATGGTGGTATAACATGGCGGTATGTATAACATGGCGGTATGTATGACATGGCGGTATGTATGACATGGCG